>OX387248.1:8104366-8166866 GCA_947562095.1 Branchellion lobata
CATACATACATACATACATACATACATACATACATACATACATACATACATACATACATACATACATACATACATACATACATACATACATACATACATACATACATACATACATACATACATACATACATACATACATATATGCACATAAAGACACACACACGTACGTGTCGCCTACACAAATACGAATGATGCAATACGGACGCAAAAAGCAAGGCACTATAAGTTTATACAACTGGCGTGGTGACGCATGAAATAACGACAGCGTTATTAAAACGTAGCCTGAATGTGCACCACCACAAACTATTTCTTTATCTGCGCATACCTCCTTTCCATTTATTATCTCTTAACTTCTGTTCACTTCTGTACGTACGCTTCAAACCTCATTATTGTATGCTCCTTTTCCCACCCCCTTCAGACATTTCCATCACAACGTTTCCCCACGTTCCCCATGAACCCAGCCATAAACATCCTTCTACACACCCATTACACACCCACTCACACACCCACTTACACACCCACTTACACACCCACTCACACACCCACTCACACACCCACTCACACACCCACTTAAACATCCACGCACACACCCCCTCACACGCACATTACACACATGCCTACACATCCTCTTTTCCTACACTTCCACTGTTCCATACTCTGAGAATTAGCAGTCCATGCGACACACGCCTGTGTTGTGGTGGTGTTCTTCCTCTTTTCCACTCACCTGTTGTGCTGTTGGGCTTGCAATCCACAGAGTTACAGAGTATTTGTCTTTTGGGTCTTTGTGTTCGTGCGTCTAAGTGTATGTGTGTTTATTCAGTTGTTTATTAATACATATATTAATCTATATACATATTTCTTTATATATTTATTTATTTATCTATTTTGTTTCTTTATTTATTTATTCATTCATTTTTTTATTATTTTTTATTATTTTAATTGTTTATTTATTTATTAATTTGTGTGTATTTCTATTTAATGATACAATAATTCTTTCATACATATATAGACATTAGGCAGCAAATATGTGTATGTGTGGTTGTCAGTCTGCGTGTGTTTAGTGCAAAAGGAGGTAGCAGGACAAGGAGAGCGACAACAGCGGTGCAATTAGCACCTCAATTAGTGGGGGACTAGGAGGTAGTGGGGAAGCTGTTGTTTATAGAGTCCTCTCGAGGTCATTACCTTCAATTGCTGCTGTTTGCACTGCCACAACACACGCACCTACCAATAGAATCACTTTTCTCTTTCTTTCTCTTCCCTTTTCCCTCTCCTTTTCTTCCTTTTTCCTTTTTTCCTTTCTTCCATTTTTCCTTTTTTCTCATTTTTCTGTCTTATTTCGTTTTTTTTTTCTCTTTCTTTTTCATTTTCCATCCTTTATCTTTTTTCTCCTTCCTTTTCTCTCTCCTCCCCATTCTCTCCCACCATTCAAACGTACGAGTCGATGCAACATAGCATCTCAAAGACAAAACATTGAAGTACCATGCAACACAACTTATTAAAATACAATAGAATGAAATACAAAGGACACAAACTAGAACTAAATTGAGTAACCATCATAAACAGGAACATTTATAGTATGAAATACAATAAAACTTGATACAAAGAAACTAAATAAAACAACACGAAACAAAACATGCACGATACGAAGACGAAGATTTGTAGGGTGGCGCTGGTGCGTTTGAGATTCTCAGACCACTGTAAGACTTGTCACTACAACATCAACAACCACTGCCACAACAGCAACAATCTCAACATCAACAACCACTGCAACAACAGCAACAACCACTGCAACAACAGCAACAATCACAACAACAACAACCACTGCAACATCAACAACAATTACAACCACAACACTTAAGCCTTTCTCAGAAGACGACGGTATAATAGGCCTCCAATTAATTGACTGCTTTCCATCTTCGGCGTACTAGGCGTGATGACACTAATAGGCATAAGGAAATATGCTTTCATTTAACTCTCAGCGCCTTCTAGAACTTTCTTTCTCTGACCCTCTTCTCCCTCTAAGGACTTAACCGAATGATCTCGAAGAAATCCGACTCATAATTTTATTTTTTGAAGATTATTTCGTTGATTTTTGTTTCAAATTTGAAATGTTTGGGAAAGTTTTGAGCGTATGATGGCCACCTCTGCAGTGAGCGGATTGTATTCGTATAATAATTCGGATTGTTTAATTGTTTAATTGTTGTCGTTTTGTTTTTTTTGTTTTTTTTATTTTAATTTTGAAAGTTCTGTTTTTTTTTTAATTATAAATATTCATTTTAATTGTTTTTTTTCAATTATTAATAAGGATGTTTTATTGGTTGTTTTATATTTTATTTTATTAAATAATATTTTTATCATTAATATTAATTTTTTTTTCTCATAATCATCATTATTATTTTTTACTATTATTTCGTTTGTTTGTTTATTTGTTGTTAAAATCATTATTCTTTATTTAATTATTGTTAAAATTGATATTATTCTCGTTATTTTTATCATTATTTTTTTTTTAATTATTATTATTATTATAAATATTATATATATATCATTATTATTATTATTCCCACTTTTACTGGTTTTGTTACCATCATCCTTGTTATCATTATCATCATCATTATTATTGTTTTTTAATCATCATCATTAATATTATGGTCATCATTTTTGCTTTTCTTATCGTCATTTCTATCCCTATTATTATTTTTTTTTAATTATTATTGTTGTTGTTATTATTATCGTTATTATGCTTGACGGAGGCAAGATAATCTTCACAGTAATTAAAAACTGTACAGACTCGTGCAATTATTCACTTGGAGCTTCAGAGGCTGTATATATAGCAGGCACATCCTGCTTTCCCAGCATGCCTGGTCAGCTTCTGAAGCTGCAAATGTCTTCTCTGAAGTGAAATCAATTGAACATTTTTTGAAGCTTCTATGGAGGGTCTGTGGAATGTTGCTTAGAGAAACATGGAAGATGCATGGAAGATGCATGAAGGGTGCATGGAAGATGCATGGAGGATGCATGGAGGATGCATGGAAGATGCATGGAGGATGCATGGAGGATGCATGGAAGATGCATGGAGGATGCATGGAGGATGCATGGAGGATGCATGGAGGATGCATGGAGGATGCATGGAAGATGCATGGAAGATGCATGGAAGATGCATGGAGGATGCATGGAGGATGCATGGAGGATGCATGGAGGATGTATGGAACTTGCATGAAGTTTTTTCTCACATGCATTACCTTCCAGTACTCTCCAATTCTCCCACGTGCTCCACGAAAACAGGAAGTTGTCAGCAGGAAGTGTCAGCTGGTGTTGAACAAAAATAATTGAAAAAAGGAAGTTAGAATGGCTATTCGTACAGCTCGAATGTGCCGGCTTTTTCTCGGCAGGAAGTAGAAGTTTGTTTGCTTTCTAATCAATCTAATCTGATCAAAATATTTGTATAGCGCTGCAATCATTCTTTATACTGGAATAAACCTTCCAACTATTTTCAAAAACCTCTTGCAGAGACATCGCTCAAGATTCCGCCTCTCCTGGTTGTAGCAGCTCTCAAAGTCTGAGGTTTTTGAAGAGTTTATTTTGAAAAAGATTTATTGAATAAATTGGACATCAATCCGTCGTTTGGGGCAGTAATACTAATCTTTCAAGTATCAAACATTCCATTGAAATCTTCGACGAGCTGTGGACCTAATATCTTTTTTTATTTCTTCCGCTTTCCTTTTCAACTTTTTCCTATCCCAGTTTTCCTACTCCTCTCATTCTTTTTAACTTTTTCTATTCATTTTTATTTCTTCTTTTTTTTTACTCTTCCACCTTTCATTCTTTTTTCTTTGTCCACTTCCTTCTTTCACTTCTCCGTTTTCTTCCACTTCCCCAACTCCCCCTCCTCCCCCTCATTCACACGTTGTGGTCTCAAAACATTCCGGGGTTGAGCCATTGAACCCATGTTTTTCCGCCATGGCCTAGTTTCCAGCGCACAGTACATTGCACACCCTCAAGATCCAGCCAACCTTCCGCCCTCATTCTTCCTCACCCACCCACAAGGAACAAAGATAGAAATAAGGTTTGACAAAGGCTAAATTTTTTTGAAAAGTTTTTCATAGTGTTAACAGGTGACAAGAAGTGGTGATGAAATATTCAGACGTCTTGAAAGTTTAATTTTTCGCAGGTTTCTGCTTGCATGCGGTGTCTTGTTGAGGTGTGAGCGGAGTATGCGAAGAGGTAAGACTTCTTCATGTTTATGGCTCTACTTCTCGAACGTTCCACGCCATTCCACTACCCTTAAACCCGTCTCCTATCTACCACCAATCTCTCTGTTCAACACACGCACACACACACACACACATACACACACACACACACACACACACACACACACACACACACACACACACACACACACACACACACACACACACACGCACACACACACACACACACACACACACACACACACACACACACACACACACACACACACACATACACATACACATAACCACATCACATAATCATATCACATAACCACCTAACACATAACCACCTAACACATAACCACTTAAAACTATAACACAACCACCCCACATCGCCACACGCCAAAGTTTCACAAAAAATATTGCACAAAGGCCAAAAACTAAAACCACCAACTCAACCAATGGTTTCTTAGGAAACGAACGTGGAAATTCACTTAAAGAACACGGGACTTATTCCAGAATGTTCGTGCGTCTCTGATCATCAAGGTCACACTTGGAGTTGAGATGCAACTTTTGTATTCTTGTTTGTATGTGGTTGTATGTTGTTGTATATTGTTTTGTATGTGGTTGTTTGTTGTTGTTTGTGGTTGTGTTATTGTATGTGGTTAAATGTTGTTTGTGGATTTTTCAAATGTTGTCTACATACTTTCTTTTGTTTCCTTCTTTTTCTTTCGAGTTTATACATGTAGACACACGTAGAAATATGTAGACACACGTAGAAATATGTAGACACACGTAGAAAAACGTAGCCACATGTAGAAATACGTAGCCACATGTAGAATTACGTAGACACATGTAGAAATACGAAGACACATGTAGAAATACGTAGACACCACGAAGTGACTGCTAGATATGTTTGATTTATTGGTGGTGCTTGCAATATCCCACCGAATGTCAAACATCTCACGCTACCTTCGGCTGAACAACAATCCAAGCTCATTCATCTATTCATCTATCTTCTTACTCATCCATCTATCCGTTTATCCATCCATCTACTCATTCATCTACTCATCATCTATTCATCCATTTATGTATCTATCTATTTATCCATTCATTCATTCATTCAACAATACATCTATCCATCTAATTTCCCATTAATCTATAGATCGCTCTAGCAATCTTTTTAGCTCTTTTATAATCTATCCATTTATCCATCCATCTTCCCATCCATCTATCCATCTATCTATCCGTTCACCTATCCATTCACCTATTCATCCATCTACTCATCCATCTATCCATATTTCTATCTATCCATCTATCCATCCATCTATTCATCCATCTATCCATCCCTCTATCCATCCATCCATCCATCCATCTATCCATCCATCTATCCATCCATCTATCCATCCATCTATCCATCCATCTATCCATCCATCTATCCATCCATCTATCCATCCATCTATCCATCCATCTATCCATCCATCTATCCATCCATCTATCCATCCATCTATCCATCCATCTATCCATCCATCTATCCATCCATCTATCCATCCATCTATCCATCCATCTATCCACCCAGCTATCCATCCATCTATCCATCCATCTATCCATCCATCTATCCATCCATCTATCCATCCATCTATCCATCCATCTATCCGTCCATCTATCCATCCATCTATCCATCCATCTATCCATCCATCTATCCATCCATCCATCTATCCATCCATCTATCCATCCATCTATCCATCCATCTATCCGTCCATCTATCCATCCATCTATCCATCCATCTATCCATCCATCTATCCATCCATCTATCCATCCATCTATCCATCCATCTATCCATCCATCTATCCATCCATCTATCCATCCATCTATCCATCCATCTATCCATCCATCTATCCATCCATCTATCCATCCATCTATCCATCCATCAACTCTTCATTTAGTCCTCAAGTTAATGCAATCATTCGTTCATTCATTATTTGCAGTTGACACTCTGATGTGTCCTTGTCAATTCAATAATGCTTGTCAATGCATTGTACCTACCCACTTATTCATCTATTCACCCATTCATCTACCCAACCATACATCTAGCCACCTATTCATCTACTTACTCATCCATTCACTCATCCATCTTCCCATCCATCTACTCATCCATCTACTCATCCATCTACTCATCCATCTACTCATCTCCCTACTCATCCATCTACTCATCTATCTACTCATCTCCCTACTCATCCATCTACTCATCCATCTACTCATCTATCTACTCATCTAACTACTCATCCATCTACTCATCCATCTACTCATCCATCTACTCATCTATCTTCTCATCCATCTACTCATCTAACTACTCATCTATCTACTCATCTCCCTACTCATCCATCTACTCATCCATCTACTCATCTATCTACTCATCTAACTACTCATCCATCTACTCATCCATCTACTCATCCATCTACTCATCTATCTTCTCATCCATCTACTCCTCCATCTACTCATCCATCTACTCATCTATCTACTCATCTAACTACTCATCTCCCTACTCATCCATCTACTCATCCATCTACTCATCTATCTACTCATCTATCTTCTCATCCATCTACTCATCCATCTACTCATCCATCTACTCATCCATCTACTCATCTATCTACTCATCCATCTACTCATCCATCTTCTCATCCATCTACCCATCCATCTACTCATCCATCTACTCATCCATCTACTCATCCATCTACTCATCTAACTACTCATCTATCTACTCATCTCCCTACTCATCCATCTACTCATCCATCTACTCATCCATCTACTCATCCACCTACTCATCTAATCTACTCATCCATCTACTCATCCACCTTCTCATCTAATCTACTCATCCAATCTTCTCATGTATCATCCATGCACTCAACTTATTTTTATATTTGATCATTCATCCATCCATCTTCCCCCTCTACTTACATTTATCTATCCACTCATCTATTTATTCACTCGTCAATGTTTTTATCTTTTTTCTCTTTGTCAGTTCATCCACTCATTCATCCAGCTATGTATCCATCCATCCATTCATCCCCCATTCATCCATCCACTCATCCTCCAATTTAGCCATCCAGGTATCCATCCATTCATCCAATCTTCTATCCCTCTACTTATCCCTCCATCTACTTATCCATCCATCTATCTACTCATCCATTTATCTATCTACTCATCCATCCATCTATCTACCCAATCATCCAGCTATCGACTCATCTATCCACTCACCCATCCACACATTCATTCATTCATCCTTCCATCTCTTTATTTTTTCATTCATTCATTCATCCGTCCATCCATCAGTTGCTTGTCTTTATGCAACACCACAGGGTCAAGAGCATTACAGAAACAAGCATCAGAAGTGCTTGCTCATGTAATCCTCAAGTATTCGCAACATATTCACATCCACAGTGCAACATTTCCACATCAACAGTGCAGCATTGAACAATTCAACTTTCAACATTGTAGCATCAACATAGCAGCAGCAACATTGCAACATCAACATTGCAGCAACAACATTGCAACATTAAAATTGCAACATCAACATTGCAACAGCCAATCAACAAATGACTTCGCATCAGAAATGCCAACAGACGAGTGGATACAAAGACGCATGAGATTGGCTAGAACGGTTTAAAAGGGGCTTCGGCATGGAAATAAATTTTTACAAATGACAGAAGCCGCAAGAATGTTTTTTGTGGCGTTTCGAGGGCATTGCAGACGAGTGCGTGAGGTGTCAGCCATGGAGATGCAGGCTTGTCTTCCATGAGAAATCAGTCAAAAATGATAATTTTGCTTAGTTCTATCCTCTGTCCTTCGTCTTTCAAAACGTCTTTTGGCCAATGCCGGTGGTGGCAAGAAAAAGAAAAAGAAGAAGAAGAAAGAAAAGAAAAAGAAGAAAAAAAAAAGAAGAAGAAGAAGAAGAAGAAAAAAAAAAAAAGAAGAAGAAGAAGAAAAAGAAGAAGAAGGAGGAGGAGGAGGAGGAGGAGGAGGAGGAGGAGGAGGAGGAGGAGGAGGAGGAGGAGGAGGAGGAGGAGGAGGAGGAGGAGGAGGAGGAGGAGGAGGAGGAGGAGGAGGAGGAGGAGGAGGAGGAGGAGGAGGAGGAGGAGGAGGAGGAGGAGGAGGAGGAGGAGGAGGAGGAGGAGGAGGAGGGGGAGGAGGAGGAGGAGGAGGAGGAGGAGGAGGAGGAGGAGGAGGAGGAGGAGGAGGAGGAGGAGGAGGAGGAGGAGGAGGAGGAGGAGGAGGAGGAGGAGGAGGAGGAGGAGGAGGAGGAGGAGGAGGAGGAGGAGGAGGAGGAGGAGGAGGAGGAGGAGGAGGAGGAGGAGGAGGAGGAGGAGGAGGAGGAGGAGGAGGAGGAGGAGGAGGAGGAGGAGGAGGAGGAGGAGGAGGAGGAGGAGGAGGAGGAGGAGGAGGAGTAAAAGGAGGAGGAGGAGAAGGAAGAGGAGGAGGAGGATGGTGAAGAAAATGAGGAAAAGGAGAAGCAGGAGGAAGAGGAGGAGGGTGAAGAAAATGAGGAAAAAGAGGAAGATCAAGAAGAGAACTAGTAGTAATGGTAGTATTTTTTAAAATTATTAATCTCAAATATAGCCAATATCTGGTACTCTAACATTGACGTTCATTTGAATTTATTCATGAATTTTACAAGAGAAAGAAGATATTTAATGTAAAATAACTCCTGCTGCATGCTTCCTACTACTCAAAACCTTTGCCGTCGTTTAGGTCGATATTAATGAAATTGAAAAATTACAGAAATTTTAAAAATATATAATTTCGAAAAGTATAAAAATTCTTAAAATATAACATTTAAAAATAAAAAATATTGGAATACTTTTTTAAAATTTAAAAAAAAACAGAGATTATTTTCAAAGTTTATTACTCAGAAGATTCCTCTGAACTGCAAAGCTAGTCTTAATTATACCAAAAACAAAAATCTTCATTTCGTTTTTAAAAATAAATTTTAATTTCTTTCATAAAAATAAATAATAAAAAGTTACAAAAAGGTACGCTTTAATCCGAAATTAGGTTGCCATGGTTGCGTGCAAACGTGTATGACCGCTTCTTTCGATGATTTCATTCTCTTTAGTTGAACTATTCTTGTTAACTGCCCATAGTTGTGAAATTCCGACTATGGGTATGAAAAAGTTTAACTGAAATTCATACTTTCTTTTCGTTTTGAAAAGTTCCAACTTCACCAATGTTTTTGACTAATTTAATTTTTATCTAATCTAATCTAATCTGCTCTACTCTTATCTATTTTTTATCTAATCTAATCTGATTTTCATTTTATCTAATCTATTTTTCATCTAATCTAATTTGATTTTCATTTTATCTAATCTATTTTTTATCTAATCTAATTTGATTTTCATTTTATCTAATTTAATCTTTCTCTAATCTTATCTAATTTTAATCTAATCTAATCTAATTTTCATTTTATTGACTTCAATATAATCAAAATATGTATATACTTGATTAAAATCTTTTCGAGATCTCAAAATTGTTACGTCTGGAATATGCAGAGGCGGAGTGGAACCGTCAACCAACGACAACTTTTAACCTTCAATCATTACCCCAATATCCGCCTTTCACTTAATACAATACAATGAAATACAACGAAATAAAAATGAAATACAATGAAATACATATAAAATACAAATAAAATACAATAAAATACAATGAAATACAATGAAATACAATAAAATACAATGAAATACAATAAAATACAAATAAAATACAAATGAAATACAAAGGAAATACAATAAAATACAAATGAAATACAATAAAATACAAATACGAGTATTATTATAGTGGCATTAAGCCAGTAGAGTTACGAAGCCACTCAATATGTGCAGCTCTCGGATTACAATCGTTCATAAAATGTATCCACAATTCCTACCGTGTTTTCCATCGAATCTTTCCATAGTACCGACTTAAAAGAAGTTAGAAAATATTTACTTCTGATTCAAAAATTCATTGGAAACGAAGTTGACTGGTAGTGTGAGCAGCTGAAAGTGGTGTGGGCATGCAATGGCAGACGATTCGAAATATGTGTGTGAGAAGATGTGGAACGTTGTCAAGGAGGCAATAAAAGGAAAGAAGCACTGGAAATTTATGGAATTTTTTGAGCTCATGAACAAAACGATGGAAAGCAAGCAAGTGCCTGAAAGTATGTCCAAAGTCATGGAATGGTCTCACTAGAGAATCATTCGTGTGAAAGCAAGAGACGATTGAAGAAGGAAGGAAAGACCTTAATGTGCTTAGAGCCCTGCGAGGAACCAATTTCGCTAAAATGAAAATGTTTGTTTGCTTGTTCAATGTTTTCATGAGCCATGAATTAAAATTTTATGTTCATGGTTTTGCTTCTAAAAAATATAAAACATGAGCGCTCTAAAACAGTGTGGAATCAGCGCTATACAAATGATTTTCTTAGACAAGATTATAATCATTTGTTGCATTAATTTTAATGACAATTAATCGCTAATTGCTGATTTAAAATTGCTAATTAATTACATATAAATGATTTTTCCACTTTTTTGGTCATCTTACACCGCTACATTCGTCACTTTCAACTTAAAAATTCTTTCAAGTTCTCATTATTGTACTTCAGAACAAACTTAAAGGTTCTCTTATGATTTTACTCCAGAGTTAACAGATATTCTCATCATTCTAATCTGATCTAATCAGAGGCTTCCCTTTTGTAGCATTTGCATTCTTTTGCTAGAGTCGCTTCAAAAAGGTTTATAAAAATAAGGCCATTTAAGTCTACAAAAACACAATAATATTTTTAACAAAATCAATAAACTCAATAAAAAATTAACAAAATAATTTATGAAAAAAAACTGAAAGATCAAAAGTTGGAGGTTTCCTTTATAGCCTACCACGGATAATTATCATAAAGAAAAGCTTTCAAGAGACCTAAATTATCAAAAGATTATATGATGAAATAAAATAAGAAAAAGAAATTTTTATTAGATATAATAATTCTAAAAAAAGAAAACAAAGAATAGATAGAGCCGTTTTCATATTAATTTTAGTTTAATTTCCGAATAAAAAACATTAAATACAAGATTGGTTGGGATGAGGGATAAAGTTGGGATTATTCATGAATAACAAATTGAAAAAAAAAATTTTTTTTTACTTATTTCCAATTTCTTTTTAGATCACAAATTGCTTCTAAGAGCAAACGACACGACAGAATAACGCATGTGCAAGTGCATTCATGTACTGTTAGTAACACTGGCAATAGTATTGTCAGTATTTGTAGTATTAGTATTATAAATGTTATCAATAATATTAATGGCAGTAATATCATCATTATTAGTTTTAGTGGTAGTAATATTTTCAGTGTTGATTGTAATAATAATACTTCAATAGTAGTAATGGTAGTAGTAGTAGAAGTAGTAGTAGTAGTAGTAGTAGTATTAGTAGTATTAGTAGTAGTAGTAGTAGTAGTAGTAGTAGTAGTAGTAGTAGTAGTAGTAGTAGTAGTAGTAGTAGTAGTAGTAGTAGTAGTAGTAGTAGTAGTAGTAGTAGTAGTAGTAGTAGTAGTAGTAGTAGTAGTAGTAGTAGTAGTAGTAGTAGTAGTAGTAGTAGTAGTAGTAGTAGTAGTAGTAGTAGTAGTAGTAGTAGTAGTAGTAGTAGTAGTAGTAGTAGTAGTAGTAGTAGTAGTAGTAGTAGTAGTAGTAGTAGTAGTAGTAGTAGTAGTAGTAGTAGTAGTAGTAGTAGTAGTAGTAGTAGTAGTAGTAGTAGTAGTAGTAGTAGTAGTAGTAGTAGTAGTAGTAGTAGTAGTAGTAGTAGTAGTAGTAGTAGTAGTAGTAGTAGTAGTAGTAGTAGTAGTAGTAGTAGTAGTAGTAGTAGTAGTAGTAGTAGTAGTAGTAGTAGTAGTAGTAGTAGTAGTAGTAGTAGTAGTAGTAGTAGTAGTAGTAGTAGTAGTAGTAGTAGTAGTAGTAGTAGTAGTAGTAGTAGTAGTAGTAGTAGTAGTAGTAGTAGTAGTAGTAGTAGTAGTAGTAGTAGTAGTAGTAGTAGTAGTAGTAGTAGTAGTAGTAGTAGTAGTAGTAGTAGTAGTAGTAGTAGTAGTAGTAGTAGTAGTAGTAGTAGTGTTAATAGTAGTAGTAGGGTTGGTAGTGGTAGAAGCAACAGTAGTAAAAGTACTAATATTAAAAATACATTTCCTAGCTTCGATTCTGCCAGCATCGCGGTTGATGGCTCGCATTTGTTCGTTCCCATGCCTTGATTTTTTTCAAACGGACCTTTCATCCTCCGTTTAATCAAAAGAAAAATTATTAATATCATTCTGGTTTTATCATTATTTTTGTATTTTATTTATTCATTTAACTCATAATTTAATTTTTGGTAATTTTCATTTTTCATGATACCCTTCTATATTATATTATATTCCTGCATATTTCATTACGTTTATGGAGAGGTCCTTTTTATAGTATCTAATCATCAAGCATGTTAAAACAAAACACCCTTTCAAACGAACTCGAGAAATGCTATGCATGTTGAGGTTTTCAGTTTTTAGCGATTCAAATTTCTTTCGAGAATATTTGCAAAACAAAAGTTGTGCGTTTATCATGCTCATATCTTTGGTAATCTTTCCTATGCTTGCTCCCCCCTACTCCCTCCCTTCAAATGTCTTCTCCATCAATTGAACACATCCAATGTGGACACTCTACTTCGAGGTTCAACGCAGTGGCTGTGCTGACGTTGTCTGTGGAAGAGGTGGAATTCGGAATAAGTGAAATTTGGAAAAAGAAATTTGAAAAAGAATTCGGACGTAGAATGGGAAAAAAAAATGGAAGAAGTAGAATTCAGAAGAAAACTTCGGTAGAAGTAAAATAGGAAGAATGTGCATTTTAGAAGAAGAAAAAGGGAGAAAAACTCGCAAAAATGAATTTTGGATCATGGAAATTAAAAAAAAAAAAAGAATAAAAAAAAATAATAGTAAAAAAGCAAAGCAAAAAAAAAATGCAGAATAAAAAAAATTAAAATGAAAGAAGCAGAAAGGAAGAACCGGGATGAGAGAAACGGAAGAATTGAAATTTCGAAATGGAAATGTTTCTTCATCAATGGATGCTTCTTCCTGTTTGTCGCATGCACTCCTAATCCCTCCTCCACAAGACACCCAACAACCACCGCATAAATTCTCCTGTAATTGATATTGAGCCTCCCTCTCCTTCCTCACCATCTCACCCTCCCTCCTTCCTCTCCATCTCACCCTCCCTCCTTCCTCTCCATCTCACCCTCCATCCTTCCTCTCCATCTCACCCTCCCTCCTTCCTCTTTATCTCACCTCCATCGTGTTTTTCCATCCCACCCTCCAACCTGCCTTTCCATCCCATCTTCCAACCTTCTTCTTCAACTCATTTTGACATTTCTCGGCATCAACATTCTTGTGTGACATTTTTATTTTTCTTTCTCTTTTTCTTTTTTTCCTTTTATATCTTCTATTTCTTTTTTTCTCCTGTTTTTTCTTTTCCTTCTTTTTTTTTCTTCTTCTTCTTTTCCAATATCAGCCATTCAAAATCTCTTCAAATGAAGAGGCAACTAATTTGACCTTCTAGTTGTGTTTTTATACATAAGTACACAAACACACACACACACACACACACACACACACACACACACACACACACACACACACACACACACACACACACACACACACACACACACACACACACACACACACACACACACACACACACACACACACACACACACACACACACACACACACACACACACACACACACACACACACACACACACACACACACACACACACACACACACACCGAAGGACAATTACAAATATTTCGTGCATGACAGGACGCGTGCATTGAGAGTTGAAGGCAAGTGGACATCCCAACCATCCACAAGTGTGGCTGTCTCCGAGGCTACTGTTGTTGTTGATGTTGTTTTTATTATTAGTTGCTGCTGTTTTATTATTAGTTATTGTTGGTGTTGTTGTTGTTTTATTATTAGTTGTTCTTGTTGCTGCTATTATCATTTTTACTGTTGTTGTTATTATTGTTGTCGCTGCTATTGTTGTTGATTTTGTTGTACTTTTTGTTTTTGTGGTTGTGCTATTGTGCTATTGTGGTCATTAAAGATTATTCTTGTTTTGGCAACAAATGCGACAGAAGAGCCCAATAATGAAAGTGCTGCGAAGGTGACTCCAAAAGGCACGCGTTGTCATCGAGCGAACCCAATATCAAAAATGTATCAAAAAGATATCAAAAAATGTCCTAAATTGTGGAGCAACTATCATAGAATATGGAAAAATTATCGTTAAATGTGGGGAAATATCGTCAAATGTGGAGAAATATCGTTAAATGTGGGGAAATATCGTTAAATGTGGGGAAATATCGTTAAATGTGGGGAAATATCGTTAAATGTGGGGAAATATCGTTAAATGTGCGGAAATATCGTTAAATGTGGAGAAATACTTTGGAATAAAAAGTGAAAATAGCATGAAGATATTCGAGTATCAGATGCGGTGTAAGAAAGACCACTAGAAGGGTTTTATGGAGGGCTGGAAGACGTGGTACAAGGTGCACTGGACGCGCTGATAAGCACATATCGCCTCCTCAGGCGCTTTTGATTGAAAGCTCCATCATTCCAGCCAACTTGCAGACGATATTTGCGTATTCATTCAACAATATCCTCCAAATATTGCATGCAGCCGTATTATGCAAACACATCCGCACGCACGCTGGCAGGCGCGCAAACAAACATACACATATGCATACAAACATATACGTATGAATACAAACACACGTAGGCATACAAACATATACTTACGCATACAAACATGTACGTATGCATACAAACAGACACTTACGCATAAAAACATACACTTATGCATAAAAACATACACTTACGCATACAAACATACACTTACGCACACAAACCGCAAAAACAAATACAAACGCGTTCACACTCGGTCAACATTAAGTAAACAAACGTTCTGCTGCTAGTCAATTTGGTGATGTGTCAAGGGTTGATGATTACATCACACTTCGCAACCACAACCCCACACTTCGCAACGACATCATTTAAACAACCATAGAACCGAACGAGCAACCACAAAACCACACAAACAATCAGAAAACCCCACAAACAACCACAACACCACAAAAACAACAAAAACATCACATTCACAACAGCCACAACACCACACTTGTTGACAGTTCCATAAAGAGCGGGAAGATGATCATTTGCTAAAGTAACGTTCACTTTTACACCAGAAGCAACTTTTAACTGCTCGTGCTTTGCGACCTTGTGACCTTGGCAACGTACTGAGCATGCCTCAAGCAAGAGAGTGGCAATAGCACAAACCACTGGCAACTTCCACAACAAGCATTGGCCTGTTCTAATCTAATCTAATCAAATCATTTATAGCGCTGTTTCCACACTGTCCCGGCACTCGTTTGCACATCTTCGCGATATGAAAATGTGATATTCTGATGAGAACATTGAAAAAATGAACGAAGGCTCTTTGGGCTTGCCGCCTAGTGTAGCAGTGCTTTTGAATTTTTCAGCGGTTTTTGCGAAATAAAGCAAAACTATTGTGTTTTTTTTATCTTTTTTTATGTCAGTCGGAAGTTGAAAGTTAAAAAAAGTGAAAAAAAAATCTGAAAATTATTGATTGGTGTCTTTTGAATTTTTGAAAGTATAATTGAGAATATAATTGGGGAAGTTCGTGAGATGAGAAACCATAAAACGGATGTTTTTTAGAAAAAATAATAAAAAATTGGTTGAACTATTCTCAAATAAATTAACTCGTCTGGTTTAATTAAAAAATATATAATTTTGGAATTTAAGTAGCTGAAACTTCCGAAAAATGAAAATGAATAAGACTTTTAATTCCAGATTGTTGCCATTTAATTTGGTCTTGTTCGAAAAATTCATTTCATAGAGATTTCAAAAAGATTTTGAAAAAACTTTGAAAAAAAATTTGACAAAAAAGACTGAAAAAAATTTAGGAAAAAAATGACAAAAAAAGAATTTTAAAAAAAAAAATTATAAAAAAAAGAATTTAAAAAAGAACAAGTAAAATGAAATGGAGTCATTTATGAATACAACTTTTTTTCTTCTATCAGTTCCACAATTTTGGCAAGATTATGAATAATTCTGGTTTAATGAAGGGGTTTGCAAATGAAGTAGCTTCGTAGAATAACCCTCCATCGCTTATTTTCTTTCTCTTCAGCCACCAAAACAGCTTTTAACCACTAAAAACACCACTCCCACCATCAAAAACATCACTACCTTTACTTTATTCCTTTTCTCTCCACCAGCTTCTCCATCACACCACCACTATCACCACCTTACCATCAGCACATTTCCATCACCACACAACCACCATCACCTCACCACTCCACCACCAACCACTACAACCACCACCACTACAACCACCACCACTACAACCACACAACCACCACCACCACACAACCACCACCACACAACCACCACCACACAGCCACCATCACCACAACCACCACCACACAACCACCACCACAGCAGCAGCAGCAACCAACGACGGCAGCACAAAGCAAACACGAGAGTAGATTGAGGATTAAAGTGTGATTCGGTCTTAGCGTGTCGTGCCTTTTATAATTGTATATCAGTGTATGCACTGCTAAACCCTTATTATAATTCTATTGTCCACCCTGAGCTCCCTGGTCGTTCGGATTGGTGCCTTCAAACGGCCCTAATAGAGTCCGTAATGACTCACAGAGGCGTTCTTGTGATAAGAAACATCACTCTTATGACCCTGCTGTGGTCTCTACAACACCAAAGCCTTTACGCCTCAGCGGCTTTTCTTGGCGCTTTACAAATTAAATTTTTTTATATTTTTATTTATTTTTAGTTTTATGAATTATATTGTTTTTTTAGTATCTCCCCACCCTAAATGAGTGGAAAAGTGAAAGCTTTGAGAAGGGGAAGAATGATTGGAAGGATAGAAAAAATGCAACTAAAAAATTAAATATTAAGTAAATGAAAAAGTTTCAATACAAAAGTAGCAAGGTTAAAAAGGAAAAAAGAAAAAAGAAAAAAATAAAAATAAATAAAAATAAGCTGAAAAACGCCAATCAGGCGTCGTGGCAAATAAGACGCAGTAATGATGCGAGCAAACATACAGTCATTAATTTATCGCTCGTCCGAGCCTTCCACACTCATATTTGAACTTTATAAATTCTTATTTGCTACCATCATCACCATCACAACCACCATCGTCATCATCATCATCATCATCATCATCATCATCATCATCATCATCATCATCATCATCATCATCATCATCATCACCATCACAACCACCATCATCATCATCATCATCATCATCATCATCATCATCATCATCATCATCATCATCATCATCATCATCATCATCATCATCATCATCATCACCATCATCATCATCATCATCATCATCATCATCATCATCATCATCATCATCATCATCATCATCATCATCATCATCATCATTATCATCATCATCATCATCATC
Organism: Branchellion lobata; assembly: GCA_947562095.1. NCBI lineage: Eukaryota > Metazoa > Annelida > Clitellata > Hirudinida > Piscicolidae > Branchellion > Branchellion lobata. Next base: position 8,122,106 of record OX387248.1, read on the forward strand.
ATCATCATCATCATCATCATCATCATCATCATCATCATCATCATCATCATCATCATCATCATCATCATCATCATCAGCATCATCATCATCATCATCATCATCATCATCATCATCATCATCATCATCATCATCATCATCATCATCATCATCATCATCATCATCATCATCATCATCATCATCATCATCATCATCATCATCATCATCATCATCATCATCATCATCATCATCATCATCATCATCATCATCATCATCATCATCATCATCATCATCATCATCATCATCATCATCATCATCATCATCATCATCATCATCATCATCATCATCATCATCATCATCATCATCATCATCATCATCATCATCATCATCATCATCATCATCACCACCATCACTATCATCACTACCAGAGCTACCAGAGCTGCAAAATCACCAACACCACCACCACCACCATCACCACATCATCAGCACACTACCATCACTACACCACCTCTATCAACATCACCACCATATAACTACGATCACCACACTACCGCCATCACCAGCAGGACACCACCATCAACACACCACCCTCACCATCACCATCACCACAAAACCCCCACCATCACCATATCACCAAATGCACCGCACCACCATTGCCATACCACCATCATCACATTACCATATCACCATCACCACACCACCACACCATCGTCACATGCCAACCACGCGACCATCACCACGCTACCATCACCACACCACCTCACCATCACCACACCATTCCACCATCACTACACCACTCCACCATCACCACCCCACCTTCGCCACACCATTCCACCATCACCACACCATTCCACCATCACCACACCACCCCACCATCGCCACACCACTCCGCCATCACCACACCACCCCACCATCACCACACCACTCCGCCATCACCACACCACTCCACCATCACCACACCACTCCACCATCACCACACCACCCCACCATCACCACACCATTCCACCATCACAACACCACCCTACCATCACCACACCACACCACCATCACCACACCACACCAGCAACATTGGTCTCCATAAAGAAACCTTGAACTTCAAATGCATCCATACGACCACACAACGCTGTAAAAATGGAAAACCCTTGCATTAATCATCGACGACGTTACATCCATGCATTCCACCGCATGTGTCATCATCTCTCTTCTGCTCCCACTCATGACTTTTCGATGACATCGCTTGCACGCCATTTCTGTTGTTTTTTGTGGTACGTTCGTAGCCTCACTTAAAATTTTATAAGCTGATACAACAGACCTTAAGAGAAGATAGAACAATGAAACACACCTCGACATAAAGTAAAAAAACGAAACACACCTTAACGTAATATAAAATTTTCAGAATAGAAGCCTAAAATTATTATTAGCATAAAAGCATAGAATTATTATTAGCATATAAGCAATCGACTATGAACATTATTTATTTTAATATACAACGACCCACTTCATTATTTTAAATGGTTTACTTGAGAGTACATCAAAATAATATTTTTTCCACTAAAATGAGTCCACAAGATCGGGAAGCAGTTGGTGGCGGTAGGAAGGGCATCTAGTCTAAACATCAATGCAAAAACCAGATGACGCTCTTGAACCGTGTGGAATCAGCGCTGTACAAATTATTAGATTAGATTAGATTAGATTAGATTAGATTAGATTAGATTAGATTAGATTAGATTAGATTAGATTAGATTAGATTAGATTAGATTAGATTAGATTAGATTAGATTAGATTAGATTAGATTAGATTAGATTAGATTAGATTAGATTAGATTAGATTAGATTAGATTAGATTAGATTAGATTAGATTAGATTAGATTAGATTAGATTAGATTAGATTAGATTAGATTAGATTAGATTAGATTAGATTAGATTAGATTAGATTAGATTAGATTAGATTAGATTAGATTAGATTAGATTGGATTAGATTAGATTAGATTAGATTAGATATTTGAAAGATGGAAACAGAAGAAAAAGAAATATAAAGAAGTGGCTGAAGGAAAGTGAAAGGTAGGGGAGAGCTGTTGTGTAGGAGACAGGGCTAATGAAAAATAAACCCTTATAATTAATTGATTAATCTGAATAAATTAATCAAAAATAAAATTAATTAATTTATAATGAAATAAATTAGTTTAAAATAAAATTAATTAATTAAAAATGGAATTAACTAGTCATTTAAAATTAAAATAAAGCCGACGACAAGTGGCCAAAAGTATGGATTAATTTTTTAAGCTAAAACTAAGAATTTCGTATAGAATGGATTTGTTGGCTACTATGGAGTTGTATTGCCTTGAGATGGATTGCTAATATTAATAGTACTAATATCAAAATCTCCGAATGGGCAGATGAAAGAGGTACGAGAATGAGATGGAAAGGATTTGAAGGGGTCATTTAATGGGTGGTCAATATAGAACGATAAAATATGAAATAAGAATGAATAAATATGAAAGTTAAAGATAAATAAAAGATCAAAAAGAAGAAGTCACTGGAAATGTAAGAAGTGGAAAAGGATGTGGAAGAAGAGAGACAGAAGACGAAGCGCATGGCAGAAAAGTTTGAGAAGATATCATAAAATAATGAACAATGTAGAGACAGGGCAAGATTGAAAAGGAAAAAGAGGAGAAAAATAAAAGAAAATAAATAATAATAATACTTTATTAATGAATGAAGAAGAAAAAAAAATAATACAAATTAAAAAGAAGGAAAATGAAAAATAAGAAGAAAAAGGAAAAGGAAAAAGAAGACGAAGATTAAAACAAGATGTTAAAAAGAGGCGCTGGAGTGGGAAATGATGTTGTAATACGACGAAGAATTTCTTTTGAAAAGTTGCACGCTAAACAAACGACTTTTCGAAGGCTGCCAGTTTTATTTAGAGTCTTCTTCGAGTCTTTGGTCTTCAACAAACGTGACAATTCACTGTGACAATACAGCTGTTGTTGTGGTGTTGAGTTTTGGCTTGGAGGTGGTTGCGGTGTGGAGTCGTTGGATAGAAAAAAAGGCTGGGGGATCGGATGGAGAGGGGAGCAGTTGGTGGGAAAGAGGCAGTTGGTGGGAGAGGTGGGAGGGCTAGTGGGAAGAAGAGGGTGGTGGAAGGAAGGGAGTAGTGGAAGGAAGGGGGTGGTGGAAGGAAGGGGGTAGTGCAAGGAAGGGGGTGGTGGAAGGAAGAGGGTGGTGGGAGGAAGAGGGTGGTGGGAGGAAGAGGGTGGTGGGAGGAAGGGGGTAGTGGGAAGGTGTTAACGGCAAGAGCACTCAATAAGTTGCTGAAAGAATCAGCGTGAAGGGAATTTTATTAACATTAACGAAAAAGCTTTTTCTACAACTAAAAAATTAATAAGAGGGAAATATTATTTAAAAAAACCTCCATTCGTCATGTTTATCGGGTTTTTCCAACAGAATTAAAAATTAATCTAGCCTGCGAGGACAACAATATCTTTTTTATTGCTGCGTCCGCATTCAGAGCGCCTTTATTTTTGCTTGATGTCTGCTTTCATTGCTGTTATTTGTTATGTCTCTGCTAATGCATTTGATTTCAATTACTCTCCTTTAGCGTCCCTATTGATATTTCAGAGACGTCGTTGTCACTAATATTGCTTTATAGTACATTTCCAGCCCAAGCTCTCAGCACCGTTCTCAATTACTTCCACACTGCCCACACAACTCACTACTTCACTTCCATTAGCGACTCCCCCACCCAACAAATCCTCCATCACACCACGTCCAAAGACCACAATCACACCGGCCTGATGCTATCTGCACTGCGTAGGCACACAGCTTACCAACACCAGCGTCAGCCTGCGTGCCTTTTATTCGTCTTTGGTGGCGTTTTTATTCGAAAGCCTTGATTGTTTTTTTATGCATACATTTTCATTTTTTCGAATTTTTTCTATCCCAAAGTTTTTCGATTCAAATTTTCACATTTGATATTTCGTTTTTTGCGCCATGGTCGGGCAGAGCGTTTTTTGACGTCTTATCTTCTCCACTGTTGCTCCACGTTTCTTGGACCACGAAAACATACATTAAATGTTTCATTATCTCAGTGCGACTTTTCGAAATGTTCAATTTTGTTTTCTTGCAATCGTTTTTGAAATTACCCTCGATGTAACTTGTCATTCTGGCTGTTTGGGACTCCCAAGCCTTCGATTGGATTCTTCAAAATCCGAAAACCAGAATTATTTTTTATCATTCTAAAGAAAAGAACGTCTTTTTCTTTGGTGAAAAATTTTTGAAAATCATTAAAGCAAGCATGGACGTTCGAACGATGGCGAAAATTCAATTTCTTTCACACCCGACAAGGTAGACATAAAGAGTAGCTGCAATAACTCTTCAGCGGGACTCTATTTCCATTCGCCCCTCATGCTCCATCAAAGCTTCATCAAGGCTTCAATAAAAGCCCCAACGCATTCCTAAATGAATTCTCCAATTCATTCCCAATGCATTTCTCCAATTCATTCCCAATGCATTACTTCCTATTCATCTTCAATGCATTACTTTCAATTCATCTTCAATGCATTACTTCCAATTCATTAATCCCGATTCATTATTTCCAATGCATTACTTACAATGCATTTTCCAGTTCATTTCTTAATTCAACCCCCAATGCATTAGTCCAATGCATTTCCTGATAAATTCCCAAATGCATTTTCCAGTGTCTTACCCAGTGTATCCTCATTGTATTCTCACTATATCTCCAATAACACCCCAGTAGCACCTCAGAGTCACCCGAATAACACCCGAATAGCGCCTCCAACATCGGCCCATTGCATTCTTCACCAGCGCAGTGCGAGCAACTTTTAGAGGCGACTAAGCAAGCGATATGACGCTCTCTTTACGACCAACTTTTCCACGCCGCCAACTCCCGCAATAAAATCTACTGCACCCCCCTCCCCCTCATTTGTACTGACATTCCCCTCCCTTTGTACTGACACCTTCTTTTGTACTGTCTTTTTTCCCCTTCTGTACTGCTCCGATCTACCTCCTTGTACTCTTCCCATTAGTCCGTATTGTAGTACTGTTTAATTCTGTGAGAGGATCTGAAAAGATGCAGGTTTGCAAGGGTTTTGAGAACGTTTTGGGATGTTTAGGGAGTTTCTGATGGTTTGTGCGGATTTCTAAAGATTTTTGGGTAGGTTGTAATAGTTTATGGTGATTTCTGAGTGAAAGTATTGGTACTTAATATGAAAACGGGGGCTGGGTAGATGAGAGTTCAAGTTTTAAAATACGGTCAATAGGCTTTCAAATAGATTGGGTGAGGTGTGCGATTGAAAGGGTGAATTTATTTTTGAGGCGTTAATCATGCCGAGCGATGCCAAGGCTCGGAATTGATAGAAACTGTATTCCACGAAGTAAGAAAGAAATGTGGATGGAAAATTATGAAAAAGCTATTATATTATTAATATATGCAAAACAACTGAAATATATTCATGAGTTTTGTTCGTAGATACTTTAGGAGAAATTTTTTTTTTCACAAATTAAGTGTCAAATAAATATTTTTTCGGAAAGGTTTCAATTTTTCATGAAGATGCGAAAAGCGTCGAATGTATTTATTCTTTTTATTGTAAATAATTTCGCTCTATGCCTCTTTTTCTCATTGGCCACACCATACTGGGAGGTTCTTGATCGTTTTTGCGCGAAAAGTTTCATATTGTTAACAAAAAAAAACTTTACGTTTTTAAATAAAATAAATTAAATGTTTAATTAATTAAATCGTCTCATTAAAGAAAGCAGGCTTTGAGAGTTTTCGAGTTAAAATTGTTTTAGGTCCAATTTAAGGCAAATTTAAAGCAGTAATTTTAATCTTTTTGAAGTTTTTTATATTTGATTAGAATAATAAAATTAATTTATTATGTAATTTGAATTTATATAAATGATTTGAAACAACAAAAAGAAAAATAACTTTATAAGTTTATGGCTACGCTGTCAGTATTTTAATCATGTCAAGTCCATCACTGACTTGCTCGAAAATTTTTCGAAAAAATCTCCTTCAAAAATGTCCAAAAAGTCAAAGATAAAAATATTAAAATTCAACGCTATGTAATTAATATTTAGCTTGGAAGGCCATTTTGAAATGTCCTCCTCCTTGTCATCGCAGGGGACACCTTGGTTGCGAGACTTGCATGGAGGAAAGAAGACGTGACTTGAATATCAAGTTGTGTGTGGAAAGGAGCTTTTTTTAAAGGCTGTCTCAGAATGAAAAGTTTTTTTTTCGTAAAATATTGTTTTAATTGTTTTTTTGCCATCGCAATAAATCATGTTATTAGAATTCTATTTCAAAATTTTCTTTTTCGAATTTTATTTTCGTCTCAAGTTTTACATTTTTTAGCTCGAATATTTCGAGGTTCGCGAAAAATAAAAGTTTAATTTATTTTTTTCAAAAATATTTATTGAAAATCATATCAGCCATTTCGGATTAAGTTTTTCAACAGAAAAGAAAGATCGACTGAACAGTCTTAGTAAATTCTTAAAATTTATTTTTCAAAACGGTAACCTGATTATATTTATCTGTATCTATAGGAAAATTTGTAATTTTTGAAATTTGTATAGCGCATAATGATCAGCAGTCTTTTTGAAAATAATGAAAACAAATAGATTTTGGACGTTTTGGAAAGCGTTACAGATGGGGATGAAGAATGAAACGAAAAGGAGGGAGAGGTCTGACAAGGTTGACTCGTTGCCTCAGTTAGATGGCTGTTGTGTCGTTATTACGAACACAAGTTTGAAGACAGGTCTGCCAATCAGGAGTGAATATGGGGGAGGATGAAAGAAAAATTGGGGAAGGTGGAAGAAGAGGAAAGAAGAATTATGGAGAATGATGGATGAGTTGTGAAGAAAGAGAGTGGAGTCTTGGAGGAGATTAGAATCGTGGAAGATGAGAGAAGAATTGTGAAGAAGGAAAGTTGAATTAGAGATGATAGTTCATAAACAGGAAAGATTACTTCGGTGGAAAAGGTAATCGGATGAATGGATGGATGGATGGATAAATGGATGGATGGATGGATGAATGGAAGATTTCTAAAAAAGAAGATGGATTGAAAAGTGATTCAAAAAAGACTTTGTATGGATGTGAAGTGGAGGAGATGCCAAGATGAGGGAATGTTGAAGGAAAGAGACAAAAGGTACAGGTACGCAGAAGAGAACAGATTGAACGGACTTGAATATCCACCACCTGTGCATGAAGGTGTTGAGTTATATGCCTGGAGTGGGTGGGTGAGATGGGGGCTATGATGAGGCAAAAGAAACTTTCAATGTTAAGGAGGTTGCAGATAAATAGAATGAGGTGTTGGAAGCTTGGGACGGAAATTATGGAAGAGAGTGGAAAGTATGGAAATGGTAAGTAGTTGAAAAACAATGAGAAGATGGATGGATGGATGGATGGATGAATGGATGGCTGGGTGAATGAATGGATGATGAATGGATGAATGGATGGAAGGATGAGTGGAGAGATGGATATATCGATGGATGGTTGGATGGGTGGATGATGGATGGATTGATGAATAAATGAATGTACTCAGAAAAGACTAAAAAGATAGAAATCTAACATGAGTTTGGGCGAGAATATGTTATGAAAAGGTTTTATAAGTATCGATTTTGTGATGAAGAAGAAAAAGTATAAATAACAAAAAAAATAAGAAAAATAAGAAAAATAATACCAATAAAGACTAGTCGGCTAAGAGTATTGGATGTTTGAAGATGAATAGTGATAAACGGGAAGAAGAAACATGCAAAAATGGACAAATCCAAGCAGTGATGTTACATTGCATTATATATGCGGACGATTTGTTGAAAGGAGTCAAAGAGTAAGGAAAAAGTTTGGTTGACAATAGAAATTGTATAATCTTTTTCAAATTGAAAGCTGGAAGAGGTATGAGAAATTAATGGAAAGAGAGTTCTATTGGGTTTTTAGTGGAACGGTAAGTGGGAGGTGGGAGAAATTAACAGAATGTAAAAACCAGAAAATGAAACAACTACTGCGTGATGGAAGAGGATGTGAAATAGAAAAAAGAAGATGAGATGAATGGGAACATTAAAAAAAAACTCATCAAATATACGGAATACGGAGACAAGATTGAAGAAGAAGGAGAAAAAAAATTGATTGATAAAAATTAATTTTAAAAAATATGATGATGAACAAAAAGAGGAAAAGTTGTAACAAAGAGCAACAAGGGAAGTTGTAACAAAGAGCAACAAGGGAAGTTGTAACAAAGTGCAACAAGGGAAGTTGTAACAAAGAGCAACAAGGGAAGTTGTAACAAAGCGCAACAAAGGAAGTTGTAACAAAGAGCAACAAGGGAAGTTGTAACAAAGAGCAACAAGGGAAGTTGTAACAAAGCGCAACAAGGTTGTTACTTGTCAGAAGCGGTTGCCAAGACATAGCATGAGATGTTTAGAAGTATGCAGAAATAACAAGGTTTTTGCGGAATTTATTAAAAATAGTTAAAATTAATATTTTCTATTAAACTATGAATAGAAAGATGGCTTAATTCCACTATGATAATATTCGTCATTGGATTATAAAATATTTTATTTTATCACATCAGTAAAACTTCGATGAAGGGCTTAGAACAGATTCGATCGTAACAATAGAATTACTTAATAAACTCCATATTGTTTGAATATTTTTTGATATTATTTTATAAAAAATAATTTTTATGATGTTAGTTATCATTAAAAAAAATTTTTATTTATATAAAAATTTGTTTAAATGTTTATTCTAAAATGATAACAAAATTTGCGCTTTGGACTTGAACCGTTTAGACGTTATCACACTTGTTTCTTTCTTTGTTTCCGTTTAACTCTCTTCTCGTGTCTCTGAATTTTCGCATGCTTGCGTATGTGGTCTCTATTAATAATTTGCTTTAACTTATTTTCATTTTAAATTTTACATCATACCATTGTTTGTTTTTTTTTGCAATTCGTTATGACGTGATGAAAATAGCAATCCATTCTCCGATCAACTTTTCAGAATGTCGCTTAGTGTCTAGTTTTTGAGGTTCTCTCTTGAATTTAGACATCTTTGTGATTTTTCTGTTTAGTTTTGATGATTGTTGGATCTGATCTTAACGCGACTACGTCACATTTTGGGGAAATCATATTTCATTATGTCATATTGAACATAATTTTGTGAAACTTCAACTGGTTCGATTTTTTTGATAATAAAAGGATTTTCTTGAACCATCAAACTTAATTTATAAGCAATTGAGCGATCGAGTTCTGAGACGTGTTTGAAAATTTTAGCGGCGTTGCCGGTGTGCATTCCTTACATCAAACTAAGGCTCCTTCAATAAGCGAGGAAACATTTTTTATACTCAAGTAGCTAATTTTCTTATATTTTCGCTAACTTTTGACATCTCAGATCAGAATTAATGTCCCTTGTCACCTTCGTGCACTTTTGTTTTTTAAAGAATTTTCAAGTGTAAAGTTTCAGAAAGCTTGTTTTGCAACTTAGTTTCGATGGACAGACGTCTGGTACCGTAATCATGAGGGACAATAAATGCTTGGTGCAACTGATTTTTATTCTGGTCAATCTGCCAATCACTCATAGGCTTCATACTATCCGTGTTTCGTTGTAGCGCCATAAGAAATTAATCTAATTTAGCACTAGTTTTCATACACAGTCACGAAAACTCATTCATATTTCTCAAGAGGAACATCACTAGCGATGAAAACCTGCTTCTGGTCAATTGTCCAAGATAATTAGGGCAATCAGAGGTGAAAGTTTTTTTACTTTTTTTCTACCAGACTACATTGCTGTAGTGAAAATTATACTTTATTTACTTTGGTTGTTGTAACTCTATACTGTGGACTTCCTGAGACCACACTACACCCTCTCACGCTTTCAATGGCGCTGCCCGCTTAGTTTCTGATACTCATCAGTTCCTGCTTTTATCTCTACACTGGTTGCCTCTTTTTTAAAATCAGTTCAAAATCTGCACTCTCATGTTTGAAATATTAAATAATCGCTCACCTAAAACTTAGCTGACCTTTTAAAGTTGCCTCCTCGTGAAGGACCGAGATCTACTTATCATTTTTTAGGATACCATCTAATAGTACTTGGTCTAAATCTACATTTTCCTGCTGTGGTCCCCTTCTATGGAACTCTCTTCCCCCCAATCTCACCTCTATTACTTCTCTACTTCATTTCGTAAAGCTTTCAAAACTTTGTTGTTTAGACAGTTCGTAGCAGAAGGCTCTTGAACAGTGTGTAATCAACGCTATACAAATGTTTTGATTAGATTAGATTAGATTAGCTCACTTTGTTTAGCACTGGCAATCTTTTATCTCTTGCTATGTACCTACTACAACTAACATTAATCAATGCATTAGTAACATCAGGGAGCGCGCAAAAGCACAGCATAAAGCACTCAACCTTAAAAATTGCCTGTGTCAACTTCAAGAAATCTCATCCATTTTTCCTTCTCCCATTCCCATAATGTCCTAACAAAACTTTTCCACTATTTTTTGTTGCCACAAACAAACTTTTGCAAAATAGAAATAATAAAATTTGTCCTTCACCACGAAATCACACTGAAGTGATGAACTCGAGAGCTTACAACTAACGAACCGACATTAATTGAAGTTTTTATAACAATTATCGTTTCTTTTTCACATATCACACCCTCTAGAGCTTTTTAAAGTCTTATTTGTTTATTTATTTTTTTTTAATTATTTTTATATTGACAACTATTTCAGGTGTTGCATTGTGAATCAAATACACCTGATTCCCAGTCATTCATATTTCACATCGTGGTGTGCGAGGATGGAAAAGTCATTCAGGCAGAGTTGTGCGTGTCGACTTTGCTGGTCGCAGTCGGTAGTGAAGGAACTGGAGTTGGTCTGTAGAAACCAATCTTCATGTGTCACTGCGGCAGATTAGCTAATCGTAATCATCTTGAGATTCGCTAAATCTTCCTGCAAGGAATTTTCGCATAGGTGAAAATAAAAGTGAAAAATGTGGGAGAGAAATAATTGCACTAGGATGTCCCTATGGCAACACAAGGCGACCAATGACTATGTAGTTATTTGCATTTTTGCACTGAATCCTTTTCTTGAATCGAAGGTTCATGGACTTATCTGATCAAAAAAATTTTCTGACGCTGATTGAATGCTGGTTCAGGGCGCTCAAGACTCGAGCTTCTGGGAAAACTCTATTTTAACTACATTGTTCTGAGCCTGATGCTACTTAAGAAGCCTTTGATATTAATAATAATAATAATAACAATACTACTACTACTACTACTACTACTAATAATAATAATAATAATAATAATAATAAAATGCTTTAAAAATGTTTTGATTGCAATAAATAACTTGACAACAACATTGTAAAAGTTCAATCATTGAATCATGTCACAAAAATATCTTACAATTTTTTTAAAATTATGCAGACATTATTCAGCGCCAAAATTTTTCCATGTTACAGAAGTTAGTCTACGCAATTGTTTTCATTTCTTTTGCATAGTCTTTATTCAAAAAAATCCAGACAAACGTTCGAAATGGCACAAGAAATAATGAACAATCAAAATAAAATAAAAAAGCAACACTAACTGATGTCATAAGTACTGTCGAATGTTTGTCAAGATGTCGGTCTTCCTTACAACCCTGTCTCGAAATGTTTAGGCTGAAAATAAAGTCAGCTTTGTCAATAGATGTCACTCCATTTTACCTAATCAGAAAAAAGATTCTTCAAAAGACTCACCCTGTGAAACCGCATGTCCAAAAAACCAAAAGCTTCAAACCAGTTTCTTTAAAAGAAAAATTGTAACTCATTGATTCATCTTTTTATGAGAAAACATTAAGCGAATGTACTGATTTTGACAAACTTTTTTCAAAAAAATTCAAAAATATCTAACTTTAAATGTTTAATTACCCATCTTATAGCACGCATTACGTTGGTTACACATTTTTTCTTGAAATTACAGGAAAGTCAAAAGGCTATATAACTTCAAAAAATAAGCTTAGATGGTTTTAGCGTTTTGCTAATTTTTGCTAATGTAAGTAACTCAAAATTACGAGTTTTCCAGCTAAATATGTTTGTTTTCAGTTTTATTCTTCAATTAATTCTGAAAATACGAGTAATAATTTTTTTTCAATCTTTTTTTCGTTTTTATTGAAGCAAATTTAGACAAACGCTGGAAATGGTACAGAACATGGTGCACAATTGAAATAATAAAAAAAATTAAAAGTAACAACAAATGAATATCCTGAGAACTGTCAAACCGCCGTCGACATCCCAACCCACATAAGGCATGTCTCGATTACTTATCATCAAGCTCCTTTGATCTAACATATGATAATATCACAGAATCAGTTGATTCTTTCTATACTACAGCTAATAGCATTTTTAACAAGTTTTATTCTCTTAAACAGATAACTATAAAATCATCTGATCCTCCATTTATCAACCCATTTGTTATATCACTTCTCCGTCAAAAAAACTATCATGAGAGAGGGAAGATACACCAAGCTACCTCAATCACTAATCAAATCAGAAATATTCTTCTAACTTTTAACAAACTTTGATTAGCTAATAATAAAAAAGGCAGCAGAGCAATGTGGAGCACAGTGAACAAACTACGTGGAAAGGTGCCTCCTGCAAACGCTAACACCAACATTGATGCCGATACATTCAATAGCTATTTTGCTTCTACATCTAACTCATCCAACTATATTGAACCCACACATAAGTTATCAGCACCACACAATATTAATTATATCCCATCTTCCACTGTATATTATATTCTTAATAAAAATTGCCCTTAAGGAACAGATTCTGAAGGTCTCCCAGGCTGGTTTCTCAAACTTATTTCTCCTGCAATCTGAGCCCCTGTCATCTACAATAACTTCATCAAACGGGCTTTTTCCTGATCAATGGAAAAATAGTAATATTCATCCGATTAAAAAAAAAATAATCCAATTCAACCCAATCAATATCGCTCCATTTCCATTACCCCTATTCTTTCTTGAATGCTAGAAAAATACATAGTTAAAGACCATATCTACCCTTGTTTTACTAACCTCTCCATCAAGCCTAATTTTGATGACCAATTTTGTTTCAGGCCAACTGGCTCACCCACTTCAGCCATAATTTATCTCACTTCTGTCACAACCTCTCTTTTAACTTCTAACAAATTTGTACGTCTTATTGCTTTAGATTTTTCTAAGGCATTCGACACAGCCATTCGACTCTCAATCCTAACATGGCCTCATTACAACTTCTAATCTAATCTAATCAAATCATTTATAAAGCTCTTTTTTTTAGTTCGACTATTCGCAGTGTTTTTATAACATTTCCAGCGTATGACTGGACTTGATCTAATGAAAACTATAAATATATAACTATATAGAGCTTTGAATACACACTGTTCAAGAGCGCTCTGCTACGAACTGTTTAAACAAGAAAGTTTTAAAGGCTTTATGAAATGAAACTAGAAAGTAATAGAGATGAGATTGGGTGGAAAAGAGTTCGATAGAAGGAGCCCACAGTAGGAAAACGCAGATTTAGTAAAAGTACTATCTGAAGGTATCCTAAAAAAAATGAGAATAAGTAGATCTCAGTCCCTTACGAGAAGGCAACTTAAAAAAGTCAGCTAGGTAGCTAGGTGAGTGGTTATTTTTTATTTTAAACATGAGAGTGCAGATTTTAAAAACTGATCTTTTTTTTAAGAGGCAACCAGTGTGAAAAGATAAGGGTAAGAGTTAGACAAGATAATTTATGAGTGCCAGAAACTAAACGGGCAGTGCTATTAAAAGCTTTGGTGAAAGGGTGTAGCGTGGTCTCTGGGAGAACTTGATTTTGATTATTGATTAATAGTCTAGATATACGCTGGAAATGTTACAAAAACACAGCGAGTAGTCGAAATAAAAAAATTTCTATTAAATCAAATTAATGAGTTATGAAATTTTATAATTGAATCATATCTTAAAACTACATAACATAACTATTGGACTTATTTCAAGTTATTTCTTCTTTTCTTTCATTTTCCTCTTCAGCCATTTTTTATATTCACAAGGAAGTTTGTCTGGATACCAAAATTCCTTGAGATGCTTTTAACACTCGCTCACTTTCTTTTTTTTAATTTGGCAAACGGTATTTTTGTAGCCGATTGGTTGACGATTTCACAGCAATGTCTTTTTCTTTTTCAGCCATTTCTCAAATTCACAAGTTAGTCCATCAGGATACCACAAATTTTTGCAATGCCTTTCAACACTTGCTTACTTTCTTGTTGAGTAATTTAGCAAACAGTGTTTATGTAGGCGTTGGTTAACGATTTAACTGCAAAGTCTGTCTTTCAAAAGAGAAAATGGCGGATTAGGCAATCTCTTAAAAATCTTTGTAATCAGCAAAAACTATAACTCTTAGGTGAATTAATTTATTTATAACTAATATTTGAAACTTTAAATTTCAAATAGTTTGAAAAAAAAATTAAATAAAGAAAATTTAAGCAACAGCCATACACGCTTTCCCGAAAGCAGAAAAATGAAAACTCAGTGGCAATAACTCAAAATTTTTCTAAATTTTTTAATTGATTTATTGTTTTAAATTAATATTTCGTTGGGTTCAATATTTTTTCAACTTTTTCTCTGGTGATTTGTTCATTTCGTAGGTTCAATGCCAATGACTGATAACATTCTGTTTTCGTATACTTCAATGTTTTCATTTTTAGTTCGACTATACGCCGTGTTTTTGTAAAATTTCCAGCGTATGTCTGGACTTGATCTAATAAAGACTATTAAAAAAAAATTTGATGAAACATTCTTCAATAGTCCTTCAATATAAACTGTGACTCAATTCTAATTTTTTGAGATTCATGAATTTGATTCTATAGTCAGTTTTTTGTTTTTTTCCGACAGACATTTTTTATGACATTCAGTTTTTGTTGATTTTATTTACTTTTTCATTTTGATTGTTCTCTCTGTTGGGTGCCATTTCCAGCGTTTGTCTGGATTTGCTTCAATAAAAACTATAAAAAAATAAAATAAATAAACTAAGACTATTATATTAATCAAAAATAGAACTTTCGAAATGAAAAAAGCTTTATTTGAAAACAACTTCTATGAAAAGTGTGAAAACAGGTAATACATAAAAATAGAATATAATCGTATATCAATTCGTTAATGTGCAATTTCGTTTCCAAGCATTTTGTCACTATTTAAAAGTAAGTTTTTAAAGATATGACAAAAACAAAATTTATTATTTCAAAAACATTATTTAAACGTGTCACGGCCTCTTACGAGTCTGGCTTAGCTTGTTTATTGTTTTGGATTAATTTCCATTTTCACACTTTCGCCTCGAGTTTCAAATAGAAAATATAGTTTAAATAATTTATTTCAAAAAATGTAAGTGATGGTTTGTGAAAAATATGTTGAATTCATTTTTTTGTTATAATTCTTTCAACATAGTTTGACTGTTACGAAAATCCCACTGAATGCGAGCGAGTGTCATGTGCTGAATTTTTGCAAAATTTTAAGATTTTAGTAGCTCCCATGATTGGTGGCTATTTAACTGTCAGTTTACCCCTACATGATTTTGACTTTGTTCGAATTTTATAAGAACTATGTTCTATTACCATGTTATAAAAGTTATTTATAAAATGCAACCTTCAATTTTTGTTAAAAGTATGTGTAATATACAATACTGCGTAACAGTAATTTTTAAAGTGTTTTTGGTTAGTGCTGAGTAAATATGGGTTGGCCCAATTAAACAGTTGGCATCCAGCTAAATATATCTTGACCTAACTTATAAACATAATCTTTATATATGTATGAAAAATAATTTCATTAAAAAGTTCAATTGAGTCATGTTTCAATGAATCTTTTGGTCTCTAATAAGTTAAATTAATTTTCAGATCTCAGAAATTTCTGGCATGATAAATTTCAAAAAAACGTCAGGATTACTTGCAATTTACATTATATAATTATTTTACTCCTTATTAATTTGAATCCTGTCATGAATGAGGATCAACTTAGAAAGAGTCCACTACATAATGACACTAATGACTTCTTTTGTAACCTGGACACCGACTCCAATGCCAGCCAACCAGGAAAAATAAAGACCCCAAACATTGAATCTGTCTTCCAGAGTGATCTTTCCTTCTCTTCTGATAACACCCTCTTTGGAGACTCTGTTTTGAACTTTGAAAAGTGGGTGAAAATACCTTTAAAATTATAATCTTATTTACTAATTTTTGGACAAATCCCTTCAATGTTTTGTGTTGACACAGTAGTTGTACATAGTATTGAGTTAAGTAATTATCCTCGTTCCTCTTACTCAGTAAATTTAAATACCATAGCCACTGCAAGAATGCATTTTTTATTATGAATTCTCATCCTTATCTTCCATTCATCCATACTCAATCTTCCATTCACTCATATTTCACTTTTCTTTTTCCAAAGTTTCAATCAAATTTTTATCTATCAAAATTTCATAAAATATTTTTATTATTATTTCTTTTTTCATAATTACATTCCCTCACCATAACGTCTGCCATTATGCCAATCCATTCCCCTATATGATCCAATCATTAACTTTCTTATAACACCCATTTCATAATTTTGAAAAGGATTTTTCTTAAACTTCTTTATTATCATCTTATTTTCTTGTTTTGAACAGCACTAACAAAGGACTCATCTACTCACTTCCTACCCATCCATACATGCCATCACACATTCTACAGGAAGAGTCTTGATTTGAAAAATGCCAAGTTGACATGTCTTCCAAGAGAGCCCTCCCTCAATATTTCCTTCCCCTCCAAGACTTCCAACTACGAACTTCTCATCCTCCGACAGCCTGAAGAACAGCACCGTGCCAGGTATATCTTTTAAATATATGTATATATTTATTTAAAAGGGAGATATATATATTTTTTTCATTTATTCATTTATTTGTTTTCATAGTTTTTATATATTCACGTTAAGTATTGTTTAAGTTACTTTATTGTTTTTGTCGTACTCATATACAACGATTTATTTGTTTTGTATCACAAATACTCAAAAGTTATTTTAATAAGTAATAAAAAAATAAAACACACACACACACACAAACACACATACATATATACATACATACATACAGACATAATAGGGGTTAGAGGTACAAAACAGCACAGAAGTGTCATAAGACTTAATAAAGGAGCCTCAAAAGCAACAGTGGCACTCCATCAGCCCATACTTTGTGCAACAATGTCAACCACTTCACATTCTCTTTCTTTTTGTTTTTTTCTCATTTTCTTTCTCAAATTAAAAAAGAAAAAAAAAAGATTTATAGAAAAGTTAAATCATTTTAAAAAGTAACAAAAATAAACGAAAAATAAAGAAAAATAATAAAAAAAAAAAAAAAAAAAAGGATTGGTGACATTGCCACACCTTTGAAGTTGGTCACACAGACACAACCTGGTTCTTTATTTCATCATATCCATTTCTTTCATCACGCTTCCATATAGTTCTGTACACTTCCATATCTCTGTATATCTCCATATATTTCATATCTTTTTATTACCATTTCTATGTTTATCTCATTCCATATACTTTTTTATATATTCATAGCACACACACACACACACACACACACACACATGCACACCTTCATACAGCTCCATACCTTCGTATACCTTACAACTTCACACATTTCATATAACTTCATAAATGGCTACACCTCCATTCACCTCAGAATGCTTGCTTCCTCATACATCATGAGTGTGCAGCCATTTGATATCCCTCATCCACTGTTATTGTAGACTCACAATGCATTTTCATCCAACTTCCAACACTATGATATATTTTCTTCTTTTTTTATTTATACGAATACTAATAATAAGAAGAAAATGATTAGTAATAATTATTATAATAATGGTATTAATCCGGTTCATTAACTTAAGTAGATTGCTTTTTTGATTTACAACTAATGTTTTATTATCATTATTATTATTTTTATTATTATTATTATTATTATTATTATTATTATTATTATTATTATTATTATTGATCATCACCATGAATGAACGAATGAATGTACAATTTTTTATAGGGCAATAACCCCAATACTAATACAATACAATACAATATGAATAAGAATGTTATTATAAGGTCATCATTCCTGTAGAGTTTCAAGGCCACTCAAAATTTATTATAATTATTATAATTATAGTATTAAAATGAGATAACATATTTTTTGAAAAATTAAAATAAAATAATAGTAATTAATAAATTAAATCAACAAACAATAATAATAATAATAATAATAATAATAATTTTTTTTTTTGCAGATACTTGACTGAAGGAAGCAGAGGCACAGTGAAGGATCGAACAGGACAAAACCATCCGACCATTAAAGTAGAAACATTTTGACGCATTATCTAATAATAGTTTATTTTTTTCAAAAATTTTATTTTGAATTGGATTATTTTTATTTTTCAAGTTAGAAAAAAAAATTATTTATCATTAACAAAAAATTATATAAATCGTTTTATCAAAAATGTTTATATTTTTTTTTAAATTTTAATTATTACTTATTCTTTATTATTTTTATTACTGTTATCAGTCATCTACATCATCAGTTTCACATCTTTATACTTCTATTCACATATAATAATAATAATGAAGACAGCAAATAAAGTTTCTTTTCATTCATTCAATAATTTCAATTTATTTGAGTCATTGAACAATAGAAGGCTCTTGAAGCTCTTCTGGTTGAATGCCGCTTAATAATATTCCTCCTTGTCTTTTATTATCTTTTATTCGATGAAATTAATCATTTTTTATAGTTTTTAAACCGCTATAACATCACTATAAGTGTATAAGTAGGTGTTTCATTTTTCTGCTTTTGTAGCCAGCTGATAAAATACTGTTGAATGGAAAGAAAAACAATTTTTCGGAATTTCATGAAAATTTTACAATTATTTTCTATTATTCTTTCAAATAAATTTACATTGTTGGCGGCTTATTGTCTGTGTTGGCGTTTAAACGCTTTAGTTAGAATTATTAATTGATTTAACTTTGTTTCACCTTAACACCTTTTCACTTCGACTTTTCCATCACCTTTCTTCTTTGACTCCGTTATGCAGCTCTTTCTTCCCTTTTAGTCCTTCAATCATAGTCATCCATCCGTTCATTTTCCATCTTTCCTATTTGTTTTTATTAGTTTTGATTTTTTTTTCACCTTCCTTCATTCATCCATTCATCCATCCATCATCGTCTTTTTCATTCAATCATTTCAGACCAATGCACTCCCATCGCCACCTTCAACCACCCACATCCCATCTATCCACCAACGCATCCAACTATCTCTACAGCATATTTCATCCGCCTACTGCTCCTTGGGCCACATCTTAACCACTTCACCTACCATCACCACTTGCAACTCCGACTGCATCCATAAAGCTCAACCTTTCCGTCACCAACACCATCCACACAGCTCACAGGCTTCAACAAGCCAGCCACCCTGCAAGTCTTTGTGGGCACTGACGTGGGTCGACTCAAGCCACACGGCTTCTATCAGGCCTGCAAAGTGTCTCACAAGAACTCCACACCCTGCATTGAACGAGACGTCGATGGAACCACTGTGTTGGAACTTCCCATCGAACCAAGCAGTGACATGACCGTAGTGTTAGATGCTTCAATTGTTCAAACTTTTTTTTTGTAATCACTTTGTATTGAAAGGTTGTTCTTCAATTTGTTTTTGCTGTTGTTATTTTGATTTTTTTAATATCATTTTACATAAGTTAATTTTTTTCTACCTCTTCTTTTCAACCACTACCACTCTCCACTAGAGTTGACTGCGTGGGCATCTTGAAATTGAGGAATGCAGATGTGGAACAACGCATTGGCATTGCCAAGTCAAAGAAGAAAAGCACTGTGGCCCGTCTGGTCTTCCGAGTCAACATCCCCAAGAATGAAAACGGCACCACCTTCCACACCCTCCAAATCTCATCTACTCCCATCGTCTGCAGTACGTTGCTGTGGTGATGCCTCCGTGAGACATATCTATTGATCATTCAACCAAACAATACACTATCCGCCGCAAAACCTTTTTACCAACTTATCATCCACACAACACCATCCAACTAACAACCATCCACACAACATCATCCAACTAACAACCACCCACACAGCACATCTACCAATCAACCACCCATGCAACCAATCATCTATAAACCACCCACACAAACCAACCATACAGCACAGCCAGCGGGAGTTCCAGAGATCCTGAAGAAGTCACTGAGTGAGTGTTCAAGCAGGGGCGGACAAGAGATGTTCATCATCGGCAAGAATTTCCTCAAGGGCACCACAGTGTACTTTGAAGAGGTGGTGCAGGACCAGGTGCTGTGGTCCAAGGAGGCCGACATTGACCAGGATTTCTTTCAATCGGTTGGTTGGCTGGGTGGGTGTTGTTGCACTGGTGGATAGCTGTTTTCGAATGGCTGAGTGGTTGTTTGAATGGGAATTGATTGTTGCATAGGTGGGTGGATGAGTATATGGATGAATGAATGGGTAGGTAGGTTGGTGGTTTGTTAAGTAGATGGATGTGTGTCTAGGTGGATGAATAGATAAATGGTTGGTTAAATGGATGGGTGAAAGGATGATTGAGGTCGATTTTTGTTGGAGGTGTCAAGAGTTTCAATATTCAAAAACAATGAATTGAGAAGACCTGAGTTGGAAGAGATGGAACACAATGCTGTAATGGCGTCTGCGTTGATTGCCTAGTGAAAAATTCCACCTTTTACTCCATCATCTTCCTATTCATGACTCATCCGCCTCACAAAAACCATTATCCTCATTTCTCCTTTCACGTTCAACCAACCAACCCTTCTTTATATTTTTTCCATGATCTTTTCTTTCACTTTCCAATTCTTTTCTCCATATATCCTATCTTAACATTTTTTCTCATTGTTTCACTCCTCTATCTTTTCATTTATTCTATTGCTTTTCTTTTTGCTCTACATCCTTCACCCTTCCACCTCTTCCCACTTTTTCCCACCTTTCTCCATTCCTCCAATTCTCCATCCTTGTATTTCTCAATCTTTCCACCTCCTTTCCTCCACAGACCCATCTGGTGTGCAATGTTCCTTCCTACCACAACGTGGGAGTGCAACACGACGTGGTGGTGCAGGTGTTTGTGCACTCTGGAGGTCGCACCAGTGAACCAGTTCCCTTCACGTACACTCCTTGTTAGTGGGAGGTTGCAATATATGGCAGAGAGGATCAGATGAGAAGGAAAATTTCAAGCTGGAATGAGTAGTTAAGTATGCAGTGAGTATCATAAGGCGGAAAATTGGTCAAGTTGAGTGGTTAGAAAGGAGCTTTGAAATACTATAATTTGGTTCTACTTGAGAGATGAGAATAGAGATGTTAGTAGGAGTTTTTAAAATGTTCAGAAGTAAAGCTTTTTTTCATGCCCGTCGCTTGTATTTAGCAAGCTAGGTTATGATGCGGGAAATTCACCATCAAATTGACTAGGTTCAGATTTAGGTTCCATGAAACGTTGACTGAAGGAAAGAACAGACCATGCTAATGAGTGGCCTAGAAACTCTGTGGTTAAAGGCCGCTGTAATACTATCCTTATGAATTAATAATTATATTTATTTACTATTATTGAAGGTAAAATAAATACGGAATTTAAAAATTTTGGCAGTTCGTTGAAGTCTGTTATCATAACACATTAAACTGGCTGATTCTTGTGGTTAGTAGCGCCCTAGAGCTCTAAAACGCCGCTTGTTTTGTCTGACAGCTGTTGAGCCTTTTGTAGTTTAGATGATAGGTCATGATAATAAGATTGTAAGTGTTTAATACGAAGTGTGAAGGATGATATATTTTATGTATCATGGTTTGTCAGTGATTCCGGCATTCCTTCACAGGAAATTAAATTCAACATTTAACGATTAAATAATCTCAATACGACAAAATTCCATCATTCATTTTAAATATTTTTTTATTTTTATCATTTCATTTCTTGATAATATTAAAAAGATTATAAGTCATCTTACTGACTTGAACGACCACTGCAGGTGAAAACACCTTTGTGAACGAGAGATGTCTCCTTGGCAACAGCCACCTCCAAGGTGCTTCAGCCTTCTCGTCACGTCTTTTCGAAACTTCATGCATTTCGTTTCATGTTTTTTTTTATTTTTCAAATAAGTTTATAGATCAACCTTGTTTATTTAAATCTATATTAATAAACCTTACAATTCAATGAAGCTTATAAAAGCTTTTGTTTACCCGTGATAAATAACTTTTTAAGATTATTTTTACAGAATTTTTGTAAACTTTGTCATTCTCTAACATTTAAGCTCTTTTGAGGCAGCCTTGTATACGAACGTTGCGCTATGACGAATTAACATTGATTCATTAATTCGTTCATTCGTTCCTTTTTATCATAAAGAGGCGCACAATGTCATTTTATCTATTAAAGGATTGTACAATGTTAGTTTATTCCCTAAATGATAAACTGCTATTACCTTCCTCATTGTGTACAAGGTTCGACGAGTGCACACAATCACGCCTCAGACACGAGCAG
This sequence comes from Branchellion lobata, assembly GCA_947562095.1. Lineage (NCBI taxonomy): Eukaryota > Metazoa > Annelida > Clitellata > Hirudinida > Piscicolidae > Branchellion > Branchellion lobata. The sequence continues at coordinate 8,144,636 of OX387248.1, forward strand.
TCTGAAGCGCTCGTATGCCTCTTCCGACTCTGAAGACAACAGCGCCAAGTCAGAACTTACCAGTGCTGACAAACAGATGCAGGCTGAGCTGCCACCCATGATGAACCCTTCTGTGATCAATTCGCCAGTCCTTCTCCTCTCTTCCGAATTTTCTTCTCAGCCACAACCCTTGCCCACTACGGTGTCATTCGAAAGCCAAGAGACCTCGCAAGATCCTTCTTTCATCAACTCCAACCTCTTCAACGGCTCCTCCAGCAACCAGTCATGCATCAAGCTAGAGGACTCTTTCGTGGTCGAAGTGCCCTCCAAGAAGGCAGCCACCGAGGAGTTCTCACGCAGCAATGAGGACACCATGCAGGTGGTGAAGGAGGAGTCCGAACAGGCCATTATTTGGCCCGAACAATCCTCTATGGTCGACGGCAACATCTCTTTCGACACCTCTTTCAAGGTCGACCCCTTTTCTTCCCAACAGACTTCCCACCCTGCCGCTGGTGAGGAGAGCATTGGAGGCAAGGGCTTCCTGAAGGAAGGAGGGGGAGGAGGGCTCATGGATACGGCTGATATCAGCTCAATGCATGAGTTCAACAACGACATCACACAGTGCATACTCAACGAACCCCTCTTCCCCATCCTCCTCAACCCTAACATTGAGGACAATGCACAAACTAACCACCCTGCAACTCCCACCGGCAAGACCAAGGAGCAGGACTTTGGTATTCTCATCAACGACTCCAAGGAAACGCCCCATCAGTTCAACAACCTCCCTTCTGACTCTTCCATTGCTTGCACCATTCAGGTTTGTTACCTTTTTTTCTAATAAAATTGTTTCAGACAGTTATGTCCTATTATTTCATCTATCCTTATTAATGATTTAAACCTTTTTTAACTTTTCTTTTCCTCTTCACTACTTGCGGCCTTTTTCTTCCTATATCTTTTTTCCACCATCCCGTCATCTTGATCATTTTGACAACCCACCTTGGCAGGAGAGTTTATCAGAATTGAAGAACCTGACGCAGCAGGTCGGCTTGAACACCGAACAAGAGGTGCCTTCCACCACCAACGAACCTCTCAGCAACGAGAATTACGATTTCATGTACCAAGCTGCCTCGCAACCCGCCCAAGTTCTCTCCGCCCCTCAGCAACGGAGCCAGGCCATTCTTGAGGACTCCTTTATCAACGTCTTCACTGACAAGCAACTCTCCACCTCGAGCACCTCCGACACTCAAATTATCACCATTGTGCCCAGCAATCCTTTCACCGACAATCAATCACTCACTCAAACTATTAATCAATCTATTACTCAGTCATTCAGCCAACCAACCAACCAAACTCTTAATCAATCACTCAACCAGCCGTTGAACCAACCACTCAACCAAACTTTAAACCAACCTCTCAATCAAACTTTAAGCCAACCACTCAACCAAACACTCAATCAATCACTCAACCAATCGCTCAACCAAACACTCAATCAATCACTCAACCAATCGCTCAACCAAACACTCAATCAATCACTCAACCAATCACTCAACCAATCACTCAATCAAACACTCAACCAATCACTCAACCAATCTCAAATCAATTCGCCTTTCGTTCAAGCAGTCACATCCGAAGCAGTTATCAACACCATCAACCACCAGCATCTCAGTCCCCAGAGTCAGCAGCCAAGTGGAACAGGCAGCATCAGCAGTTACTCCATCATCAGTCCTCACGACTACAACAACCTCCTCAATCACAATCAACAACAACCTCGCACCGTCATTTTGGAAGCACAAGAGCTCAATCACCTTGGCAGTATTCAAAACAACGCCAGTACTAACAACGCCATCAATTCTATCAGTTCTACCATGAATGATACTAACAATAACAACAACAATATTAATAATAGTTGTATTAGTTTTAACAATGACAATAATACCAATAATAGCAACAACAATAACAATAATAATAAAAATAATAATAATAGTATCAACAGTAATAATAATATTAATAGTAGTATCAACAACAATAATAATATTTTAACTGGTGCTATTAATAATATTAACAGTACCAATAGTAACCTCAATGAAAATAGCAATAAGAATAATAATAATAACAACAACCCAAACGCGAATACCAATAGTTCCTCTATCAATCCTATTGACCTCTTCATCGGACAAGAAGCCGTGAAACTCAACGGTTCCGGATATTTTTTTTAGCTATTTCATGATTCAATTTTATTTTTAATTTTTCCAATCATTTTTTTAAAGCTAAGAATAGATAGCCTTACAATGCCTACACATATACAGACAACCAAACAAACATACACGCAGACAAACCCACAGAGAGTGATGGAGGGGATCCAATGGTCATCTTTTTAGACCAGTCTGTAGAACTTAAGTCTGCGTCTGTAACCAATAATAGTATTAATGATAATAATAATAATATTAATAATAATACTAATAATAATAATAATAATATTAATAATAATAATATCATTAACACCAGTAACAACAACAATAATAACAACAATACAGCCCCCCAACGCGATCAATCAACTATTTTATACCATCTCCTAACCACCTCAAGCTCCAATAACCCTCTCTTTCTTTCTAATCTTTCTGCTGAAGATGGTAGGAATTGCTTTGTTAACTTTCCTGTATAAAGCGTAATCATTTTTATTCTCTTACGATGTTTCCTAATCTAATCTTACCCTACGATCTATAATTAATGGATTTTATTAAGATGCAAGCTTCATTAAATTTTATTCTCATGAATTTTATTATCAAATCAAAATTTTTTTTGATTTAAAAATCTTTTTAATTTTTTTGAAACTAATTTAATTTTTTTGACTTTCAGTTAACCGGGTATTAAACATGTCTCAGAACTCCTAACCCTCACCAGACTGTTTCTCTATCTGTCCCAACTCATGTTTCGCTATTTCATACATATATAAATCGATGTATATATTTGTATGTAGATATAGTCACCAAAAGTTTTTATTTTTGTAAAAAATTATATTTTATATAATAGTCATTTGAATTTCATCTAAAACTGAAAATGTTGTAAAAATTGTTTATGAAAAGATCAAAAGAGTTCTGAATATCATTTTATTTTTTGCTAATAAAGTTTGAATAAAAAGTGTTAACAACTCGCTTGGGTTTTTTCATTTATCAGTTCATATGCTGTAAAGTGCAAGGCGCTTGGAAAAAATAAAATATGGTTAGATTATAGAAGTATAAGTTGATAAACATTAAAGAATGCTGATTACCGAATACTTCTATTCGTTCTCATTTTTTAGGATACCATCTGACCATACTAGTGCTGAACCTGCACTTTCCTACTGTGGTATCTTTTCATGCAACTCTTCTTCGCAATCTTGCCTCTGTTACTTCTCAACACTTCGTGAAGCTTTCAAGATTTGTTGTTAAAACATTTCGTAGCAGAGCGCTTCTGAACAGTGTGTGATCAGCGCTATAAAAATGATTTGATTAGATAAGATTAGAGTGCAGATTTTGGAAATTGTAGATAAATTCAATGAAGACATATCATCAGCGAACTGATGGAGGGACGGGTCTTCCTGTTGGATGAATTCTCTGATAGGAAATGTGTAAAAAAAGGCAAGTGAATCCTTGCGGAACGTAGGCACCTGAAAAAGTCGTTGCAGAAAATTATTTTAAAAATTTGCTCATTTTTGGATTAACTGTTTGCGTCCAGATAAGAAGCAACTGAAACAAGAGAGCTCGAGATTAGAGGTATTAGAGTAGTTTTTAGCCGGCCAATGAGAATTCATAGTCGAAAGCAGCTGATAGATCCAAAATAAGCAAAGCGGGACCAGGGTCACTAAAGAAAAGGTATTGATGATGGAGAAAGCTGGGTCGTGATGAAAAACCAAAAAGACCTGGTCGTGATAGAAGATGGTAAAAACTTGGTTTCAATGAAGAGGGAAGAAGCGTTGTTTCAACGAAGGATGAAAATGTGTATAGAAGAATGTATAGAAGAAGGCAGACTGGCGATCGAGTCGGAACGCTGGGAAATTTCAGTTTTATCTATCTCTCCTTAGGAACGGGTGATGTTCCAATGTCGAAATTTTTCAAAAGTTAAATTTGAGGTTTAACAAAAAGTTTCAAAAGCGTTTATAAGATCGAGAAAATACAAAAAATTGTCGGCTCATTTACGTTAGCCATCTTGCCAAGTTCCACCTCGGGTTGAGTAGATTAAACAGATAAGCAGTGAATAAAATATATTAATTAAATTATTTTTTTTATTTTGACACAAATCTTTTTGATGTTTTTTATTTAGAACACAAAAACAATTGCAAGTAGGTTTAAACGAGAGGATAGTTGTATCTGTGGGAGCAGACGTGCACACATAGATGAACATTCTTTGGAAATGTGATCCTCAAAAAGTAGTTATTGAAAAGACAAGACTATGGCTTAAAGAGTTTGAATCGATGCTGTATGCTGAATTAATGAAAACGTCTTGGCATAAAGATTAGCGATTTTAAAAACATAAATGAAACATGTGTTGATATAAAAAGGAGTAAGAATTCAAAAGTCAACAAAATATCATCAAGACCGAGTAAGCTTTGCTAAGACGCGAAAGTTGAAACTAAAGCTAAGCCACCCACAAAATGAAGACTAAAATATCAAGTATTAAAAGCATGAATTATCAAAAACAAATGGCACGGTTTGGAATGTTTTTCGGGCCTAGCAGACCCTAGTAAAAGTCTTTACCAGAAAAAAGGGAGGCGGCAGTCTTGGTGTCACCTTCGTCAGTGGCTCCAGTGATGTCAACTCCGGAGTCCGAGCGTTTGAGACTCTCATTACTGAGTCGTTTACTGATGCCTACAGGACCAGGTATCTTGGTCTTGGAAGAGGTCAATAGGTCTTTCCTGGGTCTAACTGAGGAACCATTGTTCATCGGTGTCGAAACGTTTTCGACGCTGAAAAAGAGTTTTTGCGGAGTTTGACTAGTGTTCGTGGTGCTGGGAGTCTTCTTTTTTTTCGTGGGTTCAGTGCCTCGAGTTCTTGCTGACATGGGTCTCGAGGGAGTCTTGAATGCACCCTTGCTCTTTTTTGCACTGTTGTCAGTCACGAAGCTACTGGAGTGTTTAATTGATCTACCTTGCACGCTTTGTCTCCTAGAGGAATTTATGTCTGTGTGGATATTTTCTTTGCTGACGTTCAAGGATTTCGAAAAGTTATCATAAAGTTCACTGGAATTTGCATAATTAAAAAACTTGTCTTTGACTCTTTTATTTGTATTGATCGATATTGAATGCCCGTCATTGGTAAGTTTTTCGGCACTATGCGAAAGCCTTTTCTTGGTTGATTCAGTACAAGAATATTTTTTTTCAGATCTTTCTTCTGAAATTTTTGGTCTGGCCGACATGGGTCTCAAAGGAGTTTTGAAATAGGCGGTGTTGGTGTTGTCAATTTTAGATGTTTTCGTAGATGCCGTGTTTAACTTTTTTGAAAGACCGATCTTAGCTCGAGAAGCTGCCTTGTCGTTGAGTTGAAAGCTCGGTCTTCGGGGACTAACCAGACTTTTAGACAAATTTTCTTGACTTGAATGTAAAGACATGGAGCAGTGCGAGAGATTGGAATTATGAATTCGGCTGGTTTTGTTCATGAGAGAAACTACATTTAGAGGTCGCTTGAAGGCCTGAGAGGTGGTCTGAGCACTGCTTCGATTGGCAGCAGTGGCAGTTTGAGGCCTGATAAGCATTTTGCCTTGCGGAGTGGTATCAGCAATGAGGTTTTTGACGTTGTTTAGAAGGTGAAGGGTATGTTCATTGGCGTTGAACGTATCACCCAGCTGCTTCAACGGAGTGTCAGTCTTGGAAATCTTACCGTTTAGTTCTGAGGACTGATCAACACAGCTGTCGAAATACTTGTGCGTCACCGAGCCACTTGTTGCCTTCTTTTTGAATGCGTTTTTGAAAGCCAATGCTCCTCGGTGGTCTGTGGAGGAAGAAATAGTTGTTAAAACAATCGCGAAAGTTCGAGGATGTGTTATCGCAAAATATTCAAAAGCTGAGCGCTATCATAATTGTCTTCAATTTTTGTAGATAAGAACCATAAAATGAAGATATACGAGAAGTCTTTGACCGAACAATAAAAATAAATCTCTTTGCTTTTGAACAATAAAAAAAACTTGCGTGCAGTTGACAATCACACCTAATGACTTGAATGACAATAGCCATTCTTTGGTGACAATACAAATAATGAATGCGTACACAATTACATTGTGGCTTATAGCTCAGTGGTGATGGAATTGGGCCGTGGGGCGTAAAGTTCAGGGTTCGATTCTTGGCTGAGCTCAGGCTTGAACTTAAAAAAAAGGCAATAAACAGACGCGGTGCTGATGTGGCTTAGCGTCAAGTAGTCAAACAGCAAATAAAATCTCTCGTTTCGAACATGCGTTGATTGAATAGATCGATTGAATAAAAGATAACTTCTCGAAAGATTTTGATGGATAAAAGGACTCACCTTTGGAGTTACACCTGCATGGATCATGGCGCCCCAAGAAACTCTCCAGGGTGTCCCAGCCGCCCCCCGTTCTAACCATCACATGCCGACGCAGCACCTGCGAGAAAAGAATGTTATTTAAGCTCATTCAAATCACTCCTGGCATGAAGTGAAAGGTATGAGAAATCGGAACCACATGGAAAGCTGTCGACTTCATAGGACCAAAAATGAACTCAGAATGTAGTGCTTTATGGGAACTCTTTCGAATGATAGGACAGTTTTCATTAATCTTAAATTTTGATTTTGTAGATTATGAAACACTCGTTTTGTAGGCTGGTAAAAGAAATATTAAAGTCGAGAAGATGTTGATAGGGTGGGGCTGTTAAGGGTATTAGCAAGTCATGCTAGTAGCATGGACAGAAAATTTGAGATACATGAAGCGAACATTCGGAAAGCGTTAGTAGGACTGATTTTCGGAAAACATCTGCTACCAAGATAGGATGAGAAAGATCATTTACATTCAATCAAACAAAAAAGTATGCTTCTTGGTTGGTGTGAGAAGTATGGAAACCTGTGAATAACTATGGGTAAATTCATTTGGTTCAAGTTGCCCTTTGGAAACCTTCCAAATCTGGTGATGAATTGGGTTCTAATAGGTGGCTTCAAGTCTAGATTGAGTTCATTTGCATCACAACGTTCCATCTCTAGTTTTTGTGCGTGTTATAGCTATAAAGGTTCGGTATAAATTCAATAAAAGTAATTTTTTTCAATATGATTTTTTTTTTCAATATGATTTGTTTTTTTTTCAATAGGTTTTAATTTTGTTTCAATAAGATTTATTTTTGTTTTAATGTGAGTTAGTTTTGTTTTAATATGTTTTAGTCATATTATCGGTTTTATATGTATTCCATTGAGATCCCAAAATGGTAGCAACCAAAACTGAACTCATGGAAACTTGATATTCTGATAAAAATTATATCAAGATGAAACCTAATTTTTAAATGAATTTCCACCAGACATTCGAAACTAAGTTGTATGTTGAAGGGGGTGGCAAGGGATGTGGTACTTGTCGGCACTAACCCTCAAGAAGATTGGCGTGAGGTTGTCTCCATATGTGTACTTACCCTCGGAGATACGTATCATGGGGTATTGCTGTTCACATGTGCACCTGCTCAATATCAAACGCACCTGTGTGTGTGTGTGTGTGTGTGTGTGTGTGTGTGTGTGTGTGTGTGTGTGTGTGTGTGTGTGTGTGTGTGTGTGTGTGTGTGTGTGTGTGTGTGTGTGTGTGTGTGTGTGTGTGTGTGTGTGTGTGTGTGTGTGTGTGTGTGTGTGTGTGTGTGTGTGTGTGTGTGTGTGTGTGTGTGTGTGTGTGTGTGTGTGTGTGTGTGTGTGTGTGTGTGTGTGTGTGTGTGTGTGTGTGTGTGTGTGTGTGTGTGTGTGTGGTTTTACTGTGTTTGGATGTAAATGAGTCAGGAATACGAGGTTGGTTAATGTGAAAAATTGATGGTTTGAATTATATTTGAAACTTTCGTGTTAACTGGCTGATATGGACCAGACGAAAGTGTTTGCTTTTTCAGAGTTCAAGTATGCTTATTTATTCTATGTTTTCTCAGGTTAACTTGATAAAACTCATGGTTTTTTGTGTGGTTATATGTTTTTGTGCGTATGAATCTGAGTGAATGTGTGTTTTGTAATGAATTTGGATATTATGAGGTATTCAAATTAATAAGTTTCATCCTAACATTGTTTACTGACAACTTGATTTCCAAATTGTCATCACTCAAAAAAATTATCATAATGACTAGCAAATTTACATAACTTATTGCCTATTTATACTTGAACGAGGGTGAAGGTGACTGAAGTAGTATAAGACACTGATTAAAAACAACTAAAAAGCCGTAAATTTGAAATTTGCAATGAAAATCATTGAAAAAAATATTCATTCGGTTTATAGGCCTCAGGCGTTTGACGTTGTTGAAGGCGTTGAAAAAGAGCAAGAGAGTAACAAACCATTTCGTCCAGAGTCATTAAGTCCACCTCCACCGCCTTCTTCTTGACCGTTGACTTGGCTTGTTGTGGCGTCTTTTGGAATTTATAGTGCGATTCAATGTGTGCAAAAGATGGAATCTTGTGGGTTGATATGTTCGAGGAGAGATTAGAGCTGGGAAAATGGTTGGAATTGGATGAATGGTCGTGATTATTGGCGTTTTGTTCCGTCTCAATCTCCGCGTCAATTTCTTGTTCCAACTTCACTAATTGGGGCACCGTGATGCCGAACGAAGCGCCTCTCCTGCCAACTTCCAACAGACACAACACTACGCTGCGTTCGTTTTTTCGACACACAAGGTCTTCAGACTCGAACAACAGCGTGTCTGGAATCTTCAACTCTTTGCGACAAAACGAAATGAAAAGAGACAGATTATCCCTAGCCTGAAATGAGCCCACTTGCGCCTTCTTCCTGAACGGCAGTGCATCGACTTGAGGCACCTGCATGTGCAAGAGCATGGTGTTGGCGTGGGTGCACAGAAGACAACCGGTGTCCAACACGTCAAAGAAGTTATCCACGTCCATATCCACACCATGCAAGTCATATAGCCACTCCGCCAAATCCTCCTTCATAGCGAACAAGTATTCATCTTTAGATCTGAACCCCTTCACAGACTTCAGATTCATGGTATTGTCGGGGGTTTCCATTTTTTCAAATGATGTGTTGGTGTGTTCCAGCTCTTGAACGTTTCCAAGAAAATTTGACAGTTTTTTTTTATAGATTTGAACTGTTTCACTTATAAAAGAACTTGCGGGATCAGGCCATCAAAAGTAGAAAAAACATTTAACAATTTTTGTAAATGTAAATTAAAGTAAAAAAAATCAAAAAAACGTTGTCTACAAGCACACAAAGACATGCAGAAAAACCTAAAACTTCACATACACTGCCGCTGAACCAGATTAATCACAACGATCTTTAAATAAGAGATGAGTAAGGATGTATGTATACACTTGTTGCTGGTGTAATTATGCATGCAAAAGAGCTGGGTTGCTTCGTAGCGCCTACTCAACCAAAATATTGTCCATTCAGTGCAGAAAAATATGAAATAGCAAAAACTTTTAAAAATTGTACGCAATATTTTAATGCAATTACATACAATAATATTTTCATATTTTTTAATTCTTTGATACAGAACATTCGATAAAGGTGACTGGATGTTGTTTTAAAAAACAAAGTATTGGCATTTTGACACTAAGCACTACTACTACTATGCTTGGATTTCTTTATTTAAAAAATTAAAATTTGAAAAAAACAATTATAAATGTATTTTACAAAATGTTGATTTCTCGTTGATATGTCAAATAAATTAAACAACTTTTTAATAAATAAATAAAACAATATATAAGTATATGTTATTGACAACTGCTGGAAGGTTTATCTGATAGGTTTACAATCAACTTGGAGCAGCCTGGCAACACAAATGCACAGACATTTTTGAACAGCTTCAGATCCCATGGTTTCGACTCATCTCCAAGCCAACTCACTCATAACCTGAAACGATGGTTTGATGTATTAGCATTCAGAAAAAGTGTCCAGCTTCTGTGCAGGTGTGGTATGCTCAAACCCCCTGCCATCTACCGAGAAAATTAAATAGTCTTTAATAAAGGATTCGAGTAGTCTGCAAAAAATACAGGTAAGATATATTGACCAATAGTTATAAAATATAAAGTTATAACCGGATTTAAATAATTTAATTATAATCGTTTTTTTCATATCAAGGGTACGTGCCTAGCGTGAAGAGATAAGTTAAATATGTCAGAAAAGATTTGAGAGGTAGTAAATCTTAATTCAAGAGTACTTTGGAGTATATTATATAAACACCCAAAAATGGCATATTTTTAGTTTTTTTAAGTTGTTGCAAAGGTCTTTAGGAAGTGAAAAAAAGAAAGTGGGTGATCATTTGGGGATGCCTATAGAAGAAGAGAGTTTATTGGAGGAGAATATACAAATGAAAAGTAGGAACACAAAAAGTTTATTTTATCAAAGTCATTTGATAGTAGACTGGTTTGGATTATTTGTAATTTCAAGTGCCTCAACTTCGTTGGAAGATTTTCTTTTTGAATAAATGAACGACCAAAAATACTTTGGTGTTTGTTTCAAAATTGTTTTCAAGTTTTTCATATTATTTTCTTTTTCAGTTTTAACTTAGTTTCCAATTTTTTGAAATCGTTAAAAAAGTTTGTGCTTAAACCGTTTTTAGATACTCCATTCATGGCGTTTATTCTCAATAAGCTCGAAAGATCAGACACTGTGAAAAAAAGTGGACGGTTGCTAAATATTTTCAGTACTAGTGATAAAGGTGACAGTTCCGTGGCTTCTAGAGGAGGAAAGATTAATCCAGAGCGAATTAAGAAGAAAAAGGAATGAAATAGGGTTGAAAAAAAAAAAAGTTTATGTTGTAATGCAGCAAAATTTTCTCAGACTAGATAAATACTTACCTAAATTTATAGCGCTGATTAGTTCTATTCAAAAACGCTCTGCTAAAAACGTTTTGAAGAGGAAAACTTTCACATTTTTACGAGAATAAATTAGAAAAAGTAACAGAAGTAAGACTGAGAGAAACGAAAGTTCCATAAAAAAATAGTAAATATTAAAATAGAAAAGTATGATTTAGCTCAAGTATGATGAGATGGTATCCTGAAAATAAAAGTGAGTAAAACATATCAATCCCTCACGAGCATGCAACTGTAAAAAGTATGTTAAGTAGTTAGGTTAGTGATTATTTTGAATGTGAGTATTTTTTGAATATTTTCACTTCTAAAAATTTATTTTTTAAGTAGAAAGTAACCTTTTATAAAAATAAATTTTATTTCATTTATCATCACTAAAACACTTGAAAAACATGAAAAATGCAATAATAAAATTTTTAACAAAGAATTTCTTTTGAGTTTCCTTTTTCTACGTTACCCCACGTAATTTAATTATATGCCGGTCTTTGGTTGTCACTTCTTAAATTCATTCGTACAATGTCCGAGATATCTATGCCGTTAATAAAATTCTACAAAAAAAATGGCATGTTTTTATTTTTTTTATTTGCGTTATTAATCACTATGCTAAATGCCGGTGAAGTAATTTACGCTGTAAATTGTGGAGGCGCTTCCCATGTGGACTCGTTTGGCATCCGTTATCAAAAGGATCCTCTTTCTCTTGGAGTTTCCTCCGATCATGGCAAGGTTCTTACTATCAGAAGAGTGCCCACGATGGACCAAATCTTGTATCAGACTGAGCGCTACCACGTTGACAGTTTTGAGTACACCGTACCGATAAATGCTGACGGCGATTATGTGCTTGTTCTGAAGTTCAGTGAGGTTTGGTTTACCGAGCCGAACAGAAAAGTGAGTGTTTGAAGTTTTCAATAAATCTTGCTTCATTCACTTCCTAAAATGGTTGTCACTAATATCATTTGCCTACAGGTGTTTAGTGTTAAACTGAACCACCAGCATGTAGTTGTTCATGAACTGGATATTTTTTCTTCAGTAGGTCTGGGAGCTGCTCATGATGAGATTGTTCCTTTCTCCATAAAAAATAAGATGCTTCATGTCAATGATGAAAAGTCCACTTTTGAAGGAGAGCTTTCTGTGGAGTTTGTGAAGGTTTGTTGCAGTGAGCTTGCACGTATTTTCAATTTTTTATTCAATTCACTTGTGGTTTGTAAAATATTGAGTAGAGAGGGAACAGTGATTTTGCTTCATCTGGAGAGTAAATCATAGTTTTGAAATTCTATCATGAAGGCATGTTACAGTAATATGCAAGTCAATGGCAGTTTTGGCTGATTTGTTAGACGTTAACAGGCAATAAAATAATAAGAATGTAATGGCTTCGAAAGATTATTTCACATTGTTGATAACTCAATCAAATTTCCAGTTCCATAATGCGTTTTCTTCCACAAGAAGTTTGTTTCAGTTTTTTTTCATATATTATCTTATTTTTGTCATTTTACAATGAAAAAATATTTGTCATGAATTCAAATATTTTTTTGATAATGATCTGTGCTCATAACTATAGGCATAATTATATATCAATGTGTGTTTGAAATGTATTGATTTTGTTAAATGTTTGCTTACCCCTTCAAACAGCATATTTGCTATACATGCAATACAGCTTTAATTCTCTTATGGCTAATGATTTCAACAAATCATTTAAACGTTCATTAAAATTTGAATTTTAAAATCATTCAAAATCTTCATTAAAGTTGCTCCTTCTAATTCTGAGTTACTGAAAATAAATTTAACTGTGCATATAAAAATAATGGTGTCTCAATGCACATTTCAATTGGAGTACCCATTTCAAGTTCCACTTCACTTCCCCAATTAATCAATACAAAAATTCAATTTTGTTTTTTCCTCTTTTCCACTTCGTGGCTGCTTCTGACAAGCTTCCAATTGTTCAAACTTTCATTCACAAACGATAAAGCCCCATTTCTTTTTCCATATTTTGTATTAAATTTCTGTAACTTTTAATCTTTCATTGTGTTCACAGAATCAGTTATTTTTCAAAATTTTCTCAAATTTTTGTCTTTTCCTTCTTCTCCAGCCAGCTTTTTATCTTTCAGATCTGCTCTGATTTTTGCCCATTTATTTTTTCACTGGTCTTCTCCTCTGAAGAACCTTACAGTTATTTTCATTAACGATTTTCCACCCACACAATTCCATTCCTTCTTCCAACCTCTCCACACCACTTCAGCCTTTTGAAACGTTTTTACTTATTTTCTCAGCCTTGAAAACGTACCCAGTCGTTACTTTTTATTTATTATCTTGTCTTCAGGTCTGCAAAGCACTCACTTTTTTCGTTTATTTGCTGAAGTCCTAGATGCAAGCACAACGGTGTAATAATACCTTATGGTAGATTATGTGAGCACTTTTCTCAGTAGTGCAGATCTTCTCTCCAGGATATGCTTTTCTCATTCATTCACTCTCCATTCTCTATTAATGAGACTATTGTTTTATTTGATTTCTTTATTATACATTTACGCCATTTTATCACCACACAACAACACAATCATATTTTTACTTCTCTAAACACCAATAAATAAACGCAAGCCACAACAACTATTTTCACTTCAACCAGCCATACATCAAACACACATCCACCACATTCCCAACGTACGCTGACCTCATTTCGATTGCACTTCAATTGAAAAGCAAGTAAACTCACACCACGCATTAACCACAATTCAAACACCACTAACCACGTCATGCACACCACAGTTGCATCTTGACAATCCCAAGATCAATGCCATCTATGTCATGAGAGGGAAAGAAGAAGGTGCTGTTGTCATTTCGTTCGTTTTCTACTCAAAACAAATAATATAAAAGTATTTATAGAAAATAAAAATACTTTTTTTGGTTACCAAAATATTTTTCAAATAATTAAAAAAAAATTTTCGTTATAAATTTTCTATAAATATTCAAAAAAATGTTCAAGAACATCAAAGTACTTGTTTTCAATTTAAGATAATACTTATTATAAGCATCAAAGCGATATCTTGGATTGGGGAAATTGTCCATTTTTAGTATTTTAATGAAATTTATTATTCTGTGCACGTTCAAAATCCGAAACACCCTGTATCTCAGTAGAACCTCCACGAAAGCCCGACGTCACATCACGCCACCACTGCACCACACTGCCTCATTGCATCACACCGCGCCACATCATGTCACAACGCACCACTTTACAGAAGTACCAAGACTCCCACCACTCAAGAAGTTCACACCTCCAACCGAGGTGGAGGAGGAGGAGGAGGAAGAAGAGGAGGAAGAGGCCCGCTCTGAGAAGAGTACTTTAAAGCACAAGCACAGGCGTTCCGTGTCGGAGTTGAGGGTGTCGGATCCATACGCCTCTGAGGATTCTTCCTACTTTCTGCCCATCCTCATCGCCCTAGCTGCCTTTCTCCCCATCGTTTTCTGCATTTGCAAACTCTAATGTCTTCATCCTTCTCTCCTCCACTTCTTCTCCATCCTTCTATCATTCATTCTTTTCTTCTTCGTTCTTCTCTTAATTTATTTTTTTCATTTTTCCACTTAATTTTTTAAAATGTCTTATCTTTTCTTAATCATAATCTTAATCATTTAGAAATAATTTATAATTTTTTTCTTTTTTTGTATCAAATATCCTTCGTCCTTCTCCCCTTAGCATTTAGTGCTTCTGTTATTAATTCGAATAGAATATTCTTCTTAATTAGTTTTTTTATACTCTTCAACCTTACACTTGTTCATATTATGATTATGTTCATGTATGATTATGTTTGGTTAGATAACTTTGTTATTTTATAGCCTCTCAACTTTGTATGAACTTCTTCGCCTTTAATCTTTAATTTATGTTAACGTCAAATATACGTTACTTACTATTTTTTAATAATAGTAATAATAGTAATAATAGTAATAATAGTAATAATAATAATAATAATAATAATAATAATCTTTTTATTATCATTTATCGCTACCTGATTCGTTGTCTGCAACTTCATATTCTTCAATGGTTTATTACCATGGTGGACTTCTTTACTAAAGCTAATAATTATACTCTCAACACTGCCTCTTCTACTACTGTCACCACCACTCCTCCTTATACTATTAATACTACTACTACTACTACTACTACTACTACTACTACTACTACTACTACTACTACTACTACTACTACTACTACTACTACTACTACTACTACTACTACTACTACTACTACTACTACTACTACTACTACTACTACTACTACTACTGCTACTTCTACTAATACTACTTCTACTACTACTACTACCCCTACTACTACTACTACTACTACTACTACTACTACTACTACTACTACTACTACTACTACTACTACTGCTACTTCTACTAATACTACTTCTACTACTACTACCACTACTACTACTACTACTACTACTACTACTACTACTACTACAACAACTACTACTACTACTACTACTGCTACTACTACAACTACTACTACTACTACTACTACTACTACTGCTACTTCTACTAATACTACTACTACTACTACTACTACCACTACTACTACTACTACTACTACTACTACTACTACTACTACTACTACTACTACTACTACTACTACTACTTCTACTACTACTACTACTACTACTACTACTAATAATAATAATAATAATACTAATACTTATACTGATACTAATACTAATACTTATACTAATACTACTACAACTAAAACTTTCTATGATTTTCACTCCTCCAACCACTACCAATACTAATAAGAAAAATGATAAACTTTTTATTTTCGAATTGCCACCAATTTACTTCAAAGAATGTTACTAACTCTTCACCTCATATTTCTAATGCCATTCTTGATTCTAGAAAAGTTCCCTCTGGTTTTTGGCCTTTCAATAAAGGTTTGATGCTATTGAGGCTATTGCGCTAATACGAAATGTTTACCACATCAAATTTTAAAATGTTATCAATATGAGACTGTGATCTGTCATAGACTACGGTACATTATTATGATGGTTTTTAAGTTATTCCATTATCTTAGTGGTTCTATTTTTTCTCAAGAAGAGGTTATTCAATGTTAAATGAAACTGGTTTGTTGAAATATTGTTGTTAATAATCTGGAATTTGCATAGAATACACTTGTTTTGGGTTACGAGTTTGAATATTTTTTAATTCAAAAAATAAATCCCGGCTGAACATTCGTGATTAAAATATGCGAAAGAATGTCTTGAATGCATGACTACATAGAATTCTTGAATATTAATACTAATAGCTTTATTATTAATGGGCTTGAATGACGTCTTGTAATATCCATTCAAGTTATTAGCCTTTCGAAAGGCAGCAATACAATCGGAGCTTCGCTTGTACCTGGTCACGCCACAGCTGCTCCGCACAGGTGAGTCATGCACGCTTGAGTTGTTTCTGTGCATTTAAACATCGAAGACATTCTTCGGTAGAGCTTAAAAATAAAAATTCTGCCAGATTTCATCTTACCAAAAAACTTCTACCCTTTTTTCATTGGATTAAAAATACAACATCTTGCAAACGAAAGGTTACCAAAATGTCTCAACCAAAAAGTTTGAGAGGTATTTTCGTACCTCCGGCTTCCGAGAAGTGTACTAGGTGTGGTCAGCGAGTTTACCAGGTGGAAAAAGTGGGTCCTGTTAATGAAGTGATCTTCCACAAACAGTGTTTCAGGTCAGTTCGATAACAAAAATGATTTATTGAGAGGTTTTGTTAATTAATTAAACAAGAATTAATTCAAGCCAAAGAATCAAAAATTAAGTTCAAGAGAAATTCTGAAATAACATCACCAACCCTCAAAAGATGCTTCTTGTGCGGACAACACTTGACACTAAAGTCTTACTTCACCAACCAAACCGACTATTCGGACAAGGAAATATACTGCCAAAAGGACTGTCCCAAAGTGTCGGCTCATGGATATGACGCCAGTGCCGTAGGAATTCGTACGGCTATGAATGTCCCAGGTCTCATCCAGCACAACTTGCAGCTCAGAGGGACAGGGGACGCTCCGAAGATTGGGTCAGACGCCATGCACATCAGGGGAGCCATGTCGGCACAGAGTGCTTACCAAAAGAAGTACAACACCAAGTATGAACGACACCACTTCCCCGCCTATTTGGTTGGTGCTCAATCTTTTTCGGTTATATTCTACTTATAAGTGGAAAAAAAATCAACTTTTTGTTTTTTTTATAGTTCAAATATATTTTATGAACGTATTATTTCATCTTACATTAGCTAGAATGTCTCGAACATAACAAATTTCAAACCCAAAGTTTTTTTATTCGAAACGCGTCATTGCTGGATAATCATTAAAGTTGATGATTGTCGTTCAACTCGTTCGAACACAACTTTAAAACAACCAGGTTAACAAGGCGAAGGAAACTCTTTACAAGTACCAGGAAGACCTCGAAAAGGAACACCGAGTAGAGGAGGAGAGGCTGATCAACGAGATTAACAAGGAAAACAAAGAAGCAGTGCAAAGCATGGAGAAGGAATTTGATGAGGAGTGGGAGCAAGAACTCCAAAGTATCGCCAAGCACTACGAGAAAAAAGAGAAGCAAATGGTGAGTGTTTTTGATGTGGATGAAGTGTACAGAAGATAATTTTAGTTTTCAATCTCGAAGTTGATTTTTTCAAACTTGAAAAAGTAAACTTTATTATAATTTTTGTTTATTTCTTCTTCAACTTTAATACCAAGAACACGGAAAGCAAGTCCAAGGGGGGTCTGAACGAAAGGTTCGAGCAAGAGAAGGCAGAGTTGCGGAAGACATTGACGGTGAAGATGATGAAGAAAAAAGAGGCGTTGAGTCTGAAACTGCAGTCGAAGGCTCAACAACAGTCTTCCACCATGGTGAAGAAGCAGAGCGAGGAGATGTTGGCCTTGCTCAAGTCCAAGCAGGACGAAGTGAAGAAGGAGTTGGAGGAAGAGATGGTGAGTGCTTGGCGTTTTTAATCTAACTATAATACCACCTTCTTATTTACTGAAACCTATGTGGTTCATAATAAATATCAAAATTAGGATCACTTCTCTACCAACAACTTCTCTATTGAGATTTCAATCACCACAACTATACATTTTTTGCTAAATCCGCTAAACTTTCACACTGACATTCCGAAATTTTTTAACAGAGAAGCGCAGTCGGATCAGAACTGGAAGACAATCCAGAGATGTTGGAAGAGGCGATGGCAGCCATAGAACTTAACACGGAAAGGCCAGATCCTCATCCACCCCGCATTCGTAAGAGAGATCTTTATGTGGATCCTGCCGTGTTTGCGGAGTTGGATGAAGACGTTTTTAAGGTTTGTACCCTCAGTCAATTATTATTCACGAAACTGTCGTTAAAGTAGACTGTTTTCAAATCATTGCTGTCCATAAATGTTCGTAGTTAGCGTTTTCAACATCATCATAGTCATTCCAACCCTCCCTCAACAACATTTCAACTACACAAGGTCGCAGAATCAGAACAACTCACGTACACTGAGTTGGTGAGAGAGTTAACAGAAAACTGCCTTAGCGACCTGCAAAAAGCCAGGTAAACTAGCATTTGATATGAGAATATTTTCATATACCGTTGAAATTTTTTGAGATCCTTGTTATTTCTCTAAACGCCATCAAAGACTACTTTTCAAACCATAATAACAATACAAACAATAAAAACCAAAACGAAACTTGACATTTCTTATGACATTCAGTTATTGTTGATTTTAGTTTTTTTTTCTTTTATTTTGATTGTTCGCCGTGTTCTGTGCTATTTCCAGCGTTTGTCTGGATTTTTATAGTCTTTATTGACTTTGATTCAATAAAGGCTCTAATAAAGCCAAAAATAAGCAAGAAAAAGATGTTAAAATCAACGAAAAAAGTAAAAATTGCAAAATTTGTATTAAAAAATTTATGAAACAGCAACTATAATATAAAATAACAGCAACAAAAACTGTAACAACCATAATGACAACATATCAATAGCACCTAAAACAGTAACAACCATAATGACAACATATCAACAGCAACAACAACACTACAGGGCCATTTTCCGATGGATCACGGTGAAGGATTTGAACGTGATGGAATTTGACGAGAGACAAAACAGTGACACACCACTGGGCCTTTTGAAGGGAATCAAAAGTGGAACTGAAACCTACCAGACTCTCTTTAAAAGACTTTGCAGGTGGAACTGCCATATAACTATTTTAAAAATCCATTCAATTAACTCGTTTGAGAATTTAAAAATCATTAAAAAATATTTAAAAATAAAATGTATGAAAATAGCATACATTTTTTTCAAACGCTTCATTACCAGCTACGCTGGTTTGGTGTGTGACGAAGTGAGAGGACACTCAAAGAGTGTGGGTTACGAACCTGGCATGAAGATTAAAGAAGACATATTCTTGAATTCGTGGAATGTAGTTCTCATCATGGGTGACTGGTGGCCGGTCCAGTGCAACTGGGGAGCTAGGTAACTTTTCGTTTTTTTTTATACCAAACTTCCACAATTTGAGTTAAATCTATTTTACAATTTCGATGAAGTATAATTTGTTTTCTGATTAAAATTAATTTTGATCGAGCGTGTTGCATTTTTGCATATAAAACATGCAGACATTTGGTGTTGAACAAGGACCTGTCACAGAGGAGCAGCACGAAGAAGACTTCAGACAAGATCAGGTATCAGTACAACGAGCACTACTTCCTCACAGACCCTGATGAGTTCATTCACGAGTTCTGGGCCGCTGATCAAGAGTGGCAACTGTTGGAAAAGCCCTTAACACTGGATGAGTTTGAGAATTTACCCTTCGTGAGGTCGGTCTTCTTCCACTACAACCTGGAGTTCAACGAAAAGATGCAGGCTCTGCTGCACACCGACAACAAGGGAGGGGCCGAGCTAAAGATCAACGTTCCCGAAGATCTCGTGGAAGACATAGTCTTCCACTACCAATTGCGCTTCGCAGACCGGGAGCGCAGAAATGACGTTGAATACAAGGGCATTAAAATTGAACGTTTCGTGTTTCACTCGATGGCTGATAACACTGCCCTCTTCAGCGTGCATGTTCCCATCCCCGCCTCGTACTTCCTCGAAATCTTTGCCTACAAAATCAACGACAGTCACAAAATCAGCGAAGATCCCAACTGCACCATGTCTCCCTTCAGGATGAAGTGTGCCACCAAGTTCAAAATCGTTTGCGAAGAACTCATCGGTAAAATGCACCCTTTGCCAAATTGTGCCACCGGAGAGTGGGGACCCAACAAGGCCAAGCGTCACTTCAATCTAATTGCCAAAAGTCATTACAGCGGTGTGGTCAACGTCGAAAATAGTGTCGAAATAAAGTTTCAAATGGCACGACCGTTAAACTTTTTGTGCAAGTTGAGACTCAACAACATCGAAGATTCTCTTCTTGAAAAGTTTATCAGCAACTTCTCGACTGACTCCACTTACACAATCAAAGTCACTCCTCCACAGCCGGGCCAATATGGTTTGGATATTTACGCCAGGCCAGACGAAGCATCCAATACTCAGCCACTCGCTCACGCATGCAAGTACCTACTCAATTGCTCCAAGGTCAGCCACCCGGTGGAACTGGCTCACAGCGAGAAGACAACCCTCAATGGCATTTCTTCCCTTGAGAAGAGGATGAAAGATTCGAAAGGGAAGCTAGGTCCTACTCCTGCCTTCGATGAATTCAGCTTGAAGGTCTCTTCACACAAAGACCCCCTTATTGAGAAGGTGGAGAAAGGGGGACACGTGTTGGTGGAAATGATCTGTAACAACAATTCAATACAACTCATCGGCCAACTCTTTTGTGACCCGAACGAAGAATGGAACAACAAAATCACGTTGAAAGAAAGTTCAAAAAAATTTAAATTCAACATTAGCCTCCCTAAGGAAGGCATTTATCGATTCACCATCCTGGCAGGCAAGAAGGACCAACCAGCCAACAAGGCGGTTCCAGTATACGTGTACAACATTATCTACTCGAATGACAAGAAAAAATCGCGCTAATTTTAGTCACCTCAGTAATGTTTGTCTTCTTTTCAATAGCATGCGAATTCTTTTGTGCGCAATCGTGCGCGTTTATGTGTGTTTCGAAGAAAGGCCAAGTCAGGTTTAAATTTGGTATTCGAACACTCTTTTCTAACTGACTTCTTTTTCTTCTTCTTCTTCTTCTTTTTCTTCTTCTTCTTCTTCTTTTTCTTAGAATAACTAGACGAAAAAAGACCAGGATTTTGCATTTGCTTCGAGGACACTTTTCAACTGTCCAAATTTTTTTAGTGTTTCTTTGTTCACTGGTTATGTTCGAAAGTTTGTTCACGTTTATTATATTAGCTCATTAATACATATTGATTGTAGTAATTAATTCACCTGAAAAGTGTTGTTGTCTAAAAGTGTGACTGACCAACCTTCTATACCAATTCCACGTCAAGTCTGTACAATCAGTTTCTAGACTAGATGTTACCCCATACAATTGCAAAACTAAAAATTGATTCCTCAGACGTTCAATGTTTAGCGCTTCTCAAATTGTATTTTTTAAAGTGCAACAAATTCAGATTAATTCATGAAAATAAAATCTTGATGTGATATTTAATTTCATTACAAATATATTTATTTCATTTGATGACGCTTTGTTTTATTTTATTTAAAAGTTTTATACCATTTAGTTTGTGTAAATTTCAATTTTATATAAATTAAAACATTTTTTTTCTCAAAAAAACAACTTTCAAAATTAATATTTCAGGTATTCAATTGTTTTTTTCGAATGCTTGATTGAAAATATTTTTTTCTATTGTGCTGATATTCAATGGAGGCGGCTTGAAATCAAAACTGACATTTTTAATTAATATATTTTTTAATAATTTCAAATAATATTGTTAGTGGTTCTACTACCTTCGTTGTCTTAGTTTTTTCAACAAAAGGAGAATCTTAAAGAATATTTATTTCAAAAAATAAAGGATAACTTTCTAAGTGACTTGACTATTTTGCTCAAATCCCAACGAAAGCCAACTTAATTCCGACTTTTGTTTTCTCGGACTTTAATCTTTGGTTATTTTTGGTTATTTTAGCTATTGAATTTTTCTTTCTTTCAAAGACAAACTTAATGATTTAAAAAAATAAAATTCTGTCGAGCTTCAGCGGAAAATATTTATAAAAATAATCCATAACAATAACAAGTACGTTAGGTATTCATTATTTTTAACATAATGGAAAAATGCTGAAAAAAAACATTATCAAAAAACTAAAGTTGAATAGGTATACAATCGG
>OX387248.1:8171866-8179366 GCA_947562095.1 Branchellion lobata
GAAAAATAAGAAAAAAAACGAGAAAATGAGGAATGGGAAAATAAAATAAAAAGAGTTTTAACAAAAAAAAAAGAGAAAAAAGTGTGATTCAGAAAGATTAGTGATGTTATTTTATAGGGCAGTGCTCGATGACAGAAATAAACCAAAATTTAATGTTTCATTGCGATGATTTTGATGATTGAGCTTAGGTTTTGGGCTACTGAATTTAATTTCGATTTGAATCCATACGGAAGTCTAAAAAATGAAGTTTCCAATAATTAAAAAAAAAAATAATAAGAGAAGATTGTGTGATTGAAAATTATAAATGAAAAAATTTTATAGGCGGAGTTTCAATCCCTCGAGTCAATCAAGTTTCACGCGTCACTCAACATTCCAAAAAAGCCTACTTTCAATTATTATTTATTAAAATATTTCGTAAACTTAATAGACTTTAAAACTAAAAATAATATATAAAAAAAAAAATATATATGCCAAGAAAAGCATCGCGTTAAATATCGTAAACTTGAAGAAAGGTTTAAAAACAAAACAAAAACTCCCTTCGAATTGGAAAAAAAAATTTACTTTTAAAAGTTTTTATTGGAAATGTTTTTGAATAATTTGAAAAGAAAGAAAATAATAATTTCAAGTTGTAACAACACAGCAACAAAATCAAAAGCGATGCAAAAACCAAGGTATATTTATCAAGACCATCTAAAATCAACACCATTGAATGTCATCAAAAGAAGTTAAAAATTTTCAAATACCAAAAATTTAAAAGAGATGAAAACCCGAGAGTAATTTACGTGTCTATTAACATTAAAAAACGCGCGCTAGAAAAGGCATACAAAAACCATAACATACCCTTGGCATGTACCCCACTAGGACCACAACAACAACAACGAAAGCAACAACAACAACAACAACACAATAACTAAAACATTTACATTATAATTGAAAGCATCAGACAAAAAGTACAACAATTACACAGAATCTACAACAGCTACAACAAGTACAACACAATACACAACACTGACTGTACGATAATAATTGCAACACGCAACACTTCCCAATCCAACCAAAAGTTTGAAAAAATGTCAGTACCAAGACAAAGAAAACCAGCCGTATAGAGTACCCACTAACACTTCCCGTTAAAACACTCTTATTATTCTATTTTACATTGCTGATGAAAAACCACAAGCCTCAACACTTCTATACCACTAGATACATTACAACACATAACTTCAAACCCCCACACGACTACACATACTATTACACAACACCATATCAACGAAACAACAAGACACAACACCACTCCACCAACAACACAAAACACCAAAGCATCACCCCAGTATCACACCAGAATACCACCACAACATCACTCCGAAATATCAGCGCAACACCAGACAACACCAGAACACAAGAGCACACCGACACAGCAAGTGTTCACGCACGACATCACCCACCTTCGTCTGGCTTCCTCTTGTTGACGAGCGCTTGAAATTTAAATACCTCATTAAGTATTCATGACTCATTCGGAGTGGATGTTGACTGACGTCACTGGCTCGATACCACTAATGTATTATTCCTGATTGTCTAATCAACCTAGCAATAACTTACGATTTTGATTCTTCAATCAAACCTCATCAAACAACTTGCAGCCGTTTGTCTTATCTTTTTTTACTCATCCTTTTTGGGCGTTTTATTAACTTTAATGTCATTATTTCGAACAAAAAATGGTAGTTAAATACGCATCGCTCAAAGGCGATTGTGGCTAGAACTGGTAAATCTAACCTTTTATGAGTTTCGTGAATCTCAGGATTTTTCATGAATTTTTGCATCAAAATATAAAGACTATAAAAAAACATTGAAAAAAATAAAGGTAGAAAATGGAAAAGTGATGTGACCGACTTGTTTGAAGGCACACTTTCTTTTCAAGTATGATAGAGTAGGAACAAAACCTTTGAAATTCAATAAAGACTAGAATGTACACGAATAAAAAATTCTAAAATGATAATAACCGGTAGATATAGAGATATAAAGACAGGAACTGGTGTGAGTGACAGTGTTACGTAAGGTAGGGCTCACACATCAACATGCGACAGCATTATCCTTCTCAATTAGGTCAGTGGGCTGAAGTGATGCCAACTGTTCCATGTTTGCTAGTCTTTTATGCCCAGATATTAAATTTGTTTTGTTTATTCGATTGCCCAGAATTGTGTTTATCATAGGGTTTCATTTGATTTAAAAAAAAAATTTTAAGTAGTAATTTCAACTGTTTTCGAAACGATTTAACTTTTTGTTTAGCTTTCAATTTAATCAAATTTTTGACAAAAGGTAATGAGAAAATAGCATATAATTTGGAAATCATGGTATTAACTTAGAATGACTCCAATTAGACAAAGTTTTTTCTATCAAATGACCCTATCTACCAGCACCTTTATCTTCCCCTCTAACAGATATGCGCACAGATTTATGCGGGATTATGTATCGCATCAGGCAATATAGCATTCTGTCCACTCTTTGACCAGCTAAAAAGTTTGATTAGTGGAAAAAAGAACCGACAAAAAGATTAAATATGAAGAACTTTCAAGGCCCAAAACACGTGGTGTTTGTGCAAAAAATCAGACCAAGCGCTAAATTCTTTGTCGCTAAATTTCAAGCACTGAACCGTCTATTATTTCACTCCACTTCTCACTCGTTAAATCCTTCACTCATTCAATTTCTTCTTTCATCTACCTTATAACTCATCTGCAACCGTCTCAATCATCCACGTACTATCACACCCACTGACTCACTCAACCATATACCCCCTCATTCAATCACCCACTCAATCAGTAAGCGACACCCACACGCACCCACACTCACACCCACATCACCCCCACATCACACCCGCATCATACCCACATCACACCCGCACTCACACCACATCAAACCAACCTTTCTTTTCGAGGGTGTTGTAGAAGGCCGATCCAGAGAGTTGATGTTGAGCAGCCATAGTGATGTGGTGCATTGAGGGGGCTGGTGAGGAGTACCATGGATTGGTGGATCGGTGCCAGGCCTGACCACCAAACAGACCAAACTTTTCATACATTTGGTGGCTTGAGCTGAGATGGCTCTTGTGGGTTTCAGATGTGAGGTTGCGTAGGACTCTGTTGATGGAAGAGACCTGATGTGATGGTGGAGATTTATGTTGGGATGGAATAAATCTTGGGTTAATGGTGATGGGGTGTCGAAAGAAAAATGCTGTTAGTGGTTGAAAGTGGTGGATGTAGTGGTTAAAAGAAATAGTAGCTTGAAGGAAAGAGTTGCTATCAAAAGTTGTGGTTGTAAATGTCCATGAAACGAATGGCAGTTGTGAATAGATTAGTTTTTATGAAAAGGTGGTCTGTAGAAACTTTAAAAGTTACGTTATGTTGTTCAATGGATGTGGAGCTGGTGGTGTTGTGACGGGTTTAACTCTTGATATTAGTTATGCAATGTTTTCAAGCGTAAGTTGTGTAGTTATTTTGTGGTTTTTGGTGTAAATTTGATGAGAAATCTGATGGTTGACTGACTGAATTGAAGGTTATCACCAATTTTACAAAAAAGCATAAGTTATTGAATATGTATAAAAGTAAATAATTACTTAAGAAAAAAAAAGTGAAGAGAGATATTAGTACTCAGGGAGAGATAGTGATTGGAGTAGTCTTCAAAGAGAGGGGTTAAAAGGTGTCGGGGCGGTATGTGAAGTAGAGGCGTATGAGATGGAGGGTTAAAACAGCTACTCTTTAGTATATTGGAAGAATAAATGCTATTTATTTATAAAAAATGCTAAATATTGGTGAAGTTTAATGTTCTGACATGCTGAAATGTTGGAAGTGGATGTGAGGTGTGAACATATTTAAAGCAAATATTATTGTTTTATTCATTTGCAGACACATCAAAGGTTATTTAGCTCAAAATACACCTATTTTCGTGTAGTCAAACGTTATTTTTGCAAAAATGGTTCAAAAAAAATGTCAAAATAATTTATTGAAAAGTGAAAAATGAAGTCGAATTTGTTAAATTTCATGACAAGTCTTTTCAAAAACTTCACACTTTACTAAAGTTCTTTTTCAGAAAGTCTCTTCTGCTTTTTTCAACATTGAAGTGAAACACAGGCTAAGTTGGCATTTTAGTATTCACACGGCCTAAACAGACAGTTTCTTCATCAAGGTACCAAGGCGTACAAGAGAGTCTGAGAGCGAAGCAAAATAAATCTTGAAACTTGTTACATCCATCAAAACACTTTCATTTAAAGGATTGGAAACGCCCCCTCATCGCCGTATTACTTGCCTGCAACGGAAGAGTCGCGCAGATCAAAGGTGCTTGCGTTATTAGGCCTCCTACCTCGGTGCCAGTTGAGCCGATTAGAGTTATTGAAACATAACATGACTACAGTCAACTGCTTTGTTTTAGATGCTGTATGAGATTGAAGCGAATTGAAATACCTTCGGTTTCTGAGTATATAAAAACAAAAATTTAAAAAGATTTAGAAGTTTTGAGAGAAGACAAGACGTGGAGGAGTAAACTATTCTCTAGATTATGTGGAAGATAATCAGTATGAAAAAGAAGCAGGAACGTTGAAATGCTTAGAAAGTAAAAATGACTGTTGTGATTATTGCAAGACTTTTTATCATTTTGATAACTTCAGAACAGTGTTTAATATAATCGAGAACAGTATCTCTATGTTTTACGACTCTTAGGCCCAGGCAAATATAACTTTTGAGTTTCGACACCAAATCCTGATAATAATAAAGTATCATTTTTCTAAAATAAAAGACTCAATCGATTATCTTAAAAAATACACAACTGAGCTAAAGAAAGAGTTTTAAAACGAAAAAGCTCGGATTCAATTATGAGATTACTTTCGCCACACATGCAACTCAATATAGACGATAGACCTCTGGTATCTTGAACGACTTTCTCATTTTCACGTCAAACGTTCAAGATATAAGGTCGAATATGCCGAATTAAGCAGGATTCCTGAATTGCTCAAGCAACTTTCCAGTATCCTTAATATCACAAAGAAGACTCTATGAGGGATGTTTTATATATGAAATTCGGCTATTGACGTTTAACTTTTAACGTATTATTTTGTGATATCTACTTCATTTACTAACCATTTTTAAAATGGGTGCAATAACAATAGAGTTTTTAAAATCACACACAAACCTCCAAGTACCTACTCAGACATTTTCTACACAGTGAATTTTTAATAGAATTAAGTATATCAAAGAGTGGTGGGAAGGTGGCGGTGTGGGGCATTTAACACATGTCGTCTTGTTGTGTCGTAGCAGGAGTTTTGTCGTTATTGAATTAGCTCTTCAATTGAAAATGCTACTCTCAGTAGAGAAGTGATGGATGGATGAAAGGTGAATGAAGGATTATTGGGTGAATGAAGGATTATTGGGTGAATGAAGGATTATTGGGTGAATGAAGGATTATTGGGTGAATGAAGGATTATTGGGTGAATGAAGGATTATTGGGTGAATGAAGGATTATTGGGTGAATGAAGGATTATTGGGTGAATGAAGGATTATTGGGTGAATGAAGGATTATTGGGTGAATGAAGGATTATTGGGTGAATGAAGGATTATTGGGTGAATGAAGGATTATTGGGTGAATGAAGGATTATTGGGTGAATGAAGGATTATTGGGTGAATGAAGGATTATTGGGTGAATGAAGGATTATTGGGTGAATGAAGGATTATTGGGTGAATGAAGGATTATTGGGTGAATGAAGGATTATTGGGTGAATGAAGGATTATTGGGTGAATGAAGGAGTATTGGGTGAATGAAGGATTATTGGGTGAATGAAGGGTTATTGGGTGAATGAAGGATTATTGGGTGAATGAAGGATTATTGGGTGAATGAAGGATTATTGGGTGAATGAAGGATTATTGGGTGAATGAAGGATTATTGGGTGAATGAAGGATTATTGGGTGAATGAAGGATTATTGGGTGAATGAAGGATTATTGGGTGAATGAAGGATTATTGGGTGAATGGAGGATTATTGGGTGAATGAAGGATTATTGGGTGAATGAAGGATTATTGGGTGAATGAAGGATTATTGGGTGAATGAAGGATTATTGGGTGAATGAATGATTATTGGGTGAATGAAGGATTATTGGGTGAATGAAGGATTATTGGGTGAATGAAGGATTATTGGGTGAATGAAGGATTATTGGGTGAATGAATGACGGTGGATGAAGCACGTTTTCTTTTTTCTAAATTTTTAAAAAATAATTTAAAAATGAAATATTTAAAACGAATAAATTCAAAAAATAATGGAAATATATTTGAAAAATCAAATACAGGATTCCAGTCATATAAGGAATGTAGTAAGCGAGGCTGTAAATGGAAGATATTGCATGGTAACAGCTGGTTTGAACAGCAGCAGTGTGTGGAGACATCACAAGCACTTTTTGAAAATAACCCTTCTGCTACTTAACACAAAAAACTAAAATAACCCCATTCACAACAACCAATTCAACAATAGCTACAAAAACAACATCAACAATAACTACAAAACAACCTCAACAATAACTACAAAACAACCTCAACAAAAAGAATAAAAACACTGGCAAAGGCCATGAAACGTTGATACATCCACCAAAAGCTGCTTGATTGCTTGGTGGTTGTGTTGTTTCTGAGCAAATACACCACGAGCATCGCCCACGGATGCTTCTAATTGAGACCACGAGGTTAAAAAAATGCTCATTAATTTGCTTCTTTGTTCATTAAGTCGGTGCTTTTGTTGATTAATTTGACTCGGTTTTACCCTAAGCCGATGGTTTTGGATGTGAAACTAGAAATAAAAAGTTATGTCGTGGAAGAAGTGTTGATGTCAAAAGGTTTTTCAAAAATTTAAAATTTTGCTTTTTATGATTTTGAAATGGGTTTTTGTTGAATTTAATATTTTTGAACATTATAACGAATGAATAACTTTGATGTCCATTGAAGTGCCTATCCTACGTATTACATCTTCTAATCGAGTTTTATGTTCAAAAGCCTCAGTTTCTTGCTTTGGCACTTTAAAATTATTATTTTTTTCACTTTTAATTTTGTTAGAAGCCGTTCAAAATAGTTATCAGTTCAGGTTTTGAAAAGATACAAATGTTTGGTAGATTAGTCGAAACATGCAATGAGAAAGGGCAACTCCCAAAATTAGCCCTAACTTCAATATACAGTAATAACCAACAATATCAAAAACAAGATGAACGGTGTCAACAACCAAAAGACAAAACAAACATCCCATCAACAAACAAACATCCCATCAACAAACAAACATCCCACCAACAAACAAACATCCCATCAACAAACAAACATCCACCAACAAACAAACATCCACCAACAAACAAACATCCACCAACAAACAAACATTCCACCAACAAATAAACATCCACGCCAACAAACAAACACCCACACCAACCAATTAACACCCAAATCAACCAACACTGGGAATGTTTTCCTGCGTGCACAGACACTCGGACAGCAGG
>OX387248.1:8184366-8186866 GCA_947562095.1 Branchellion lobata
AATAGTTGTGAATTTTTTGAAAATTATTGAATTTATTAAAAAAACACAATAAGTGTTTAAATAATAAAAGTTGCGTGAAAGTTGTTTTATTCTTTGCATTTTCAGAACCCACCTTTCGTTGGCATACCTTGGAATCCCCCTTTTTTCCAGAATTTTCCAAATATTTTGAAAAACTTTAATCTTGCAAAATGTTCCAAATGATTTCTGGACCGGAGTAGGGAGAAAACTTTTGTTATCCAAGAAGCATGTGAGAATGCTCAAATTCTTGAAGTAAGAAAACTTTCTTTCAAAATAACTTTTTAACGATTCAAAAACTAAATTATTTTTTTCACGTTCTTCCAAAATTGGCCAAATCACGACCAGCAAAGTTGCAATTAGAGAGGTGGGCGGGCGAAAATGTTCCGAAAAGTCCAAAAATAATCCAAATTGTTGCAACACAAAAAACAATTCAAAACTTTTATCAAAATTCAACCCTTCATTGATTTCGTTATCAATAAGTCGAAATCACTGAGTCGGAAGAGGGGTATAGTACATTTCAAAAGGTAACAGCACCAG
The DNA here is from genome assembly GCA_947562095.1 of Branchellion lobata. Lineage (NCBI taxonomy): Eukaryota > Metazoa > Annelida > Clitellata > Hirudinida > Piscicolidae > Branchellion > Branchellion lobata. The sequence continues at coordinate 8,184,922 of OX387248.1, forward strand.
AGTATTTTTCAGTCCGGTGATGTAGTGGAATGATCAGATGACACGCATTCTTGCAGCGATCTATTCCACCTGGCCAGCCTACCAGCCACCATCAGCTTGCTTCGCTGCTTCTGCCGCACGACTTACTGATGCCTCATCTTGCTGTGACGATGTTGCGAGACTTTTGTGAGAGAGTTCGAGGAAGGAAAGGTGCGAGAAGAAATCTGGGGCATTCGGAGAACCAAAACAACACTCGTGCATCGGCAGTTGCTTGGCAATGGAGCTGGAAAGAGAATTCACAGAGTTTACAACTAATTCGTATTACATGCTTCATCTCTGATTGGTTAATCTTGCGAGTAAAGCGAACCAATCGCTCGCGAACAAACCACGCCCATTGGCATTCTTTTCCGCCAATGACGCGTCTCGCTTCCTGCGATTCTTCCACTCGCTGCGTACCGTGGATAATGCAACGCGGAGGATGCTTATAAATAATATCTGCATTCGTCCATACCACAGCCCCGCCAGTTTTTATAGAAGCTTTTAGTATTCATAAAAATATATCGACTTTTAGTCTTGAACTTTCGAATGGATCGGCTTATATTTTGAAAAAGATATTCATTTTTCGAATATTCGGTTTTATAATTTTTTTTCATATTCCTTCATTATTAAACTCCACAAAAGGCTACAAAAATAAATGGTGGAACGCATTCAATAGAAAATTAAAGAACAATTCAGATGTGAAAGAACATTGTGGATTTTTAGTTGAGTAAGACGCCAATGATCGAACTTTCGAGTTTGTTGTGAATGCTAAACATCGCTGCTTCTGAAGCAGAAGCAACGCAGTCGCATGCAGACCCGATGGAAAATGACGTACCAATATTTGCGATTTTTCGAATTGAATATTTCATTTTATAAGTTTGTCATACCTTTTTAAGAAAGTTTTCTTCGCTCCTGAAAATTCCTAAAATATAAAAACCGTTTTTTGTGTATTTGTTTAACTAGTTTATTTTTGATCTTTTAAATCTCACACCCACTGTTTATCCGGACTTTATATGTCAGAAGGAAACTGTGGGTGAATTTGGTGTTGAGGGGGTCATGTGGCATTGAGCCAAGTGACTGAAGAAATTAACGTCAACACGTACAAGAAAGTAGAAAAATTAGAATAATTCAGTCAAATATTAAAAAATTGTTTCTTCTTACAAACGCACACCCCCCCCCCCCCACACCCCCCCCACACACACACACCCACACTCACACACACATTCAAAATTAATTTCGGATTTCAGGAATTCCTTGAACTGGAAAGCAGATAGGCACTAATACATGTCCACTAAGGCCTTCGAAGGGGCCTTAAAAGCACTAACTTTGTCCAAAAAACTAAATGTTTTTTTCATAAAGTGAAATTTTTTTTTGCAACATATGAGTTTGAGATAAACGTTTCCAATTTTTTTTTTAATTTAAAAAAACTGTCACAATGCAAATTATTCAACGTGGCCGTTATGCTCTTTTTCACTTGCTTCTGAGTCCTTGAATGCTGAAGCTTCAGCATCATCATTCTCATCATCACCCTTCTTTTCATCACCCTCATCCTCTCTTCCCTTACTCCATGTCATCATACTGTTTTTCTTGTTCATCATTATCATCATATTTTCGCCTCAATCAGCATTATTTCAAAACGTTATTTTCATAAAATAAAGTTCAGTTGTTTGTAGAAAATTTTATCTCACAAAAACTCATACGAGGACAAACTAACCCCATACAGCTCATGCTGGCATTGAAGTAATGAAACGCTGGGGAGCGCTCTCATGTGCCTCCTCCTTCTTACGTTTTATGCTTTCTTTTTGAAGTTTTTTTTCATCTTTTCCTTAAATTTCTTTTCCTTTAAATTTCAACCACCATTTATTCAAAATTAATTTCTAAACTCCCACTCAACACATCCACATCATATCAGACACATCATATCATA
>OX387248.1:8194366-8249366 GCA_947562095.1 Branchellion lobata
TTTATTTTGTTTCTTCAATATTGTTGCTCAACTATTCACATTCAGATTTCGAGTGGTTTTTTTCCACTTTTGGTTTGTTTGACTTTGTTCTCCTCTTTTAATTTTTTTCCATTTTTTTGTAACATTTCTTGTAACATGAAAGATTTATCAATAGTTCCTTGATATGATTATAAGCTAATGTTTCAGTTTAGATATGTGATGTTTATCAAGTTGATTTTTATTCAATTTTGATCTTAGTTGACACTTAAATTTTTTTAATCTTATCATTTTATTTATTTATTTTGTTTTTATTATTATTTTTTATTTATTTCTTTTGTTTTTATTATTTATTTCGTTTTTATTATTTATTTCTTTATTTTATTTTCAACTATTTTATTATTTTAACATGTTTGTGTGTTTGCGGCACAATGGTTAGCTTGTTCTACAGTAAAGCGTGAATGGTTAAGCTCAGATTTGAGTTTTAAAACCTGAGCAACCGGGTGAAGAACAGACACCGTGCTAGAATGCTTAGTCACCTAGTGGTTCAGAGGCAAGTAAAACGGTTCGAATGTGCCCCTAAATAGAATTTTGAAAGCACTTCACTAATCTTTGGTTTTACAGTTTTTTTTACAAATTATTAAGATAAATGATTCAATTTGAACATCCGATTAAAAAAGTGTTCAACGTAATCACCTTCATTATCATTTTTTTCAACAGATTAACAAGATACCTCTAAACCTGTCAGAATACCACAGTTTCTTGCAATGCCTTTCATCACTTGCTTACTTTCTTGTTGAGTACTTTGACGAACGTTGGTTGCATGCCTGTATTTCAAACGAGAAAATGACGGATTCAGCCGTTTTTTTTTAAGTCTTTTCAAAATATTTGTAACCATAAAATACTATAACACTTAGATAAATGATTTTTAATATTTTTTATGATGTTTTGTAATTAAAATGTAAAATTTTTAATTTTTGATTTCAAATAGTTAAAAAAATAGTTTAAATAAAAAAATTAAAGTAACGAACAGCACCGGCCATACGCACATTCGCGCAACCGGAAAGCAAATCTTCGCTGCAAATGCGATTCTGCTTTGGAAAACCAAAGCAGAAAACCAACCATTAAGCATTTTTGAATCTATTTTAATGTTTCAACTACTTTGTGGAAGTTGTAAAATTGGTCGTCTTTCAACGAAATATGACTTTTATTACGAATAATCAATAACCATTGCCAAACAAGTCTGAATGCAGTTTAAAAATGTTTGTAGTTTCACTTTTCCACACAAAAAAAAATCCATTTCATCCAGCTATTTGAGCCGAAATTCGTCTTTGTTTTATTTCCATCCACTTTTCCTATGAGCATCTTTACCTTTGACCTCGAGGTCATATGTCAAATGGACTCCATTGGCACCAAGGAAGCCGAAGGACACTTTGGTTATTGATATATTTAATAAAATGATTTTCAATATAAATTAAGTGTTTCTTTATTATTCATATTGAATAAGCAATTTCAATACTTAAACTTTTTTATTTTATAATTTATTTCAATAAAATGTTTTTTCATACATCTGGAGCAAATAATACGTCAAGTTTAATATATAATTAATCTTCAGTGATCATTCAATAGCTGTTTAAATTAAAAATGCATATCGTTTCGTAAAAAAATGAATTTTCACGGCAAAGCTGTGTTTTAACTAGTTAACGAGTGTAACAAAGTAGAGAAGAAGTATGGAAGGTTGTAAGGGTGGGAGAGTGAAAGGGTTGTCTTGTTGATAAAATGAGTTTTCAAGTTGTTGATTCGTTTGTGAATGCTAAACAGTTTAATACGGAAGACACGAAAAAGCTTGGTCTCGTGATATGACCAGAAGTAGAAAAAAAGATAAAGATAAGACATTTTATAGGCTTAATCAAATGAATAATAATCAAACAAGTTGGGGCTGGAGATGTTGATAATAATGAAAATAAAAAAATATTTTAAAAAAAAGAAAAAAAAAAGTAGAAAAAAATGAAGATGAATAAGAAACAAATGAAATAAGATGAACTACACTTGAGTATTTTGGCAACAACTGACACTCATGCGACAGACATCTGTGTGAGAGTATGAAGGAAGCGGTAAGAAAGATTCTATGGAAACAAAAGGTAGGAAGGGTGTGTAGAGATTTGTGGTCTCGAAACTCTACTGGCTTAATGCCACTATTAAAATAACCATATTTTTTTTGTTTTTTTTAACAGACTCGGGGTTTTGTCGCTGCCGGCTGTTTAATATATTCCTTAATATTTGCTAACGTTGGTTTGTTGATGTTGTGTTGTGCTGGCTTTGGTATTAGTTTATTGTTGAAGGTGTTATTTAGAGTGGTCTTAATTTCATTTTCAACGTTGTTGTTGCTGTTCATAACGATGTTGGTGTTTTAAATGTTTTTTTTATAATTTCAATTTTAGTTGAATGAAGTTATTCAATAAACTCTTTGTTAGACATAGATTTTGTTTGAAAATTACTCAAAAGATGATTAAAAACAATAAATAAATCATAGAACCACATGAAAAAACAAAAAAAACAGAACCACATTAAAAACAAAATAAAAGAATACGTAGCTAAGCCACATAAAAAACCACATAACAAAACCACACAGGAAACCCAATAACACAATTTGTGCATCAAATTTTTTTTTAAATAGACGCACAAAAACACATAAAGAACATGAAACGAAACCATATAAAAATCCACTCAACAAAACCAAGTATCCAAGTCACAAAATAAAAATTCTGCTAAAAACTGCAAAAAAATCACACAACAAACCACTGTCTCCAATGATATAACCTCTCACAGAATACACGCTGGAAATGCTCTGAACCACAACAATTAAGGAATTAATCGTCAGACAGCTTCTAAGCTCAAAATGACCATTGCTGCAATGTGATATAGGCGTTAATCCGGGCGATTGTAGCAGTTTGTCTGTGTGTTTATGTATTTGTGTGTTTGCTTTTACGTGTTTTTGTGTGTTTATGTTGCAAATTTTGTTAATGTTTGTCCCATCGGACTTTTTTATGGAGGGTTGTTTTGGTTATATTTTTCTATAATTATTTTTTTCATTGTGGCAAGTGTTCTATTTTTTAACCACCGAAAATGGCTGGAATTAACTGCCCCTTGTTGAGTGATTAAAACTCTCGTTAGCAGCTTAACCACTTCAAGCAAGTTACGTCTGGAAGAAAACAGCTTTGTAGGACTAAGGGGTTTTTTAGTTATAAAAAAAGTAAATAATCTTTTTTTTTTAATTTTAATAAATGGGATTTTGATGATGAAAATAAAAAATTAAAAAAGGAAAAATGAAACGCCAAGTTTTGAGCACCATGCTTTTGGTAATTCTCTATTAAGACAAGAATTTGCTGATCAACATACTTCAAAGTTGACGAATAATAATTAATTGTATTATTGAGATAATACTACTAATAATAATAATAATAATAAAATTATTATTATTAATATTAATAATAATAATAATAATAATAATAGTAATAATAATAATAATAATAATAATAATAATAATAATAATAATAATAATAATAATAATAATAATAATAATAATAATAATAATAATAATAATAATAATAATAACAATAATAATAATAATAATAATAATAATAATAATAATAATAATAATAATAATAATAATAATAATAATAATAATATTAATAATAATAATAATAATAATAATAATAATAACAATAATAATAATAATAATAATAATAATAATAATAATAATAATAATAATAATAATAATAATAAGAAAATAATAATAAATAAAAATAATAGTAATAATAACAAAAAAAAAATATTATTAATAACAATAATAATAATAATGTTAATAAGTATTGATTTACAAAGATTGTATAGGGATGATAGGTGATTGTTGCCGATTAAAAATACAAACAGTATTTGTATGACTTCAACCCCAGAGAGTTTTGAGGCCACTCAAAATTACTATAATTGTAATTATAGTGCAAAAATGAGCAAAATGAAGAGTTTTTGGGAAGGAAATATATGATAGGTAAGTGGTGTTGTGGGCAACTTGAAGGAACGTTGGAATGCGCAATCAGGAGAAACAGAGGGTCTGTCAGTTTAATCCGTGCTGAGTGTCCCGTCCCTCATTCTATGAAACTGGTGGAAGTGGTGGTGATAGTAGTGATAGTGGTGGTGATAGTAGTGATAGTGGTGGTGGTAGAGTTGATGGTAGTAGTGGTGGTGGTGGTGGTGGGGGAAATAGTAGTGATAGTAGTAGTGGTAGAGTTGGTGGTGGTAGTGGACGTTGTGGTCGTGGTGGAGGTGGTGGTGGTGGTGGTGAAGAAGGTGGTAATAATACTGATAGTGGTGGTGGGGGACATGATGGTGGTGGTGGAAATGGTGGCGGTAGAGGTGGTGGTGGAGGTGGTGGTGGTGGTGGTGGAGGTGGTGGTGGTGGAGGTGGTGAAATAGTGAAAGAAATGGTGGAGGTGGTGGTGATGGTGGCGTGCCTTAGATGGGTAAATATGATGGGGGATATAGTGAATGGGTAGATGAAAGTAGTGGTCGATGTGATGATGAGTGGATGTGCTGATATGCAAATCGATATAAGGGGGAAGGGAGTAAAGGTGCTTCTGAGGATACATGTGGACGAGTGGTTGATAACATAAATAACATAAATATAAATCAACCAAATTTGTAAAGCAACCGTGGCAACCTTGTTCAGTCGTTAAGACAAGCAGGTAGTCGGGATTATAAGCTAGTTTTTATGAATAGGTTTTGAGTTTGGATTTTAAAGAAGAAATTGAAATGGAGTTTTTTTCTCGTTGGTGCTAGAAAGTTCTAGAAGGCTGAAGATTCATTTTTGAAAGCTCCTTTTGATATGTTGATATTGATAGCTAGTAGCCCTTGGAGTTGGGCAGCTAGAATTGATTGGTGGATTGAGGTGGAAGAATGAATAGCTTCGAAAAAGTGGAAAATTTAATAGTTGACAAGTTTACGGGGGAAATAATAAATAAAAATAATAATACTACAAAAAAAAAATAATAATAATAAAATAATAATAATAAATAATAATAATAACAATAATAATAATAATAATAATAATAATAATAATAATAATAATAATAATAATAATAATAATAATAATAATAATAATAATAATAATAATAATAATAATAATAATAATAATAATAATAATAATAAAAATAATAATAATAATAATAATAATAATAATAATAATAATAGTAATAATAATAATAATAATAATAATAATAATAATAATAATAATAATAATAATAATAATAATAATAATAATAATAATAATAATAATAATAATAATAATAATAATAATAATAATAATAACTAATAATAGTAATAATAATAATAATAATAATAATAATAATAATAATAATAATAATATAATATAATAATAATAATAATAATAATAATAATAATAATAATAATAATAATAATAATAATAATAATAATAATAATAATAATAATACTAATAATAATAATAATAATAATAATAATAATAATAATAATAATAATAATAATAATAATAATAATACTAATAATAATAATAATAATAATAATAATAATAATAATAATAATAATAATAATAATAATAATAATAATAATAATAATAATAATAATAATAATAATAATAATAATAATAATAATAATAATAATAATAATAATAATAATAATAATAATAATAATAATAATAATAATAATAATAATAATAATAATAATAATAATAATAATAATAATAATAATAATAATAATAATAATAATAATAATAATAATAATAATAATAATAATAATAATAATAATAATGATAATAATAATAATAATAATAATAATAATAATAAATACAATTTTTAAGGCGCCAGAGCAAGAAACTGAGAAAAGATGGATGAATGCGAAAAAGTGGCAATATCTTGAAGTTGTGTAGATGGTTGGGTTGAGGAGATGTGGATAAATGTGAAGATTTCAAAATGTGTAGAAACTACTGAAGGTGTGAAAATGCGGTGTCAATGAGAATATGTAGGCCATTACTGAGGGTAGGAAGGAAAAAGACGGAGGTGAGTTAATTGAAAGATAGAGATCTTAGTGAAAGTTGATGGAGCTAATGAATAATAAATGTAGGAGGTTACAAGGAGTTAGATGATGAAAAGTGGAGGGGGAAAACAAGTGGGTGCGAAAGTAAAGGGATGGAATTTGCAAGTTGATAAGGGATAAAAAGAAACAAATTGCCGAACATTCTCGAAATTATACCTGAAAGAGAAATTAAAATGCGAACGATTGTAGGAAATAATGGAAATAAGAGGATTAGACATGGGGGGTCTGTGATGGCGGAGGCAAAGATAATGAAAGCGTCGTAAAACAAAAAAAATATGTTGAAAAAAAATGTCTGTGTTGATTCTAGATGATTTTACCCGTTAAAATTGATTTCAAAAGTAAATTTAATTAATATAAACTTTCATGATTATAAATTTAAAATTGCCAATAAAATTTATTATATAGATAAATTTAAGTGAAATTTTTGGTGTAAATATGTAATAAAAACTATAATAATATACAAGGAACCAATGATTGAAATAAGAAAGCTGGTAAAACTTCTTAGAAAAGAGAAAAAAGCAAGTTTAAAGTTTGCATGTTGAAGAGATTGAGGAACGGATGCGAGAAGACAGAAAAGGAAGTGGACTGAGAAGAGGATGAAAGTCGAAGAGTGCTATGAGATAAAGAAGTAACGGAAGATGGGAAAGTGAGAGAAGGTTGAAGCTGGAAAAAGATGAGAGAGGAAAAGTGAAAGCAAGACGAAAGATGAGAAAACAACTGAATGAAAGAAGAACAACGAAAGATAGGAGCAGGAAGGAGAAAGTAAGGAAAAAATGAATAAGGGCGAAAAGAAGAAGGTGAGAGAAAAAGCCAGAAATGAAAGGATGGCGGAAGAAGAGAGAGAGTTAGAAATGAGAGGTGAGTCATAATCGCGTTGAAGTGACGTGTGGTGGTTGCTGTGTGCGATTAACGTCATTCTTCATCAACAACTGCTTCCTCACGCCTGCCTGCCACGCATGAGGCAGGATGAAACAAGCAAATAACTGAGTACATCACCCTTATGAATATTTTCTTCTTTCTTTTTTTTCCTTATTTTCTGAATTTCCATTATTTTAGATTTGATACTATTTTTATTTTTGAAACAACTTGCTTGTTTGTTGACAAAGTAAATGCACAAAAGATAACATGTAGACATGAAAAAAAACAAAAATCATCTACGCCTAACACATGAAACATTAAAAATCTTCTACCTCATAATACATTTTAAAAACACATTGAAAAGCATAGGACACCAGAGCAATGGCAACCACACGGAGCTGTTTGAGAGAGGTGGTTGAGGAGGAGTCTGGAGAGCATTATTGATTAGAAGTTCATTAATATCATTCCCCCTAGGTGTGTTGCTCGATTGCAATTCTCGAAGAGCTCTTATGAATTTTAATCATACTCGAAATTTATTTCTGAAAATTAAAAAAAAATCAATGTTTATTCAAATATGACTCTCATCTATGTCTAATCTAATCTGATCATTTTTATAGCGCTTATGAACACTCTTCCATGGCACTCTGCTACGAACTGTTTAGATAACAGTTTTTTAAAAGCTTTACAAAAACATAGTAGAGAATTGACAGAGGTAAGACTGGGAGGAAGGCTCCTTCAGACTTCGCTGTTTTCAGAACACCGTTATACAGCTAAAATGTTGTTTAAAGTCTTATCCGTTTGCTATATAATTGGATTGTTGTTTATTAAAAAAAAATACACACGCTAACTTAAACTCAAAAACACCCACAGACGCCCACAGACATCCACAGACATCCACAGACATCCACAGACATCCACAGACATCCACAGACATCCACAGACATCCACAGACATCCACAGACATCCACAGACATCCACAGACATCCACAGACATCCACAGACATCCACAGACATCCACAGACACACCAGATCCACAATTTTTGTATACTAGCAAACAACCTCATTAAACTCCCATATTGTGCAACATCCACAACAGAGTCGCAGGAACAAGTGAAAGTAAGCACGCCCAAGTCACTCAGGCGTTATGAGGTTTTTGTGCGCTTGTTTATGTGTATGTGTGCATGTGTGTGTGTGTGTGTGTGTGTGTGTGTGTGTGTGTGTGTGTGTGTGTGTGTGTGTGTGTGTGTGTGTGTGTGTGTGTGTGTGTGTGTGTGTGTGTGTGTGTGTGTGTGTGTGTGTGTGTGTGTGTGTGTGTGTGTGTGTGTGTGTGTGTGTGTGTGTGTGTGTGTGTGTGTGTGTGTGTGTGTGTGTGTGTGTGTGTGTGTGTGTGTGTGTGTGTGTGTGTGTGTGTGTGTGTGTGTGTGTGTGTGTGTGTGTGTGTGTGTGTGTGTGTGTGTGTGTGTGTGTGTGTGTGTGTGTGTGTGTGTGTGTGTGTGTGTGTGTGTGTGTGTGTGTGTGTGTGTGTGTGTGTGTGTGTGTGTGTGTGTGTGTGTGTGTGTGTGTGTGTGTGTGTGTGTGTGTGTGTGTGTGTGTGTGTGTGTGTGTGTGTGTGTGTGTGTGTGTGTGTGTGTGTGTGTGTGTGTGTGTGTGTGTGTGTGTGTGTGTGTGTGTGTGTGTGTGTGTGTGTGTGTGTGTGTGTGTGTGTGTGTGTGTGTGTGTGTGTGTGTGTGTGTGTGTGTGTGTGTGTGTGTGTGTGTGTGTGTGTGTGTGTGTGTGTGTGTGTGTGTGTGTGTGTGTGTGTGTGTGTGTGTGTGTGTGTGTGTGTGTGTGTGTGTGTGTGTGTGTGTGTGTGTGTGTGTGTGTGTGTGTGTGTGTGTGTGTGTGTGTGTGTGTGTGTGTGTGTGTGTGTGTGTGTGTGTGTGTGTGTGTGTGTGTGTGTGTGTGTGTGTGTGTGTGTGTGTGTGTGTGTGTGTGTGTGTGTGTGTGTGTGTGTGTGTGTGTGTGTGTGTGTGTGTGTGTGTGTGTGTGTGTGTGTGTGTGTGTGTGTGTGTGTGTGTGTGTGTGTGTGTGTGTGTGTTGCGTTCGTGTCATGTTGACAACACGCATGCGAAGAGATTATTCAAGTGTTAAGCGTAATTTTAATTTGATTCAGTGGACTCCGATAAAGAAGGGGGAAGGATGTCAAACACTACCAGTCTGCCTCTTTCTCAATTATTTCTAAAATTAACCGTTATTAATTATGTTCAGCACTATACAGCAATGCAAAACTAAAAACCACACTTCGTTACCCCAGCAACAATCATCATTGACAACACATTTCAACCTTAACAAGCACCCATAACAACACCCTCCATCAACTACTCCAAGTAACAACCCTTTGGAAACCAACGCAGGCACGTGTTTTTAACAAGTGGCAGTCGATAAAATGGCAATCTAATGCAACAATCTGTTTCTATGGTCACAGTTTCCATGACAACCACATTAACGTCATTTCGCATTTTCCACGAGCCAACGGATCCAATTATAATTTAATTTTTGTTTTATTGTCTGTTGATTCAAGTTTCACTTTTTGTTCATTTTTCAAATGTTTTGATCACTTTACTTGATATAGACTATCAGAAATTATTTTTTAACCCAGTACATATAAGTACGTATTTTAGAAAAAAATTCAAAAAAGTACAAAATTATAAAACGCTTTTTTTGAGTCGCTTCAATGAAGTCCATGGAAATAATCTCGTTAAATTATGTTGCTATGATTTTGTTTATTATTTTTAATTAATACATTTTTTTGTTTATTTGTTGATCAATCTGGTGGTGAATGGAAAGTATCATTTTGATATTGTTGCCTTCTGAGCCCAAGTCAAATAACAAAGCACTTAAGATTGCCTCATAAGTTATGTAATCTTGTGACTTTGATATAACGGCCGAAAGTATTTTTATTAATTTTCTTTGAACTAAGCGAAATTTTCCAAGTTTTTAAGCTATTTTTCAACTTAATTTTTCCATCTAAAATTAAAAATTAAACTGCCTTCCAAAATCGTTTTTATACAGCGATTATTTACTGCATATAATTACACGCATTTTGTTTTCCATGGAATATATACATAAAAGTGAGAAGGTTGGGAAGGCGGGTGTGGGATTAACTTAATTAACACGACGGGCCTCTGTGATGCCTGGTGGCACTGAGGTGGAAGGCTTGACGAGAAAGAAGAGCGCTGGTCACAGCGGTCTTTGGAGTTAATGCCATGATCATTGTTTATTTTTATTGTATCATCGAATAAAGTATAAGTGATTCTTTTGAGAATGCACCATAGACGTTTCAGTTGCATTATTTTTCCTATTTAATTTTCAGTATTTATACTTTTCATATTAAATGGAAAATTTTTATGGAATCGTTTAATACTACAACAATTTGTTTGAGAATAATTCACGCGCGATTTATTGATTTTTTCAAATAGACTCAGGGATATTACATCGAATTCAAGAACCAAAATGACGTTTATTACTAACACAAGTTTTGTTTTTTATAGCATTTCAAAATTGAAAAATATAAAAAATTTTATCAAAAATGACTTTTTCTCTCTTATTTTGATTGTTCGCCATGTTTTGTAACGATTGCAGCGTTTTTTTGAGTTTTGCATAAGAAATATGTATGGGAAACAATGTACTTTTTTATATTTTTTATAGTCTTTATTAGATCAAGTCCAGACATACGCTGGAAATGATACAAAAACACGAAGAACAATCGAACTAAAAAAGAAAACATTAAAATATACCAGAACAGAATTGTCTTGAACTTTTAACTTTACTTTGATGGAGAACATATAATAATGTAAGTCGATATTCGTGCAAAAATATAACTATTAAATCGTAATTGTGGCTTCGGAGTTCTACGAGGTTAATGCTACCGTATTTATTTATTTATTTATTTATTGGGCAAAAGTTCCAAAAACAAAACAATTTTTCTGTGTCAAAAATAATATTATTCGTATTTGTACTGTAACTACTAACATATTCTGATTTAACAGTCACCAACAACCACAACAATGCTCATCTCAGTCGACCATTGTTTTGGAGTATATTAATTCTAAGGGCATATTACAGAGCATGATGGATGGAGGAAGTTGGTCGTTAGGAAAGTGTCATGCACGCTTCATCGCTCTTCATCTTTCATTCATCTTTGCTTCTTCCTTCTTCTCAGTCTTTTACACTTAGTCTTCAACTCATTAATTTTTTAATCTAATTAAAGCAAAACTTCCCATTTTTTCTTCGTTCGTTGTTGAAAGATAACAATTTGAAAATCAAAATCTACTTCTCCTTTACAGCTTATACATTATTTTAATTCTTCTTCATCTAGCTTTATTTTTTTTCAGTTTACTTTTTTTTGTTTTCTATGGATTCTTTTATAAAATCATTCATAATTGACTACTTTTCAAAAAATTCTTACCGAAGGCTACAAATTACTAGATTTTATTGAAGCTATGGAATAAAACGCTAAAATTAAATAATTAAATGAAAAAACAGTTGAATTTCCATGATATAGTGATATTTTATTCAAAAATGTTTGATATATTTTTTATATTATTTGTATAAATATTTTTTCAATGAAAGAATGAAAGTGGCAGCGAATGAGAATATGAAAAATGTCTAATGAGTGTTTAAAGAGGAAAAATGATTAAATAACCGATAAATGATAATATGAAAAAAAATTTCAAAAAATTCCAAAAAGAAAAAAATTCAAATCACTGAAGCTGTGAAGGAGAACGAACGGAAGACAAGGTTCATGCTGAAGGAGTGTGGAGAGAACTCTTCAAACATTCCAAACATTAAAACAAATTTAAGGTAAGAAATGAGAAAAAAATTTCAATAAAAAAAATGTGTTGTTACGTTAGAAGTTTCAATAAAATTACAATGATCAAAACTTTGAATTATGCTTCTAAAAATCTAAAAGTTTGTCCTGTTCTCTTGCGAATGAAAAAAAGATTTTGCATACTTAAAGCTATAAAATGATAAAATTTGTAGCTTAAAATTTTTCTGTAATCAAATAATATTTAGCTTTATTCATTTTATAAATCTATTTTCAAAATTTTTGTATAAATGGTCGTGAAAACAAAACATTTATAACAATGAATAAATTTTAATAATTAATGCATGCGTATTTGATACTAAATTTGTCGAATAGCAGACTTTATACATACGAAGTCATTTTTTTCATTACGTGATGCTTTCGAGCTGTGTATGGCTAGTAGCTGTCTGTTGAACCCACGGCCTAGGTTTTTCGTATTTACATTTGTTCAACCGTTAATTTGTGTTAAGGGTTAAATAAATTTAATTATTGTAAAATCGATTGAATTTTTCATAAATTTTATGCTGATTTTTGGATTTTTTTTTTTGTTTCAAGCCAAGGCTTTGTTTAATATGATAATATTAACCTATCAATAGTACCTTGGCGAAACATGAATAATTAAGTGAATAAGAAATAAACCCAAGTAAAAAAAGAATAAATACTTAAAAGTTCATTTCGTTTAATTCTTGCAGGGTAGCGGACGGATGAAGATAGTGTAACGGCCATGTTTGCCAATGCAGAGGACGATCTATCCTCTTCTTCGTCAGGTTCTCTTGCCGAAGGACCAAGCACAGCGGGTTTGTGATCCTAGATTGTAGTTTAAGAAGCTAAAAATATTTCTAAAAACATTTAGCAATTTCGCTTTTATTTTTTATTCGTTTTTTTATATTTAAACCTTGGCCATTTTATAAAATGTTGGCATCCGATGTAAAGCAAAGCGCAAAAACCATCAAAATTATTCTTATTAGAAGCATTAGAATATTAACGAAAAAATCAAATAACATGTACAACCGCTTTTTGATAAAGTTTTTGGCCAAGTAGGCTTTAATGTGAAATAATTTTCCTTCCTAATGCACTTTTGCGCATTAAAGTATGATGTTTTTGAATTAGGATTTAGAACTGAGTTCATCAGAAAAAAAAAAGAATTTTGTTAAATTCCGTTATTTTTACTGAATAATAACAATAAAAAATGGCAAAAATCTAATCCAATCATTTGTATAGCGCTAATTAAACACTTTTCGAGAATGCTCTGCTTCAAACTGTTTAAACAACAAAATTTTAAGGGCTTTACGAAATGAAAGTAGAGAAGTAATAGAGGTGAGATTGGGGGGAAGAGAGTTCCATAGAAAGGGCCCACAGTAAGAAATTGCAGATGCAGCATAAGTAGAAGAAGGTATCCTAAAAAATGAGAATAAGTAGATCTCAGTCTCTTACAAGGAGGCAATTTGAAAAGCTCAGCTTAGTAGGTAGGTGAGTGATTATTTTTTATTTTAAACATGAGAGTGCCGATGTTGAATACTAATCATTTTTAAGAGGCAACCAGTGTAAAGAGATAAGGGTAAGAGTTTATGAGTGCCAGAAACTAAGTGGGCAGCACTGTTAAAAGCTTTGATGAGAGGGTTTAGCGGGGTCTGGGGGTCCATAGTATAAAGAGTTACAATAGTCAAAGCAGGACAGAATAAGCAAAAAAAATTATTAGTTTGAGGGTTGGATTGTCAAGGAAAAGTTTTAATTGGTTGATACGGCGAAGATGAAGAAAAGGCAATTTAGCTACTGATTTTATTGGTGGCCTCGAAACTCTACGGGGTTAATGCCACTATAATAATATTTGTGTTTGTATCATGTGTTTATAGAGAGAAAGTGAAGAGTCAAAGGTGAAACCTAAACTATAAATTGTCGAAGAAGGGGCGAGTGAAAGAATTTATGAAATATCAATTGAGGGAAAAGATTGAATAAGTCAAGAAGATTTGCTAAAATATATAAGATCAAATTTTGAAGGATTGAGTTTGAGGAATATAGAATCACTCCAAGAGATTATTTTACCAATACAAGAAGAAATTTTAGAGATAGTAGAAGATAATTCATGTATAAAAAATGAAGTTAAGATGTAAGAGTCATCAGCATAAAGTTTCTTAAGAGAAAATGATGAAATCATTTTTGGGAGTTCAGAAGTAAAATGGCTTGATCATTCCAGAAACACTTCCGAGAGAAATGAGAATGTATGATCGAGAACCTAAGGAGGATTCATATCCAATGGACCACTCTAAAGGTGTCATTCTTAAATTTGAGTCAACTCAATTTATATGTATGTTCATGTTTTCCATTATGAAAAGTTTACTAACATTAATTAACTTGATATTTAAAAGCAAAAGTTAGAATTTAAATACCAAAAAAAATTTTCATGAAGAGCAATGTTGTTTGACTATTAGAATAGCCTTTGTCAATATTCTTCCTTTTTTGAAGATGGCAACTTTTCAGACCTTGAGCATCCTTTACCATGCTCTCCTCCTCGTGATGGCATCATCATATCTCACAAGCACTACCACTGTAGGATGTGTGATCAGGTTACTTTTTCCTATCTTCATTCAATTTCCGGCATTGTTTTTATTTAACTTTCAGTTTTTATAATATATCATTAGTTAAATTTTCTAAATAATTATGCACTTTTTTTCATTTTATTAAAATATGTAAGATTCTAACTGTTTAAAAAGCTGTTTTTTGTAGCGCCCACTATAAAACTAAAAAATCTTGCATCAATGACATATTTGACATCTACAGGAGTTTGAAAATAAATCGGACATGCAGCGTCATGCCAAGAATGTTCATCGAATGGATGAGAAGAGTCACAAGTGTCAAAAGTGTCTCAAATCGTTTCCCTCATCACAACAGTTGTCGCAACATCTGCTTGTGCACACCAATGTGCGCAAGTACTCATGCAAGTTCTGTGACAAGATGTTCAAGCAACTGTCGCATGTGCAGCAACACTTGAGGATACACACTGGTGATTATGCTGTGATATGCTGATGAGATTCCATTTAAGGATTATATAAATAATACTGATGATTAAAACAAATGATAATTTTACTATAATAGTAGTGATAATAATAATAGTTTTACAAGAACTTATGAGAATGAAGTTACTTTAAAGAGCCATGATATGATTATAACATTTCAATTAAAACCTTGCTGATTACAAACTGTAAGTTCTCTGCTAATGAACCGTTTAAACAGAAAAGTTTTAAGAGCTTTACAAAAAATAAGCACAAAAAACTACCCCTAAGTAATAACATGAGAATGCAAATCACTTAAAATGATCCTTTCTTCAAAGGCAACCAGTGTACAGAGATAAGAGTGGGAGTTATACGCTAGAAGTTGTGAGTACCAGAAAGTTATTTGGCAGTACCCTTGAAAGCTTTGATGAGAGGGCGATGCTTAGTGTCAAAAAGACCATAGTATGGAAAGTTACAATAATCAAAGCAAATTAAAATGAGAGGAGAGATTAATGGTTTGAGGGTGAGATTGTCTAGGAAAAGTTTCAGTTGTTTGATACGACGAAGATGGAAACAAGAAGATGGAGCTACAGATTATCTTTGTGGTATAAAAGGTATAGAAGATTCAAAGGTGAAGCCCTAGCTATGGGTGGCGGAAGAAGGTGTGAGTGAAAGGTTTAACGAAATATCAATTGAGTGAAGAGTCAAGAAATCGAGAAACTTATCGAAGTTTGTAGATCAATTTAGAAGGGTTGAGTATCAGGAATGTAGAATCACTTGAGGAAATCATTCTGTCAATTTAGCAAGAACTATCAGAGACAGTAGATAATAAACGAGATCAAGAAAATGAAGTGAAAATGTAAGAGTCATCAGCATAAAGTTGACTTGGAAAAGAAGCTATAATTGCTAGACGTTCGGAAGTATGAAAAATAAAAGGAGAGGACCAAGAATATAACCCTGAAAGACACCAAATGGAAAAGAAGAAGGAACAGCATATGAATTGTTTGTGGAAAGAAGAGTAGTCCTGTTGGAAAGATAAGAGGAAGTCTATTAAAGAATAATACCCAAGGATTCCGAAAGAATTTCCAACTTGTTGAAGTAGTAGGGTGGTCAAAAGTATCAAAAGTAGAAGAAAAAGAAGGGAGTTGTAACATTGATCAAAAAGGGTATAGATTCATTATAGGTTTATAGGAGAGAAGCCTCAGTGCCCTGGAAAGAACAAGATTAAGTAGTAGGTTGTGAGGTTCAAAGAAATTAAATAAGCTGAAGATGAACAAGCTTTTTTAAAGTTTGAAAATTAATTAAAGTGAGATATAGGTCTATAGTTCATTGGTGGAGAAGAATCTAGAATTTTTAAAAATATTATTAGTTTTATCATCGCTTTTGACAAAGAAGGAGTTACTTATGAATTCAAAGTAAGGTTTTCAAGTTTTGAAAATATTGGATTAAAAAGAAAGAGAAAAAGATCTTCAAAAGTATGAGTCAGTATGAGGTCAAGAGAGCTTGTAGAGGAAGGAATTAAGTAAGTTAGCTAATATAGAGAGAATTATAGGAGAAAAATCATTGAAGGAGGCTTTTAAAAAGTCAAGTAAAAAAATTGAAAGTTTTATCACTTAGATGAAAAATTTTGTTGAAAAATTTATAAAATGAAAGGAGAAAGGGAGTTTTCATATCATAGTCGAGAGAAAAGCCTATCTAGATTTCGAAGGAGAATATAATTTAGTAGTGTGAGGAGTGCTCAAAGAAGGCTTCTGTAAGGAGATACCTCAGTGCTATAGGAACCATGGAGACGGTTTTTATTCATTGAACAGAGATCCAAGCATTTTGTTATTTGTAATTTTTTGTTTATTTCCACTTTCTATTTTTAATTTTTCACAATAGTTTTAATAATGAGACGTTTTGAGTGGCCTCGAAACTCTACGGGATTAATGCCACTATAATAATATTCGTGTCTGTATTGTATTGTATTCGAATCGTTTTCTACTCTTCATCGCCAAATTACCATAATTGATTATCCTTCAAGCCACAATAAAATTAAAGAAATAATTTATTGAACACCTCTCTCTTAAGTACCTCATTGCCATAACCGTAGTTTCGATAACAACATCGCGTCCATCATTTTGATCTCCGCAACCACCAACACCTCATCTTGACCATCACAACGCTTGCCACTGCAACCACCACTACCATCATCAAAATCACCATCATTACCACCACTCCCACCAAAGGAGAGAGACCTTACAGGTGCACGGTGGATGGCTGTGCCAAGTCGTTCAGGCAGCTGTCTAGTCTACAGCAGCACATCAAGGGGCACAACATTCCTTTGCCCAAGTCCTACCCCATCTCTAAGTACCCTTCTCACCACTACTCCTTCTCTCCTAATCAGGTTTGCGCTGATTGAAAGGTATGTTTGACATGTCCCTTACCTACAAGCCACTAACACTATCATTCATTGACTGGTTTTATGGCTTTTTAAGTGCTGCCCAACGCAGCCAAGGCTGGCTTGAATAGAACTACTTTTGAGATAACATTAAAATAGAAAATTAGTTTCATACCTTGAATTGAATTGATTCAATGAATAAGTTGTTTAGGCATGAATATTTTAGAAGTGATTATTTATTGACTCATCATTCGATTCAACAACAAGGAACAACAAAAAGTTACTCTAAGTCATCTTCAATAGACCATTATTAATTGCAGATTGTGGCTAGGCCTCATGACTTGATCTGCCAGGTGTGTGAGAAGCACTGCGAGACAGACTCTCTCTTCTTTCAGCACTTGCAGCAACAACACCCCGACTACTGGAAGGTTTTGTCGGGCGAGCATCAACAAGCTCGATGCAAGGAGGAGGTGATGGAGATGTTCGTGTGTCCGACTTGCTCACAGGAGTTTGCCCAGATAGGAGACTTGAAGAGGCATCAGGATCGAGAGCATCCCAATGACGAGATTAACAATTCTAACTTTAATATTTGTGTGTGTCAGAAAATTTTCAACAATGATTCCCAGTTTTTAAAACATCTACAGTCTAAAAGTGATTACGAGCATCAAGAGAAGTACAACGAGATGCTCAAGAAGATGCATTCTTCCAAGCACGCCAATACCAATGGCAACGGAATGGCAGGGTCTGATGCAAGCTTCCAGAGGAACGGTGCGGAATATGACAGGTCCAAGTTTTCTAACGAGGAAATGACGAATATGGAGGCTTCCAAAGGTTGCAAGTTAGATTGCTGTGGAGGAGACGTGAAGAAATCTCCCTTCACCGGCTCCTCTTTCTCCAACGTGTCTGTAGACTATGTCAAGCCTGAGCAGACCCAGCCCTGAATGCTGAATCCTGCAGCTTATCATTTACTCAATTATCTTACGAATACACATGATATAACTTATTTTTCAAATTAATTTTTTTATAGATATTATATAACAAAATTGAAATTTCAAAGCCCTTATTTGAGGACAAGGTGTACTTGTTCGTAATGTAGATGTACAAACTTACATTTTATACCATTGAATTTTTTTGTTTCTTTGAGTGCTAGGATCATTTCTAGGTATTGTTATGTTGAAACATCTATTGTCAACTTTTATGAGTGTTGAAGCCGGTGCAGAACATGATAGCACATCTAATTAACCATGTCCGCAGATCATTTTCATCATCATGTTCTACTAGGGAGTCTAGTCTCATCTTCGTCATCGTCCTTACTGCAAACCATTCTAATTTATACTGCAAAATTTTCAAATTTTTAAAATTCCATTTTTATTGAAAAATCTTTTTTAAATTGTTTATATGGTTGAAACTAGATGCTGTTCAAATAAAGTTTCTAGAAATAATTTTTTGTGATTCTTTAAAAATGTCTTATTTATGAAGAATTGTGAGTGTGAAAAAATAAAAAAACGGCGCTTCTTCAAAGCTTTGATGAATATCTTGTAATGAAGTAATGAAATCCAATACATCACTTGTTTCATTCCTTAAATAAATTGCGTCTACGTGAGCAGAAGCCACTATACATGTTTGACCTTACTTTAAAAGCAAGCCTTTTGCGAAAAAATCTTTCAGTTAGTGGCTAGTCACGAAGGTTTTTTGTAGTCAAGTATGGCTTACTTCGTTGCTACTCGAGGAATAAGTGAAGGCTGAAAGTGGCATTGGTGGAAAAACATGAGTTGAATATAGAATATTTTTAGCATTGAAAAACAGTCATGTTATATGACTAAACACTAGGAAGAGTTTAAAAAAAACAACGACGAGTGTAAAAGTTTCGTAACGCGTTATATTTCGGCTAGCATATGCTTGCCGTCACGCTTTCGTTCTTTTCGAAGCCACGTACACACTGAAAAGTTTAAACAATAAGTCATTTGTAACAGCTATGTCTATTGTTTAAATTTTGTCATTTAAAACATAAAAAATACTGAAACGATGTAGGTGTATAAATTACGCTCGACAAGAGGGTTAAGGGTTGAACGATCATAAAGATGTTATTGATTAGGATTATTCATTTGTTTGAACCTCCTACAGTGTACAAGTTTATTGAGAATTTTTATCAGGTTTGTTATGAGATAAATGTAACAAAAAGTTTTAAAGCGTTATAAGCCATAATGAAAAATTCTCAAAAAATTTTTGAAATAAAATAGCAAATAACTAAATAACGTTGAAATGAAGTAAGTAGCAAAAAAGATCATTTTCAAAAATATATTAGAAAGTTCTTATGAAAAAAGAATGACATTTTGGTATAAACAACAACTTATAAAAACCTTCGTTAAGAAAAAAGAAGGTTTTATTGAAAAAGTTTTCAATAAAAAATGGAAAAAACAGCTAAAAAACAAATTGTGTTTTTTTTCATAATTTATGAAACGTTTGGTAGCAAAAAGATTTCATATAAAAATAGAAAAATAAAAGTTTTAGACACTTTTAGTAAAATTTTTTTAATGAATGTCGAATAGTAAATTATTTGAATATCCTGATATACAGTTGGAAGAAACATTATTGAGACGGTTAAATGGAAAATTAGTTCGGTCTGTGGCGTTAAACTTGTCGCTTGGTCTAATCTAATCAAAACATTTGTAAGGCGTTCTTTAGCATTATGTTCAATGGCGCTCAATATGGCTAATGAAATAAAATATCGAGAAAAAATGATAACGGACTTAATACCAATATAAACTCATTGAACGAAACTTAACTGATAACCCAATATTTTCAAAAATTACCAGTAACCAGCTATACATATGCAAAAAACTTGTCCAAAATCTAAAAAAAATTATGTATAAATGTCATTTATGGCCTAGATACCAGAGTCTGCCTGGAACGAGTCCTATAAAATGGAACTTTTTGTTTGATTAAATGAAACTTTTGGCTTTCTCTTTTCTCAATTTTATCTTAAAAAATGTGTATGGCTGGCCACATGAACTCAAAAGAACTTTCTGATATCAGCAACAGCGGAGGAAAGCGTTCAATGATCACAATTTGTTATAGTCTTTATTTGATGAAGTCCAGAAAACGCTGGAAATGGTACAGAAGATGATGAACAATCGAAATAATAGAAGAAAGTAATATACAAAATGATTGAATCTCATGAGAACTATCGATTATAGGTTGCAAGAAATCAAAACTCGACTATAGAATCAAATTGTGAATTTCAAAACTTCAGACTTGAACCATAGTTTATATTAAATGACTATTGAAAAATGTTTCATCAAATTAACCAAAGCTGTAATTTTACAAAAATACTGAAAAATTCAATAACAAAGTGTCCTCAAAATCAAATTAATGAGCCCCAAACGTTGAGAATTGAATCATAACTCAAAATCACATAATATAACTATTGGAGCGGTTCGTTCGTGTTATTTCTTCTTATCATTTTTTTTCTTCACAGCCATTTTTCATATTTACAGGGAAGTCTGTCCAGATACCACAATTCCTTGAACTACTTTTAACACTCACTTACTTCCTTGTTGAGTAAGTTAGCAAACGGTATTTATGTAGCCGTTGGCTGATGAATTCACTGCAATTTCTTTTTCCTCTCCAGCCATTTCTCATACTCAGAGGTAAGTCTAGCTAGATACCACAATTCCTTGCAATGCCTTTTAACATTTTTTTATTTTCTTGAGTAAGCTGACAAACGGTATTTATGTGGTCCTTGGTTAACGTAAAAATAGAGGGTTAAGATTTTTTTTAAAATCTTCGCAACCAGCAAAAACTATAGCTCTAAGATGAATAAACCATTTTAAAACTAATATTTGGAACACTAACTTTTAAATAGTTAATAAAAAATTAAAAGTAAATTAATGTAACGGCATGCACGCTTCCACGCCACCGGAAACGTGAAAGTTTAGGCGCGAAGACCTTCGTTCGAAACCATTTATGTCTTGATGTCTTCTTTATTATTTCTATGGCCCAAAAAAAACGACAGAGCCTTGATTAAAACAATGCCTCACACCTTGCCCCAAAATAACAACACAATGTGAGCTTAGTTATTTAAATTCAAAAACATTTTCACTCAATTCAAAAGGTATTTCAACTTATTTAACTGAGCCTAATATTCGGAGTTATGGATTCCCAAAGTACTGAATTTGATTACTAAATCAAAAAAAAAGCTAGGATACATTCCATGAGATGGTACTGTAAATTGAAAGCAATGATGGAAAATTTATAAGCAATGAGAGAAAAGAAATAATTTCCAAGCGTTTAAACTTTTGATAATTGAAACTTCTGATGGCATGGCTTTGTTCATTTACGAGGTTCTGCTGAGAAGGGAAGCCGAGGCTGTGTGATGAACAGAAGGTAAATTGTAAAAATTCAAAAAAGCTATAATAAAAATGATTGTAATTTAACAATAATAATAATGATAATAATAATAATGAAAATAATAATACAAACAATAATAATAATAATAATATTACTATTATTTCTATTACTTCCTGTACAATCATTGTGATCATTGAACAACTGTTTTCTGAATTATTGTCAATAAAAACAAATGAAAAAAGGAAGAAGAAGAAGAAGAAGAAGAAGAAGAAGAAGAAGAAGAAGAAGAAGAAGAAGAAGAAGAAGAAGAAGAAGAAGAAGAAGAAGAAGAAGAAGAAAAAGATGATGATAATGATGATGATGATGATGATGATGATGATGATGATGACGATGAGGAGGGGAGGAGGAGGAGGAGGAGGAGGAGGAGGAGGAGGAGGAGGAGGAGGAGGAGAAGGAGGAGGAGGAAAAGGAGGAGGAGGAGGAGGAGGAGGAAGAGGAGGAGGAGGAGGAGGAGGAGGAGGAGGAGGAGGAGGAGGAGGAGGAGGAGGAGGAAGAGGAGGAGGAGGAGGAGGAGGAGGAGGAGGAGGAGGAGGAGGAGGAGGAGGAGGAGGAGGAAAGGGATAAACGAACGATGCATTGGCCGTAGACCACGTCGACCATGTTGAACTCTAAGAAATTGACCAACAACAAAGGGTAGGTCTGAAACACCTGCGCCTCGTAAAACTGAAAAAGGAAGACGAATGAAATGAAGATTGTGATGATAATGATAAGGATAATGATGCTGGCGATGATTATGATAATAAAAATAAAAATAATAATAAATAAAATAATAACGATGATGATGACGTTGGTCATGGTACCAAAATGTAAAAAAGAATAACAACAAAAATTGATATTAATGTGGATTGAATAATCTGCCTTGCTGCCTTGAGTAAGCTGACTAAAGCCATGTTGTCATAGTCAATACGACTTAACAACGAGGCAGATTCAAGCGCCTTAAGAAGTCCATTGCCAAACATCCCTTGATGCATCTTATTTGACGCAGAGGTAAAACCCATCCCCACAATTCTTGACATTGTGAGGTCTCTGCATACTGATTTCCAAGTTCATCACATTCTTTGATGAAATTATGTTGCTTTCTATTACAAGGACAAAATAGCTAGGAGTATTTTTCAGATTCCAAACGTAATAAAACCAACTCATCTCAATCTTCTCACTGTTGAGCTTGAGGTGCTTAGCTCCCATCCAAGCTGTACTTTCATCCACACACTCAGACCATTTCATCTTCAACTTTTTTGCCTCACCATTATAGTGGCCATATAGCTGAGTGTCATCAAGATGCTCGTGAAACCCTAGTTATCTTTTTAAGGTCTCGAGTGTATAGCAAAAACAATGATGTTCTGAGAACAGCTCTTTGTGAGACTTCCACTAAAGACTTTAAGAAAACCGACTTTGTCCTATTGCAGTATACATTGGAGGATCTGTCACTCAAATAGTTTTTGACCATCTTCGTCAAAGGCAAGTCGAACGGTGTAAGAATGAAAAGATGAGAACAATAAGAATGACGTGATAGTGATGAAATAAAACCAACCAAGAAGATTGACATTAGTGAAACGCAGGACTGAAATGATACCTTACTTTGTATGTGACAACAAGTCGAAAAATGACGTCAACTGAATTTTTATTCGCTCACCTTCCCATCCCTCCATTGAGCCATGCAGAAAGCTCCGATATTAATTCCGTTGAGCTTTATTGGGAAAAAGATTATTATGAATATATTAATAACATAATAAATAATAAAAAGAAATAATTTATACAAGCTATAGAAACGATCAAATTGTTGAAAATGAATCAGGAAAAGTGTATGAAGATGAAATGGTTAAAAGTAACCTACCGGAGGCGGATTGTTGAACCTTTGGTTGCGATTGCTGTTGTGGTTGGCAAAATTGTTATAGGTGTTGAGTTCTTTGTTGTAGTTTTGAGCGTTAGGAGCTGGCTTGTTGGTTGTTGCTGATGTTGTTGATGATGTTCCAGGAGGCTTTGTATTCTCTTTGGAAAGGCAATTATTATGTTATTATTGGCGTTTTTGAAAGTTATGAAGCACGAATGTATATTTAAAAAAATTGAAATAAAGTAGTTATTTTCGATAAAAAATGAGTTTTAAAAAAAAGAGCAAATTATTGTGAAAGTAAAGCGCCAAACAAAATTCAAAAACTCAGTATAAAATGTAAGACAACGAAAACCACTCACGAGGCTTTTGCGGCACAGCTTTGTTGAATCTGGGATGGTTCTTTAAAACTGTAGCCATATTAGTTTTTGACTCGCTAGATGTCGCGCCAACATGGCCAACCGCTTCATCTTTGCACTTGGCTCTCGGTCTTCTTCTGTCGTAACCTCCCGAGTCCTCACCTAAGCCCTCATCGGAGGTGTTCTTGGCGTGGTTGAACTTGATGGTCACATCGCCTCTTTGGTCCCTGACTGGTTCTTGGTTACGAGTGGTACCGTAATTGCTTGGAGGATTGTTAAGGAGTGGACGAGGTCTGCCATCGTATGAAGGCTGCGAATCAATGGATTTCTTTTTTATTACGATTGCTACGAAAACATTCAAGTTATTGAAGATTTGAAACGTTAATTAAATATTATTGAATTAAAATTCAGTCAAAATTTGAAACTCATATGACCTTTGGGATGTAGGCGGTCGTTGCTTTGGTGTTAAAAAATTGATCGCTTTGTTGAAGAGCTGAAGAAGTTGACTTGCTGTTAGAAAAAGTTTTTTGTTGTTTGTGTTGTTGCTGCTGTTGTTGTTGTTGATGTTGTTTGTGTTGTTGTTGCTGCTGCTTTTGTTGTTGCTGTTGTTTATGTTTTGGTTGTTTGTGTTGTTGTTGCTGTTGTTGCTTCTGTGGTTGTTGCTGTTGTTGGGTTTCGTTAATTTGTTGCGAACATGCCGTATTATAAGATTGTTGTTGAGAAGAGTTGTTGCATTTGTAGGCTGTTTGAGAACAGTTGTTGGCAGGATCAAACAAATTTTGTTTGTGGTTGTACTGCTTCAGAGGATACTGAGTCGGTTGTTGCGAGGTGTTTGACTTTGAGAAACCAGCAGAGGCTTTACCGAATGTTAAAGCAGTTCCTTGCCGAGTGAAGTTGTGTTGCGTGGATGGGGGCTTCGAAGCCTCTTCCAGCAAGCAAGCCACAGCCTTGTTGAGGTTGCCTCTGTTGAGACTGAGAACTCTCAGTGAGTCTTCGAGGGTAAAGCCCATGTCAACCATGTTGGAAACGTTTACATCAGTGGCCGCTTGCTGGTGTTTGTGGTGTGAACAGAAAAATAGAGATGAGAATTATGACTGTGAAAGTGCCGAAAATGGTTTAAACCATAGTATAAGCGTTAGTGTTATTGTGAATACGAATATTATTATAGTGGCAACAACGCCGGAGTTTCAAAAGCCTTAATAATGCTAGGAGCGCACCTGCACTGAGGCGCTGTTGTCCTTCACCGGCTTTTTAGTTTCTGCCTCCTTCTTTAGCGCCTGCATCTCCTGTAACTCTGCAGAGAATGGAAAGGTCGACCAAAGAAAACACTTTGGTAGTCATTTCCTGAGTCAACTAATGAATAACTCAATAAAATGCCAAATTGAAAGCTTGAAACATCGATATAGTGGATGGATAGAGTATGGATGAATGAATGACCAAAGAACCTGCTGTTGCGGAACGGTTTTTATTTCGTTTCTCGAAGGGAACAAAGCGAGGAGGTCCTGCTGAGCCATCTCCCACCCTTTGCAGCTGCTTCAGCGTCTAGGGGAAAATGCCACACGTAGGAGTATTGAGAAAATTAATTTTTCAAGTTTTGACATCCACGTTTCACCGAAAATGTAGCGATGATGAGAAAGAGAATTAGGTATTTCATAAACAGAAATGAAAATGACAGAAAAGCTTTTTGTTCTCAAGCACCCCACCACACACTTTCTTGAGTGTATGGTCATCAGCCAGCTTTGATACACAACCTCCAAGCACTTTGCATGAATCTTTTGAGAGCAGAGCATTTGAATCTACAACCTGCACCTTGCCACCCAGTAACAGCTTGCTTCCTGGCAACAACTTCAGACTGGGCAAGGGTGGGATGAGAAGAAAGTTAGTAGTGAGAATCATGGATAATCAAACTGTGCACAATGGCAAAAATTTTGAAGAGCCAAATGTGCATGTTTTTTACAACATTGGATAAATCATTTTCTTGAAATTATGTAATTATCTTTTGAATAAACCTCGAAACTCCACGGGGTTAATGCCACTATAATAATATTCGTTTTTTTTGTATTGTATAAAGCTGAAAACAAAACATAAGTCAAAAAAAACAATTCAAATGCTTTAATGATACTCTAACAAATTGTGAAAATTGAAAAATGAATATATTCAAGTACTCAGTGATCAAAAATTAGCCAAGCCACTTGAGTGAAGGAATGTGGGTGATGTTGAGTGCATGAAGTCCTTGGTGACCATCGCTAAGAATAAGTTTGAAAACATGATCCTCTTGCCACATTTCCTCCTCCTTCTCCTTTGGCACTGACACATTCCGTATTTTTTGGACTTGCAGCACCATTGGACCCATAATCTATTTCATCATTATCGAATACGTATAAATTCTTTAAAAAGTGAACTTTTCTATTTAAAAAATCTATATATTGATAGAAAGTTTTTAGTTTAAAAAATTGAAGATGATAGAATTGATAAGGAATAATTTAGATTGAAAACCGTTTCTAGCTTTTTTTGATTAGAACATTCAGCTAAGCAGTTTTGTCCAATTTCTTTTAAATCTGTCTTTAATTACAAAAAAATACTAGTTACAGTTTATTGTTGTATCTATGAGTATTTTAAAGCTATCAATAAATAAACATTTTGAATATTAAGCAAATATTTCATTTAAGTTTGAAAATAATTTCTACTTGTAAGGCCAGTTGAACAACGTCCTTCATCGATTTAACATTACTACTGTGTGCCAACGAAGACACGGCAGCCCGGTCAAGATGCCTTAAAAAATATTATTAATGATAAAAATTACATAATTCCTATAGATTTTTGCTAGACGAAGTTGACCAAGTCCATATATTTCCCATTTAATGAACGTGATTTTTATTTGAGTTTAGTTTCATTGAAAAAATTACCAGCCAGCTTTTTGTAAGTCTTGGAAGTCGAAATCCATCCTACAGTACACGGGACACAGAGATAACGATAAAATTACAGAAAAAATTACTTCAAAAGTAAACTTATGATTTAAATTGTTTACGTTTTTATGATGTTTATTATCCCATTATTTTTTATTTAATTCATTGAAAAAAATTCAAAATAAAAAAATTCTTCACAACTTGTTTTGATACCAAAATTCATTAAACGAATATTATACAGAAATCAACGTTTATACCCAAAATTATTCGTTTTTCATTAACGTTTTTCAACAAAGTGCTAAAAAAATGTTTTAAGTAGGTAAGATTTAGATTTTTTGCGATGCCTTTTAACACAATTTTACATATATAACTTTTAATAATACTTATGCTAAATTTGCGCTTTCCTACTCTATGGAACTCTCTGCCCTCCAATTTCACCTCTATTACTTCATTACTTTAATTTTTTAAAGCCCTTGGAACTTTTTTGTTTAAACAGTTCGTAGCAGAGCGCTCTTGAACACTGTTTAATCAGCGCTAGAAAAATTATTTGATCAGATTAGATTATATAAGTTTTGTTTTTATTTTTACACTGATTCATTTTTAGATCAAATCAGTTTCAAAAATCTGCACTCTCATGATGAAAAAAAGAAAAAAGTAATTCCTTTTAGAATTCAGCTTAACAGTCCTTTTGGCGAAGAAGCATCGGCTATTAAACCAAGGGACTTTGAAAGAAGCGAGACGGAATGAAATGGTCTGAGAAGAAAACAGCATCAAATTTTTCACGAAAAAAGATGTTGAAAGCCTCGGAAGAATGACTAGTCAGATTGGGTCAAAAAAACCTGAGTGAGCACAATTTAAGAAAGTCTTATTAAAGTTGCACAACGGTCTTCTGTTGAGCTCAATTTGGAAAGTAAAACTTTGCAAAGTCATGGTTCGACTCTTACTTGAATTTTCAGCTTTAGTTTTGGATCCTCATGAGCAAAATCACGTCAAGGCTATGAAACAAGTTTAGCACAGAGCTTCCCGCGTTATCTTCAATGAATATTTTACGAAGACACCTCGATATGTCAAAAAAATACTTTGGACCTCAACTGAGGGTCTCTCGAACAGCAGAGAAGACACGGCCATGATGTACAAAATTTGCAACAACCTTGTGGACATCAAGGCAGAAAGTTTTATTTCTAGCAGTGATCTTTGAACCAGAGTTCAACACGAACTATACCAAGAGGGAATTACTAACCAAGTATGAGCGAAATCATATTTTTCAAGTACAATACGCGAATAAAACGTTTTACTAGCCAAAACAGTATCTTTATCTACCCTTGATGCTTTTATCTAACTTTATCTAGTCAAGACATTTGTAACGAGCCATTTAGCCCTACGTTCAAACCCATGGAAAGGGTTTTCAAGTGACTTCGGGTGGTGGAACAAAACCACCGTCTCAAAGAATGAACATTCTATCTCATTAGTTTATTTTATTAATTATTTTTATATTCTTTTCTTTTTGAGAAATATTCCCACAGAGCTAATTACACTTTATTAGAGCTCAATACATGTACTCAGCACTATAAAAATGCTCTGATTAAATTACTTTTCTTTTAAATTAAAAAAAAAAAAATTTTCATTTAACGTAAAATGCTTCAAAAATTAAAAAAGTAGATTAAAAAATAATTTAAAGAATTGTGTATGGAGTAACGCTCGTATGATCTTTCAGAAAATTTCTGATATGGTTTTGCATGCAATCTGCGATCTATGAATTAGTGTTGCCTTGTTCATTTTTAATGTCTTAATTTGGAAATTTAAACATTTTAACTTCTGTAATTTTTAATATATTCACCTTAACAACTACTCCAAATCTTCAAATTGCCATCAATTTTCTCATTAAAACAATGAACAATGGTCTTCAAAATATACAGCCGAGATGTTTATACAATCTTTCACTTTTAACTGTAACTAAAAGCTTTGAGCGCTTCAAGACCCATCTTCTTAATCTCTGTAGTTTCATTATTACAGATGCTTTTTATGTGGTGAGCGTTTTGTTATTGAAACTTTATTTTACTCTTAGATTGGTTTACATTCAGTTCGAGAAAGCATTTTAGTTTGGTGGTTGCTATACTTCTTAAAACGAATAATTTTTGTAGTTACAAGTATTAAGTATAGATATAAATAATTCTCTTTTACAGGCCTGCTCAGAAAATAGGGTGAGTGAAGTATGGGAAGAATTGGGGGATTTCAAATGGATTAGTAAAATGCTTGGTGCAAAAAGGTTAGTAAAATTCATTCAACTTTTGTCTCAAAATAGCTTTGAAGTAATTTTTTCCACAAAAACTGTTTAATGTAACTATAAATAAACTTCTATTCCATTTTTATTTTTATTGTTTTAAAAAATCAGTGTTTTGTCACACTCCCAGGGTTTTGTTCTTGGTTTTTGTTTCAATACTTTTTAACATTTATCAATTACAACGTCATTTTATTCCTAAAGTAAACTTTATGCTGATGACTCCTAAATCTTTATTTTTTTTTAAATCTCACTCATCATTTTCTGTCTTTGATATTATTTCCTTTGTTGATAATGATAACCACAAATAAAATTTAAAAAAAATTTCTCAATGTTTTTCTATGCTCTTCAAAATCTACATCTAAAAATTTGATCTTATATACTTTGGCAAGTTTTTTGAATCTTTCCTCAATTGATATTCCATCTATTCTTCCATCCATTCTTTTTCCCACCACCCATAGTTTAGGCTTCATTTTTTGATCTTCCCTACTTTTCATGCCACAAATAAAACCTCTAGTTGAATTTTTTTTTCATAATTGCCATATAAAAAAATTAAAAGCATTCCTAGGTAACCCATCTTCAAATATTGTAACTACATTTCAGCACTAAGACACACTCTTTCACCAAAGTTTTCAAGTGCTGCCTGATTAGTTTTTGTTACTCCTAGCTTTTCAGGCATAAGCCCTGCTCTAAGCTCTTCACACCGGTTATCTGTGAAATAAAGATCACTTATGAAGATTTGCGTTCTTGTGATTGAAATAAAAAATAATCACTTTTCCTAGTACTTAACAGACCTTTTAACTTGCTTTCTAGTAAGGGACTTGGATCCTCTACTTGTTCTCATTTTTTGTGGTACTATTTTGCAATAGTTATTCTAACTCTGCATTTTCCTATTGTTACTCATGGAGCTCCTTCTCCCAGTCTTTCATTAACTACATCTAAACTTCTTTCTAGGTTGTGTGAGGTTGCGTGAGAGGTTGTGAAGTTTATGTAAACATTCGCTACTTTCATAGTACACATTGAATAAAATTTTATACCAATATTACCACTACAGAAATCACCTCCACACATGCTTCCAAAGGTGTGTAAATTTCAATTCAAGCATTCTCAGCAAACTCATTCATTCATTCGCCGATCAACCCTGTTCTGTCTCTGAAGCTGAACTGAATTTGTTATATGAAACAGGCCTGGAACTAAGTAAGTCATAATGTTCACACCTACCTTCACACAACACAACACAACAAACACACACACACACACACACACACACACACACACACACACACACACACACAAACACACACACACAAATACATCACACACGCACAAAGGCGTTTTTTTGAGTGATGGAGGTTGGTACATGGAAAGCACCAAGTTGTTAGCAGAGTGTGAGAGGGTTGGTGGTGAGTGGGGGTCAGAGAAAGACAAACTCCTTCGAGCACTCGAATGCCAGTCTCGGTCAGTGGTGCTCTGTAGTGCCAAACACAAATTTTTTTCCATCCAATGCTCTGACAGTTGTTTCATTTTAGTTTTTTTATAAATAATATTCAAAAAAATTCTATGATTGGTTGATTAAAAGTAAAAGTATTGTAATAAAAACGTTTATATTAATTTCAAAAGCATATAGGGACTGGTAGTTTTTATTACTCTCACAACCACCTTGATCCCACTTAGGAAGCTACATGAGTGCACAAGGTACAGCGACATGAAGGGTGCTTGTGAAGCATACGGTCTGGTCTGCTGGCTTGTTACCATTGTTGAGAGGATGGATAAGGAAGGAAGAGATGTTCTAGTCGAGAAAGAGATCATGGAAAAAGAAGATGGGTTGTATAGAGCTGCTTGCAGAACTATGGAGGAAGTTGTTGGAATAGAGAACGAGGAGGATGTTGAGAGGGGGGCTGAAAAGACGAGTAGCTTGAAGAGTTGCGCCATACGTGAAAAGATTGAGTTCATCAGCATAGGGAAGATGGGGTGGGGGAAGGGTGGGGTGGTGGATAAGTGTGTACATTATGCCAGGTGTGGTGCCTTCCTACAAGCTATGGAAAAGTTTGACCAGGTTGGGGATGTTTGCAGTGTTTTTAGCGGGTCTTTCAACTCCAAATTGAATATTTTGATTTTATTTTCAATTGTTTTTTTAGATAAATTAATTTTCACTTTTTTCTTTCAAGGCTTTTGAAGCTTCGATGCTGGCTTTTGTGAATTTGACAAAAAGTCACTCTAAAAAGGTTTCTATCTTTTTTCAACTTTTTCTTATAATGTGATTCAAATGTTCTTTTAACAACATTAACAAGTTTTCATTCAAGTCAAATTTTCCACTGCTATATATTGTTGACTATTTCATTTAACCATACACCAACAATGAATTTATAATTCAAGTGATTTTACCATTATCTGACACAGAAACATATTTAAAAATTTGGAAATTACCATAATAACATGATAAATAGACTAACGTTATTTGTTGCTTCGAAACTCTATGGGGCTAATGCCACTATAACAATATTCCTATTTGTATTTTATCGTATTATCAACATAAAATCCGTTTTACTCATTAATACACCACTACTGAAGATTTTTCCACAAGAGGTTTATAAAACAGTTTCAAAGACCTAAATCGTTTTGTAATATTTCAAATAGAAAACTTTAAACCAATAAAGTTATAAATACCTAAAACGCATATTTCACTAGGGTCATTTATGTATAGTTTAATACTTAAACCATTTGAATTAACGAGAATAAACGAATAAACGTTCGTAGATATTCAGACTGTCATTCCCTTGTTCACTAGTATCTACTCTACAATAAAATACTACACCACCACCACACAGCTACTACGCAACCACCACACAGCTTCTACGCCACCACCACACAGCTTCTACACCACTACTACATAGCTACTACGCCACCACCACACCACTAATATAGAGTGTTATGGAAGTTCTGATACAGGCTGCAAGGGCTTGTGAGGCGAAGGGAAAGTACACTCAAGCTGAGCTCATCATCAAATATGTCCTACATTTCGTCAGGTAGTGGTGACAATGGCTATGATAATGACGATAATACTGATGGTGAAGAAGAAGAAAAATGCAAGAAAAAAAAGTGAAAAAAGTTATGTAAAGATTAATAGAAAAATTTTGAAACAAACATTAAAAATAACACAATTTCAAATCATATTTATGCGTGTAGTATGGATTTCATGGCGACATTATCTACTCACGCACGCACATTCTTCCACCCTCCATTCCAGTTCGAAACATCATCAAAGGCTTCACTCACCACAGACACTTCTTCGGAGACGACCACTTGTACAGCGTGAGTGCGTTCGAACACCTTGGCTTCATCCTCACCTCCCTGCACCAGCACCACGCTGCCTTCAAAGTAGCCCCATATGTCTCTTGTGCATTCATTCAAGCATTCTATTCAATCATTCGTCATTGCGGCAAATAGATAGTCTACGTGCATAATTAATTTAATTATATAATGAGTTGTTATTAAATGATTATCATTTTTTCTTTCGTCTTATTCCATCTAATCTAATCAAGAAATTTGTAATGTGCCTTTTAGCATTATGTTCGAAGGCGCTCTACAAATTCTCCATGCTTATACATTCAACTATCAAACTTTCGACTAACGACAGGTTTTGAAGACGTGCCTTCACAGACTCCAGTGCATCTTCCCAGGCCCAAACCTGCGTGTGGCTTTGGTTCTTGTGGAGTTCGCTTACTCTTGCTACTTCAGAGGCTACACCACCGCCTCTTTCGAAAACGCCTAGTTCGTCTTTCGCTCTTGTTTCAAAGTTTGAAACAAATAAGATTATTTTTGGACTTGGTAGTTTTTGTGTGTGTGTGTGTGTGTGTGTGTGTGTGTGTGTGTGTGTGTGTGTGTGTGTGTGTGTGTGTGTGTGTGTGTGTGTGTGTGTGTGTGTGTGTGTGTGTGCGTGCGTGCGTGCGTGCGTGCGTGCGTGGCTGATAGCATAGTACCACCACAGTGACTGCTCCCTCCGGTCCATCAAGATGATGAATGTCATTTTACCCAGCAAGCACCCTCACATTGCATCTGCCACTAGACTCCAAGGTTTTTTACATTTTCAAAATTACGTCAGCTTAAAAGGTAGTTGAAAATTACAAACTTGTCAATGAAATATGACTGAAAATAGCGGGCATATCGGCAGAGTCTGATTCACAAAAGAACACCATAACTTCACTCCATTTGCCTAACATGACAATTTTATAATTTCTCCTTTAATAATTTTATTTTTTATTTACATTTTTTCCCTCAAAATTATTATTTGAATAACAATAAAAATGATTTTTTCAAAATATTTATAATAATAATTTTTCTTCTTTTTTTATCTTTATTTTCACTTATCATAATTTAAAAAATCTACAAATTTATGACAATCACATTTTGATACTATTTTATACGTTTTAGAAATATTTTTTATTGAATCAAATTCTGTCACGTGTAACATTAACGCAATCAAAACGTCATTACAACAGCACTTCTGCTGGACGAAACCTACCACCTGGGTCAGTCGGACTCTTCCACGCTCCACCTGCATAACCAGGCCTTTGAGGCGTCCAGCCGTCATCTCAGTGGAGTCAGCCTGGTACATGCCAGGTTCTGTGATGACCTTGGAAGGCACCACACTGTGACTGGAAACTATGAGGTTTGTGTTGGGGGGGTGCTAGTGTTGGTGGTGTTGGTAGTGAAATGATGAATTAATTAACCTTTTAAGCTTTTTAACACTATTTTTATCTTTTCTACTCTATAATATGGTTTTTTATTATCTCCGTTAAATAAATCAGGAATAAATACATTGTTATAGCGCGCTGTTTGCGAAGTAGGTTTGTCTCAGAGGCTCTTCAGATCTATTGAAGATCATGTTAGAAAGAGGTTTTGGTATAGATGATTTTTTGGCTGTTTAAGAAAAGTCATCAGCGAAGCTGACAAGCGGAAGTTGGATGGAAGAGAATGACAGGGGCTAGGGGCAGTATGAGAAAGAGCGATGGGTGAGAAGATTTGAAGAAACTGGCTTTTGCATTTGGAGGCCGAATTGAGGAGATCTGAGTGATTCACGTGGGTGTCGAATGGAGAGAAGTTCGAATAAATTAACTTTTGTCGGAGTTTACCTTCAAATGGATTTTTGAAAACCAATCGATTAGAGTGGAAAGACAATTAGTGAATATGTCAAAACTGGAGTTAGGGTTGGGCTGGAAGATGATACTAAGATCTTTTTTGCTCATACCTAAATAAAACTTGCAAATGTTATGATGAAAATGAGTCATTTTGGGATTAAAGGGCATACAAGTGCATTCATTTGAAATTAAAATAATTATGATTTTTATAATAATTCACCCAATTATTATTTTTGGAACTACTTTTACTCGTTATTCAGAAGGCAAAAAAGTATTTCACAAGGGCCATAGAGCACAAGAGGAGGTTAATGGGGGAGAGTGAAGACCTAGCCCTCTCGCTGGCTCACCTGGCGTCCCTGTATACTTACGCCCTGCAACTGCCACACGAGGCTGAGCTGTTGTACAAGCAGAGTGTTGATATATGTACGTTTTGTGTGTGTGTGTGTGTGTGTGTGTGTGTGTGTGTGTGTGTGTGTGTGTGTGTGTGTGTGTGTTTGTGTGTGTGTGTGTGTGTGTGTGTGTGTGTGTGTGTGTGTGTGTGTGTGTGTGTGTGTGTGTGTGTGTGTGTGTGTGTGTGTGTGTGTGTGTGTGTGTGTGTGTGTGTGTGTGTGTGTGTGTGTGCATTTAAAAAATATTAATTCGCATATATCTCAACTCAACTTTAAAAAAAAAATTTTCACTATAATAATAATAATAATAACAATAACAACAACAACAATAATAATAATAATAATAATAATAATTTTTAAAAGTAATAATAATAATAACAATAATCGAGTGACCTCGAAAATTTCCAAGGTTACTGCCACTTTTTGTATTTTCATTGTTTTGTATTCAAGCAAATTCAGACATACGCTGAAAATGTTACAAAGCATAGCGAACAGTCGGAATAAAAGATATGGATAAAAGTCAAATAAACAAAACTTTATCGTTAAAAAAACGGGGTGAAAATTAAGAGAAGTGTGGTTATGGAATCGAATCAAAAGACTGCAAGTTTATCATTGAATCACATCGAAAAATCAACCAATCGATTGAAGTGCAAAGACAATCGGTGAAAATGTCTAATCAACCACAAGTGTAGTTTCAACAAAATTTAATGAGAATATATAAAAATTGACTAGAATCAAAAAGGAACCTTGAGAATGATACTCGTGTGTGTATTTCAAATGAGAAAATGACGGGTTTGGTCTATTAAAAAAGTGTTCGTAACCATCAAAAACGACAACTTGGAGAATTTGACCATTTTATAACCGGCATTTGAGGCTTGACATTTGAAATAGTTAATGAAAATAGTTTAAAGAACGAAAATTAAAGACAATTTATAGAACTGAAATTCAAACTTTATAAATTGTATTAAATGTGACGCATCATGGGTTTTTATCTGAAGATCTTGAGCCTTTCGTATTAAAACGTGTTCATTCACCTATTATAAAAAAACCAACTTCTACGATTTGACCACCCAGTGGCAGAACGCTTTGGCACACAGTGCATAGTGCTGCAGCAGGCATACAGTGGTCTGGCGGAGGTGTACAGGCTTGGCAGGGATGTGAGGAATATGCTGCACTACCAACAACTGGCAAACCAACTCCTACAGATGGACAGAGCCAAGAGGGAGGATAACGATGTGGAGAATTGTGACGAAGTTTTTTTGAACTTTGACTTGAAATCTTTATTAAGAAACAATGGAGTTTCTTGTGATGAAAACAACAATCTTGGTACTAACCCTCTTACTAACAACCGAGTGATCTATAGCTACAACAATTCTTTCAAAGTGTCCTTAGATTGGCTACAGAATGAAGTGACCAATTCAGTTGGATTCGAAGCCATCAAACATCGGTTTACCTTTGCTAATCAACAAAAAAAATTTGGCTTCAATCACTCTGGAAGTTCCGTCTGATAATGGGTTTTGAGTTATTTATTTTGCAAAAGTGAATTGTTTTGTTTGTTTTTTATGTTCTTCATCGGGGAACACGTTGAAGAAATAATTTCTTTTCAATCGATTTCACGAATTTTTGGAAACAAACTTTCTTTTAATGCTTCTTCTGGATACTTTTTTTAAATGCAATAAGCCGCTGCCACGTCTGCCTTCCTTCTGCATTTGAAATAATTTTGAACCTCCGCCCTGTTGAAAAGAAAACTGAATGATTTGCATGCCTGTGATATTAATATTTGCCACTTATTTACTTGTTAGTGTTGCTAGCAAATCTTTTCAACCCGTTAAGGATACCTACTTGAATAATTCTGGCTTATTTCCAAGTAAATTGGCGATTTTGCTGATTTCTTTTATCATTTGTCATCATTTTCTATTATCACTACCAACATAAGAGTTGCCACCGGCTAGCTATTCAATTTAGACGTTTGTTCGACCTTTTTTATTACGAATTATAACAAAATATTTCAACGAGAATCGTAATTTCCTTCTTCGATTCTGATTGGTCACTACTGCTAATGTTGAAGTTGCGTTTGTTTGTTTTTTCTTCAGTGAACCTTTAGACCGCCTCATGGATCATAGGCATACTCTCGTCCGTGCATTTTTAATCTATTTCGCAAAATATTCAACTTAAATGCGATGTTTTTGAATCAGTTGAATGCGCATACTGCTCAATAAATGTTTTGATTCAATTTGATCACAATTATATCAATATTCATTTTATAAATCCAATAATATATCTTACCATTATGATGGATTGAATTTAAAAGTAGTATTAAATAGTATGATGATACTTTTAACGAAAGTTGAAACCACATAGCTTTTAACAAGAGCTGTTTCAGAATTTTTATAAATGTAATCATGAACTTGTATTATGAAAAGTAATCAGACTTCAGTAATGCAAGCACTTAGGCGTACCACCTTAATTTATTTTGTTTAAACTTGAATTCGTAACTTTTTGATACATGCAAAAGCTTTCAAACCAAATAAAAGTTCCTAGCGGGAAGCTTGTGAAAAGAATCAATGCAAAGGCCAATGACTTGGCGGTGATTGAGTATTTTCAATTCAGACTGAAAATATACGCAGGTGATAAGATCAGTCAATTTAAATCATGATTTGATTAGATTGGATCACAAAAATAAATTTAATAATACTTAGAAAGTCATTTAAACACCGACAAAAATAAATGACAAGTTTAAATCTAATGATAGTAATTACATAGAAAAATAAAAACTAAATAAAACAGCAACAACACATCAATAACAGAACAGCGCCGATTTTCTTGATAATTATTTCACCTCTTCAGAAGCCTCCGGTACAATACTCAGCATATTACAATACAAAGATTATTAAAGTTTCAACAAGCAACAAAAAGGGCTAGTACTGAGAGATACAGCTTGAGCGCTCTTTATTCATTATTACAGTGTTAAATCAGCCTTATATAACTACTTTGGTTAAATGTGATAACACCTTCAGAACACACTGTAATCAAGAGGGGTGACACTCCTTGAGGACACTCGAAGCAATAACAAGCCTCATAATTTCCGAGGTTCCTTCGTATATTTCAGTCACCCTGGCGTCCCTGTAGTGTCTTTCAACAGGCATGTCCAGCACATAACCCATTCCTCCCAGCACCTGCATGCTCTGCGGTAGTGCAAGCGTGTGGTTGCTGAGTAAAAACCACTGTGATGGAAATTGGAATGTGGGGTTGAAGTGAGATGGAAGAGCATGCGTGGAATTGAAGCCACCACACCTGATGAGCCACAAACGTCGCCATCTCAGAGGCTGCTAGCTTCGCCATTGCCGCCTCCTGTAATGCAAGTGTATTCAACAGAACAGATACACACAATCGCGCGTGCGCGTGCAAAATACGCGCAAAAAGAAATTTCAGTACTTTTCCAGAAACTTAAATTGGTATGAAATATTTATTTGAGCTTACTTTTGATATGTTTGAAACTTTATGGAAAAAACTAAAATAAAGTATTTTAATACATTCAACTACCATTAACAACAAAAGCAACAACAATAATCCTCTTAAATCCAACTCTTAGGTGGTAGGAGCGGTGAAAACAGGTGGTGTCGGAGCTAGGCCGTCAACTCATTTTCCCGGTAGAGCTACTAAGAGGGGACGGGTTGGACAGCCAGTGATAATAGGACCACTACTCGGCAAAAGAAGCCCTGGTAAGAATGCAATTATCGCCAGGAATCAACGGCCTTTGGTCGTTTTTGTCACTAAGTCTTTGAATATTCTGTGGCAAGCAAGGATGGAAAACTGCAGATGGACTGAGAAGACCAACATTGCTTCTGCGCATGTGCAACACTCACTCCCTCGCATGATTAAACGACAGCTGGACAAATGTTGGAGCCTTTTCAAGATATCAACCATTATGCCATCTTGTACAACTTATAAACCATCCAACCCATCCGAGCTTCATTGGGAAAGGCCAAAACACCTGAACCGGAGGTGCTCATCTCATCCAACTTTTCTGATATTTTTTCTCAAAAGTGGGCTATGCCGAGGTGAATTCCGGCACTCAGCTTAAGTCTGAATTCAATTGAGCCAACGTCGAATCACTTCCACTAGCTTCTCTGCTTGCGGCCAATACTTCCACAAGAGTAAGGTCCACCTCACCCAAGCACAAAGAGGGTTTTTCTTGCAAACCTCACCAAAAGTCTGGTTGCCATACCATTTCGACAACCCAGCAGTGGGAGTGAATAACATGAAACGTTTGCTGGTTTTGCTCGACAAACTTTTGCTCTCTCCACAGGCAGAAACAGCGCATTTGAAAACCATCCTCAGCGCCAGGTATGATACGCAACAACAACAACAACAACCAAAACAACAAAAACAGCAATAAAAAAATGATAATAAACAGAATAATTAAGGTAAATGTGTATTAAACATATAGGACATTCAAGTAACTTTTGTGAAGGACATCTTGGCGTCTTTGAGCATGGCTGCTCTCCACGTGAGAAGTCTTGCTGACTCCAGTCTCAATGCCATGTCTGCCAGTTTGAACTGTATGAAGATGTTGCTGATGTGGTGTTGAGATTTGTTGTTAGTGATGTGTTGTTGATAATGTTGTGGTGGTGTGCTTTTGGTGTTATAGTTTAGAGTTATCGTTGTAGTTTAACAGTAAAAATAAGAATTCCGATTTGTGAAGCACCACGTCAAGAAGACGGCGTCTGTTCTTTATTTGAGTTACCGCTTTTTATAACCTGAAATTGAGCCTTGCCGAAAATCAAAGCTTAAACCTCACGTTTTTGAAGTAGGCTTGCTAACCATTATACTACGGGCGCAGACAGAGGAATTTAAGGTAAATTTTGTTTTGTGGTGTTGCAATGTTATTGTTGTTATTTGTGTTGTTGAAGAAATGTATTTCGTGACAGGATTTGAATGTGGGGGTGCTGGCTATATTGCAGGGCTGATAGAAAAGGGAAATTACTTTTCATCCATTTTTCAAGTTGTAATAGTCAAAAATGCACAAAAAAAATTAAATTTAATGAAATTAAAATGACCTTATGATAAGTACAAAAAGGGATAATGTAACGGCTGTCAATAACAAAATAACTTCCTTCGAAAATTTCTTATATGATACAAGTTGAACGCCTCATAATTAAATAAGAAGAGACGACTGCTAGAACCGGTTTAGAACGACTGGAACATTCGAAAATGATAGGATGCATAACTTTTATCGTGTAGATCGATTTTTAGTTGTTATACGCTATTGTGGAGAAAGACATTATTTATTTTTTATCTTCGAATGAAACAACAAAAGCAATTACTTTCAATTAAAATTCATAATAATTAAAAATTTCTAGTGATACCAAAATTTAAAAAATCAGTGGTCAAACACTCACTTGGATGGCCTGAAGCTTGGAGATGGGAGCTCCGAACGCCTCTCTCTTGCCTGCATACTCCACTGCACATTCAAACGCCGCCTACCATGAATCACTTATTAAATTATTTTGTG
Organism: Branchellion lobata; assembly: GCA_947562095.1. NCBI lineage: Eukaryota > Metazoa > Annelida > Clitellata > Hirudinida > Piscicolidae > Branchellion > Branchellion lobata. Next base: position 8,234,366 of record OX387248.1, read on the forward strand.
AGAATTTTTTTCAAAAGTTTTGTGTTTTTGAAAAGTAAAGCGTTCTACCTGACCAATTCCCAAAGCTTGAGAGGCAATGCCGATGCGACCAGCGTCCAGAGTTTGCTGTGGTAGTGAGGTTTCGTGGTTTTGAAGATGTTTGCTTGAACGGATCGAAGGCATTAGTTGTTCTAGTAGCAGCAAAATTAATGTTCGCTTACACCAGTTTTTTGTTAGTTATCAAAGTAAAACACAACAAGGATTATTTGAATGACATTAACAACGAGGTTATTATTTCCTATAAAACCAACATAAAAAAATCTAACGGTCAATGTTTTATAAATTAAAAAAATACAAAAACAGACAAAAAAAAGCGCGCAGACGTCAAATAAACACAAGCAAAGCAACTCACCATGGCGATCTTGAACCCATCGCCTTCCTTTCCCAGCAAATGATCAGCACCCAGGAGAACGTCTTCCAGGATCAGCTGACACGTCGATGAGGCCCTTATTCCCAGCTTCTCTTCCTTCTTGCCTAGACTGACGCCTGCAACAGTCTTTGGAACGATGAAGGCACTTATACCCTGTTTATGGAAATCGGAGACCGTTTGGTAAACATTGACTAATGAAAAGTTCAAAGTGGGTATGCATTAAAACTTATTAGATTCACTTGACTTCTGACTAGGAACTACTGAAATCAATAGGAAAATTTTACAGTGCATTATTTCCATGAAAAACATAAAAATAATTCAGACCTTGTGCTTTCTGGCTTTGTTGGTAGTGGCAAAAACGATAGCAGTGTTGGCTTCGTAGCCATTAGTGATCCAACTCTTTGTACCATTGAGCAACCAATTGTTACCTTGTGGAGTCGCTGTGGTAGAAGCAGCTCCTGCATCACTTCCATTGCCTTGGTGATGGAGGCTTCAGAATAGTCTAGCGAAAAGTCAAATAAAGATGGAATAGATGGTAAGTAGTTTTGTGGATATCAAAAAATCAATTTTCTTAATGGATTTTTAGTTTTAAAAAATCTTAAAAATTCAACTTAATTAAATCGTAATTTCATTGAGCATGAGCCATTGACTGAAAGCTTCTTGAACTCGCAACACCTACCAGGTTCACTTAGTGCAAAACACCCCAGTAATTTTCCACTAGTAAAAGGTTTCACCCAATTTTCTTTTTGCGCTTCCGTGGCGTGTTTCAAAATAGGATACAAATACAAACTCTGCAATAAATTATTGAGAATGGTCATGAAATTAAGGTGAAAGTGTGAAAAATAAACAAAGATAAAAGTATTGAAATTATTTACAATTCTAATATGACTGATAAATCAAAAAAACATACAGTACCACCATGAGAGTGTATTTCTTGCTTAAAACAACCACAAGGCCACTAACATTGTTAACGCTCACAATGACTCCTGTAGAAGCACATCCTCTTGATATCTCTTCTAATCCAATGGAGTATGCAAGACAGTCCAAGCCAGTGCCTCCATATTCCTCTGGTACCTCCACTGACAACATGCCCAAGTCACCCAGCTTGCTTATCTAACAAGGAATGCATAGTCCTATTTTATTTTCAAATCTATGGAAGTATTTTCACCTCGTTATGTTGAATCTAATGTTTATTAATACAATAAAAATAAGTACTTATTTTCAAAGCCAATTTTTGAAAATCATTATGCTCATCGCTGAAACAAGTTGGTATTAAGATGAAAAGTAGTTGAAATAATAAAACACGCACTTGCTCCCTCGGAAAGATTTTTTCGGTATCAAATCTGGATGCAAAAGGCCGAAGTTCTTTTTCAGAAAATTCTCGCATTGTTTTTTGTAACATTTTATGTGTATCTGACAATTCTACTAAAGACGACACGAATCGTTTGGCACACGCCAAGCCCTTTGGTGCTGAAATGATATTCACCGAAATCTACACTACGGTTGAATTTTCAGTGTTTTCATTTCAAAAATATTCAATTTATATTTTCGGAAACATTTATTTTAAAAAATGTATGGTTGTCAACTTACTCTTGAACATCATACCGGGGCGCATCGCTCTCATATCGAAACTAAGTAGGGCTATGAGTGAACAAACAAAATCAAAAGTGGATCTGATAATTAATTCATAAATTTGAGAAGTTTAACTCTTTTTTAGAAAGTTAGTCAAAAATGGTAAGAATCCTGTCATTTTAGAAAGCTTATGTAGGAATTTATAATTTACAGACTGCGCCTATAGTTTACTGATTAGCTTATTCATCTGTAAAGCGTGACCGGGTAAGTTAGAGTTTGAGTTAAAAGCTCAACTCAAGTAAAAAAAAAGACGCCGTCCTTAAGTGGCTTGATCACTTAGTAGCCCATAGCGAATAAAACCACATCTCTAGGAGCACCTTATAAAATAGAAAATTACAAAATATTAACCATTGTAATGACTAATTATTAGAAATCTAACTGAAATCAAAAGCAACATTGACCAGAGAATCAAATTAATAATCAATAGAAATTCAGCTTATAGTCACATCAAATAACTATTGGAAAGGATATTACAGAAATTATTTTGGTCTGGTTAGCACCGTGACAACTGCCGTTTGTCGCAAACTGTTTTCAAATGTGTAATTTGGCCAAAGTTAATTTAATTCAAGCAGTGTGGTAGCGCTGATTGAACGCTGTTCTAGTATAATCTAATGCGGGTTAAAGGTTTGATGAAATTTTCAATTGATTTGAGAAAGTCAATAAGTCGATATAATTTGCTCAAATATTTTTTATAGTCTTTATTTAAGCAAATCCAAAAAAACGCTAAAAATGGCACAGAACATGGTGAAAAAGCAAAACAAAAGAAATATTAAAATCAACAATAACTGAGTCATAAGAACTGTCAATTGTCTATTGCAAAAAATCAAAATCAACTATAGAATCAACTTTATGAATCTCAAGTATTTAGAATTGAATCATAGTTGAATGACTTTAAAAGAAAGTTTCATCAAATAACCAAAACTAGAATGTTAAAAGGTTCTAAGAAATTCAAAAGCAGAATTGTCTATTAAATCAAATTTATGATTCTTAAAAGTTGAGAATTGAATCATATCTTTAAACCACCTAATATAACTACATTGGAGAGTTATTTCAAGTTATTTCTCGTTTTCTTCTATTTCACTTCTCAGCCATTTCTCATATTCACAGAAAAGCTTGTCTGGATACCACAATTCCTTGCAATTTTTTCAACACTCGCTCAATTCTTGTTTTTTAAGTTGGCAAACAGTATTCTTGTAGCCTATTTTACTGCAATGTTTTTTCCTTCCACAGCCATTTCTCATATTCACAAGGAAGTCTGTCTGGATACAACAATTTTTTGCAACGCCTTTCAACACTTGTTTTCTTTCATGTTGAATAAGTTGGCAAAAGGTATTTATGTAGGCGTTGGTCTGTATTTCAAACGAAAAAATGGCGGATTCGGCAATTTTTTAAAACCTTTTTAAAATCTTTGCAATCGGCAACAAATATAACTCTTAGATAAATGAACTTTTTTGTAAATAATGTTTGAAAATTAAATATTAAGATCAAATTTCAAAAAGTTGAGTTTGAGAAAAATAAAGTCACTCAGAGATTGTATACGGAGAAACAAACTATTTTACAAGTTATTTATACTACGTATAACTAATCGTTGAAACTTAAAATTTTAACTTGTTAATTAAAACAGTTGACTAGAGTAATTGAGAAGAGCCGGCAGAGAAAGTTATAATTCAATAAATGAAATCAAGAAAACCGTTTTACATAAGTGTGGGCGGATGTGGGCGTACAGATGTGTGGGTGCTTCGTTATTTTAATATAAATGCTAGGTTAGTTAGGACTGTTGAACTCTTCACGAAAGGAATTTAAAGGTGAGTTTTTTGAATAATTGAGATTAATTCTACTATTTATCCAATAAAAGCTATGAAATAAAAAAGTTTCTTGTTTCGTTTTCTGAACCTATTTTGTAGTACTACATAAGAATTGAAATTTACAAGCTATAATGAAAAAATTAAAAAAACTATTAAAAAACCCAGAACATAGTGAAGATGTTGTTGAAAGTAGCTTGTCTGGCCTGTGTGGTTTTGTTCTCTCTGTTGTCGCCAAGCATTCAATCCTCTCCATTCTACACTTTTGAAACTTCCAAGCGAGGAATGGGATGGAAAAATCAACCTTTTTTTGAAGGATTAGCAAAGCGTGATTGGGATCGCAAAAACCCGAGAACTATTGAGTGGAGAAAAAATGAAAAAAGGGAGCAACTGAAGAAGCAAAAAAAAAACGCAAATAGGAGGAAGTTTCTTAAATGTCTGCAAAATCCCTTACACTGCTGAAGAGAAAGCCTCTGGAAAGTTCATATTCCAATATTTCCCATTGTTTGAATAATAAGAAGAGCATCTTCACAATGTCGAACTTGAAGTTATAAATAAATGATTGAAAAATTTCAACTTAAATCAATTTGAAAACTCTGAAAATTCATGGAAAAATAAAAAAGTTTGCGAAACTATTATCAATAATCATTGAATTTTCATCATTTAAAGCCCGTTGATTGAAATTGAATGAATACTGGAAATTCTTCTACGAGATTTCAACAATAAAATAAAACTTAAAAATAGATACTTTTGAAAGTTTTGGAAAGGTAAAAATGAATTTAAAGAATGAAAATTTATTCAACCATCCATGATCCCTGGAAATAGGGTTTTTGGTTGACTCCAAATCACAAGATCTACGCTCCAAGTTGAAAATGAATAAAAAATTTTCACGTTTTACTTAAACTTTCCTAAAAGTTTTAAATAGTTTAAAAAATAGTTCAAATAAAGTAAATAGAAGTGACGGCCATACGTTTTTTTTTGTTTTTTAGCGCAACCGCTAAAAAACAAAAAAAAAACAAAAAAACTTCGTTTTCACAAAGCTTCTAAAACTTTATTGTTTGAACGGTTCGTAGCAGATCGCTTTTAAACGGTGTGCACTCAGCGCTATACAATTGTTTTGATTAGATTAGAGAAAGTCATATACAACAAATGATAGAACGCTGGATTGAAAAGCCTCGGTGCTGACCGACAAATTTGGTTTCAGGGACACCTCTAAAGTGTATCACTCATTCGCGCTATAAAAAAGATCTTTTAAAGAAAATCATTTGATTAAAATAGAAAATAAATAAAAATACGACTATTATTATAGTAACGTCAACGCCCAAGTTGCCACTAATTGAGAGCTTCAAAAGATTCCTCAATTTTGTCCTTTTTTCAGTAAAACTTGATTTTATTCGTGCCAAACAGACTTTCATGCATAGTTCTCATCTTATCATAGTTCCCAGGGTCGATTCTTCAATGAGATACTACCACACCTTTTTGCAATGCGTCTCTTTCTATCTGCTCTTAAAATCATCTTTGATTTCAATAATTTCTTGGTGATTATTTTTTTATTAATTCAATTGTAGATTTATTAATCATATTCACCATTGATGCCAAGATATCTTTCAAAATCCTCTTTATTTGAACACTTTCATACATTTTCCCACTCTTGCAAGCAATTTAACTCATTTTTATTTTTTTCATAATTATTTATCTGTTTAAATAAAATAAGTATGAATTTTCCCAGTTTTTTCATACTTTATAAGCAATATCCTTTCAAGTTATTTCTTTCCATCACCAAATTTTAACACCTTTATTTTTTGTAGCTTTGTTTTTTTTATATAACAACTTCAAAATCTTAAATTTTTTGCATCAGCCAGCTTTTTACTTTTTTCATTTGTAAACTTTTTAGCTCCTACATTCTAACCAGTTCGTTGAGTTTTGGCATTGATTCTGACATTGAAAACTAGATTTCCTCTCTAACCTTACCTAATTTAATTTTATTTAATCTAAACGTTTCCATAACGTTTACACATTGCTTAAGAGCTCTCAAAAAACCTCAAAAACCATCGATTGCAGTAGCACCATCCTACTGAAAATTTTAAAAATTTGTTGAAACGAAAAATTAAACTTAATTCAAAAACATGCTCTGTAAAAATAACTTATACTACATGGCGTCCAATTAAGCTTTTTTTCATAGTCTTTATTAGATCAGGTCCAGACATACGCTGGAAATGTTACAAATACACGGCGAACAGTCGAACTAAAGAAGAAAACGTTAAAATATACGATAAAAAAAATGCTATCAGTCATAAAAATCGGCATTGAGCCTACGAAATGAACAAATCGCGAAAGAAAAAGTTGAAAAAATATTTTAAAAAATGAAATATTAATTTTAATCAATAAATCAATTTAAAAATTAAAAAAAAATTGATCAAAATAGTGAAATTTGAAGAATGAAAACTCAGCGGCAATAACTGGCATCACGTTGGCAACGCATCCAGGAAGATAATAGGAAGGAATTGATATAACAAAAAAGCTATGAATAAAGACCAGCCTTAAAAAGCCACAGATCGCAGTCAATCAGTTTTAATCCAATCAACCGCGCGTTTAATGTCCTAGCTGGGAATTTGTTTGCCAAACATTGGTTAAATATATTTTGCAGCACTTTGAGCCTTTAATATTTTAGTTGAGAGAGGAGTATTTTTGACATTTTTTGACGTATCTATAATGACTCTTACGCTGAAGTACTCTTTAAATTTTATATAAAACTTTCACACCCTTTTGATGAAGTCAAAATGAGATTCAAAATAGTTAAAAAAACACCTTTTCAATAAGTTATAACCTGAAAGACCCTTTGATAGTAGTGGCTACAGTCCAGGAGATCCTCCTAACAGGTCATTGACTGCTTGTTTACAAGCATTGTTGTTGCTTCACTTCTAGTCGCTACGTTGTACTTGTTGGCACTGGGCAGTGACCTTGGCAGTATACATCAACTTCCCTTTTTTCCTTCCTTCGTTATTCATTTCTATTTTTATTTTTTTTATTTTTTTCCGTTTTTTTTATTATTTTGTATTGTTTTTTTTCTTCATTTTTTTTATTTTTTATAAATCATTTTAATTATTTTTACCTTTTTTATTTTTAATTCCATCTATATCTAATTTTTTTGACTTACTCGGTCTTTTTCTTTTTCTCTTTTTTTTTTCCCCTTTTTCATCCCTCTTTTTGTTCATTTCTCTTTTCATCTCTACACTTGAAGACCACAACAATAACAAAAAAACAACACCACCTCCAACAACAACACCACCTCCAACAACAACAACAACAACAACAACAACAACAACAACAACTCCACTTTTCCCGCACCACATTGAATATTCAAATAGATCAACGCCCACAGAATCCGACGGTAAGCCAGACGACAATGTCGAGTGCGCCTTCGAGTTGTAAGAGAGTTCGACGGTTAGTTGCTTCAAACTTCTTTTTATAGTCTTTATTAGATCAAGTCCAGACATACGCTGGAAATGTTACAAATACACGGCGAAAAATCGAACTGAAAAAGAAAACATTAAAATATACGAGAACAGAATGTTCTCGTTTATTTTAACTACTAAAACTTTATTTTAACTTTTGAATTTTCCACTTCACCTTCTCCTTTTTCTTCTTTTTCTTTTTCTTCTCATTTTACATTCATATACATTAACTAATATTTTTTCCTTGGCATATCTAATCCAATCAAAGCATTTGTAAAGCGCCTTATAGCCCTTTGTTCGAAGGCATTTCTTGTGACGGAAAATATATTTTTTCGGACATGACATTCGAGTATAATTTTCACTTTATTGTTTTTTATGGCATTTTACCCGATGCATTACTGAATTATTCAAGTGCATAATTTTATGGCACCTTTGAGTTTTTCCGATACCACTGCGACAGCCTGGCCAGCCACCATAGTTTCAGTTTTTTTCACGCAGCTTACTTTTCAATTGTTTTTTCAAACTTCTGGTGTATTGATGCTAGACACTTGGTGGAGCATCCAGACATGAAGATCAAGGCCAAAAGCCTATAATGTTTTTCGGGATTGAGAAAAGGTTTTGGAAAAGGAAAGTTGGCAAATGAATAGGATTGTGGAGGTGGTTTGAGAATGACAAAACTAACTAGAAATCAACATGGACAAGAAAAATAAATCAAGTTAGAGAGCAAGTGAAATAAAAATAGTTGTTTATGATAAAAACTCTAAGAAAACAGTGAGAAAAAAAAGAAAATAGATAAAAAAAAGTTTCTTGGGTTTGGGGGAACAGGAAATTTTGTTAATGAAAAGAGATGAGTTTGATGGAAATTTGATGAAGGAGGATGTGAATTAGGCATTTATAGAGTGATATATGTGGCCTGCTTAGTGAATGAACTAAACAACAAATGCTATTAAAAAACCACGAAGAAGTTTGATAAATTAAAAAGATTTAAAAAATAACGGAAGCAATGAGACGAAGACAAAGAATTGTGAAAAGATTTCATCAAATAAGCAAGCGCGCAAACATAAAATATGAAAAGAAGGTTTTGGTTTTGTTATTCTATGCTATTTCAGCACCTTTTTTTAAATTGTAATAATTCTGGTCATACAAACGCAGTTTAAACTTTTGCACTGAACATTCGAAATTTTGTTTTAATTGAAGAATAAACAATACGTCATTTCGACATTTATTTCAGAGCCTGTTCAGTGCCTACCTATGGTGATCACGTTGGTGCAATGTCACCGCGAACTATTTGTTGCTACAATGTCATCGTGACCTAGTTGTTTTTGTCACAACACCATTATGACCTATTTGTTTTTGTTACAACGTCATCGGTGGCCTAGTTTTTGTTGGTGCAACGTCAGAGAACAAACTCGCTCTTCTCGAAAGAAAATTTGATTTATACAAAAAACAAACACCATTTACACTATTTTAAATAATGAATATAGCGAAAAATTATAATAACAAACATATTAATAATAACGGTCATCGTCATCAACATCATCATCATCAGCATCATCATCATCATCACCATCAACATCATCATCATCATCATCATCATCATCATCATCATCATCATCATCATCATCATCATCATCATCATCATCATCATCATCACCATCATCATCATCATCATCATAAATAGCAAAAGAAAGTGAACACGAAATTTGAAATAGACTTTTCCCGAAGCTTGCATGTCACATGAGGGCCTGAATAATGCACACGGGCAGATGCGCTTTAGCAGCAATACTGCACCTTCACCTTGGAAACCTCTAACACAACTAACATTAACTAGAAAAATGGCCTACCATATCTCCAAGTACTTCATTTTTGAAAAAATTTTCGCCAAATTTTCTTTGGTGTTATAAAAAATTTAAGTATTGTCAATTATTCAGTATCTATTGAAGGTTGCATCCTAACACCGTTGCGATGCACAGGGAATTTTTGCACTAATGGACAAGCATGTCCATTCCATTATGACCTTCCTCAGCAGATCCCTAAAGGGCAACCTTTTCAAGAAACACGGGTAAGTTTTCCCAATAACTCATTAGCACGGTATGGAAGTAACTCACACAGCTCAAGGAACGCTTTTAACTTTAATTAAGCGCTACAGTACTTGTTACGCGTCATACAAGTGTTTTGTTTAAATGAGATCAGCCTAAATGGCATATTTTGGTTTGAACTTTTCTAATCTTTTTGAATCATTTCAATATTGTTTAGAATCTAAGAAATGACCCTCAAAGGTCGCATAAAAAGCCATGTGCACCAGGTAGTGCTTTGTAAATCCAACACTTCAATTCTCTCTAAAACGTATCCAGCTTCATTATACCATTTCATTTAAATGAACAATTAACAGTCAATAATTACAAACAAATTTAAATAATTAGAACAAATGTAGGCTTGCATGAGACTCTATGAGTGAAGTCATTTCGAAAGTGGAAGCCCTGTCTGGATGTCTGTGAAAGCTTGAAGAAGTTTTCAACTCCTGTTGAGCTTAGTAAAAATAAAAAATTCTCGAAAATAATAATAGAAATTAAAAAAATACTTGAATATTATCCATTAAATATCGTTCAACTATCGAAGCCATGATTTCTAAATAGCAAATATTAAATGTTATATATCATATATGAAATGATGGATACAACGCATTGATTTTTGGGTATTGAGCGTTGAATATCAAAGCCAAAAAGGCTTCTTAATTAACGAAAGTTGATATAATGAGAGAAAAAATGAATACTTCAAGTCAATAAAAGCATATTTACTTACTTCATTAAATATGTTCCGGTGTTTTCGGCTGTGTGTCTATCAATAAACTCGTCGAATGCACTGGAAATCGCCGAGAGTCGGCGAAGAGGTTTCTTAATCCACTTCACTAATCAGTTCAGCGCTCTAACAAATCGGAGTTTCAGAAGAGAATTGAGAATTATTTAAAAAAGAAGTGTCTTAAAAATAAATACTAAAAAATATTATTTAAGAAATTTACAATAAAAATATTAGTTGATAAATTTACAACAAAATTATTCAAAAATAAAACATTTCTAAACTATTTTTATGACAATTAGTGATAATAATTTCGATATTTCGCCTTGTTTTGTACCGTTTTCAGCGCTTGTCTAGATTTGATTCAATAAAGTTTAACAAAAAAAAAATTAAAATAGTTAATAATAATAAAAAAGTAAATACGTCCACACTAAATTATACTATTTGTACTAGTATGTAATAAATGATAATTTAAAAAAATGAATATTAATATTTATATAGGCAAGTGACAATTTTTTTATAGTTTTGTACCAAATGTTTATATTTATCTTTGAGCACAAAAATATATATTATGATTATGCCGTTAGAGGGTTATGAGAAGAGCAGAGGTGTGATGAATTTCCTATTTAAACGGTCACACTTTGAAAGCATTTTTGTGAAGTCACGTTAGTGAAATTATTGTGATGGACGTGATGGGTGTGAAGGTAATGAAGGGGATGAAAGATGTGAAGGGAGTGGTGGTGATGATAATCATAATATGTTTAAACATATTTACGAAACATTTTGGTTTTAATGACGATAATGATGAGGACGATGATGATGATGATGATGATAATGATGATGATGATGAAGACGATGATGATGATGATGATGATGATGATGATGATGATAATGATGATGATGACGATGAGGGTGATGATGATGATGATGATGATGATGATGATGATGATGATGATGATGATGATGACGATGAGGGTGATGATGATGATAGAGATGGCAATGATAACGATGGTGGTGTGGTAATATCAAGAACTTTATACAAATGGTTCGCGTAGGTGCCTCTATGAGGTCTCCATAGAAAACGCAAGGGATTAAAAAAATTAATATTAACGGTAAGGGCAGAAGTAATAAGCCAATAATATTACCACTCTTTTTGAATGAACGAATGAATGTACAATTTGTTATAGCGCACAGTTCGCAAACTATGTTGCAACAGAGGCGCCGTGATGTTTTAGTCAGTGCTCACATAGAAATAAACACTCGAATTGAATTGGTGACAAGGAAAGCGATTGTTATGGTGATCGGGAGCATTAAAACGATTCAAGAAACGAAAGATTTAATGAGGTGATGAGAAAGATAGTACTAAAAACAAAAAAATAAACTAATAATGAAGAATAAAAATAATAATGAACAAAGAAATGAAATCAATGAGAGAAGTAAATAATGAATAAAAGTGAAGAGAAATGAAGTGATAAGTAGTTAACAAAGCTAAAAAACAATAAACAAAACTAATTAACAATACAAACAACCAACAACAAAAAATATAAAAAAGGTGAAATAAATAAACAAAGGAAGAGCACACAGGAGGGGCCACCACACCGGGTGTCACAGCACCCTTTCCCTCTCGAGGACCGCTTGGACCGCCTCAAGGACGTTGTGGACGGTGGCGAAGGTGGGGTGGCACAGGTCTTCGTCCATCACCATCTCGGTGTTCATCTGTGGTGGACGGAGGAGATGGGGTGTGGGTGAATCGGGGGAGGGGGGGAGGGGGGGAGAATTGAAAGGGTGGGTTGTGATAAGGATGAATAGGTTACAAGTGAATGAGGATATAAGTGGATGGCCTGACAAACGGCAGTTGGATGGGTTTATTGATGATGCGCTAAATGGCTCAGCGGAATAAAAGTTGACTGATTTTTGTCGTTTATAATCCAGTTAACTATGCTGAAAAGCGAAAAGTGAAACTCGAGGTTTAATTTCTGGCTGAGATCAGCTTTCAGTTGTAAAAAGCGGCAATTGGAATATAAATTTGACGGCGTGCTAGAGTGGCCTAGAAACATTCCAGAATTGAATGCTAATATGCTGATACATACAAACAAAGTGAGAGTGGATTGAAAGAGAAAAATACAAAAAAAACAAATAGTTGAAACTATAGGAATACAAAGATCTCATTGTTAACGATGGAGCATGTTTAAGAAGAGAAGGAGGGTCCATTGAAGGAGGTACAAACTTGCACTCTGCTTTTGTTGAAAACCCCCGTGCACACCAGAATGGACTCACACCTCTCCAGTGTTGCCTGGTGGAGGGAGGACTTGAGGGTGGAATGGTGGTTTTATTGGTGAACTAAGTATGATGGCAATTTGAATGTAGTAGTTATGGTGGTAGTGAATATGGAATGTCAGAATGGAGGTAGCTTCAATTCGGTGATAATAATTGTGATAGCTGTAGCGTGACAGTAGTGACTGTGATAATGAGAACAAAAGCGGTTAAAAAAATGATAAAGCACTGTTGATAGCAACAGAAAAAAAGTGAGGAAGCCTTCGGACGTGCGAAATTGATGGTACGTGCTTGAAATCCTCCAAGTTCTTGCTGTCGTCGAGCAGCTCTGGAGTGGTGGTGGTGGTGGTGGGTTGTGAGACTTTAGAAGAATTATATGATGATGGGGATGATGATGATGATGATGATGATGATGATGATGATGATGATGATGATGATGATGATGACGCTTTAAAAAGCAGGTTTATAACAACATGATAATAATTGAAAATTATTATTATTTTTTTTTATAAACCGAGTTGTAGAGCGCCAAGGCGAGAAATTGAGACGATAGCGACTGTGTTGCATAGGCGCATTCAATTAGTGGTGTGATGTTGTGATTGAGAGGAATAAGAAAATAGTGGAGATGGTGATGATGAAAAAGATATGGTAGGATGGTTGAAAGGTAGATAAGAAAAATTGTAGGGAAAATATGATATCGAAAGTATGTATAAAGAGTTATAGGAGAATTTTCAGAGAAGATATAATGGAGAGTGATGATGTTACAATGGCTTTCAGTCGCGTGGCTGTGACAGGCACCTTGTGATGAGGAAATGCTGGCTTTTTTGTCGCAGAGTCGTTGAATGCGTCTGCCAAACAGGTTGGCGCCGTAGATGTCTGTGGAAGGGTTGTCCCTGGGAGGATGGTGAGTTTGAGGTGGTTTGGAGGCAAGACTGTTGTGTTAATTGATATTTTGTTTTAGTGAACACTCCAACTTGGCAGAGAAATGGAATCTTCAACAAATACATTGAGTAGCAAGCCAGCATCGTAACCTCTCTAATTTCAAAATTCCACTGCAAACACTTCTCGCTCTGAAAACCCTCATTTCGAAATCCTTCTTACAATTCAACCCTATAAAGTCCGTCCTAACAACAGTCCCCTGCTAACCTCATCCTAACCTCCCCTACGTTTAGAAATTCTTCCCTACACCCAAACCGCTCCTACACCTAAAAGACTCTCCCTATCAATGACCTTCACAGGAGTACAACTCACCCTATGCAGTACATGGTTTTGAGAGGTGGCTTTCGCATGTGCACAGCCTGTGTTTGAAGCACGTGTTCGGCCCAGTGGTAAGTAACCTCACTGGGCTTGCCTAGCATCGCTGTGTAGCGAAGATTGTTATTGGTGAGTTTTTTGTACAGGGTCTCTAGACAAGCCATGAAACAGCCGTGTCCAAACCTGGTTGGGTGTTTGTTTTATCGTAGACCTTATTGAAACAACTTCAGATAAAAGATTAAAATGTTTAGGGAAAAAACACAAATAAACTGTCATAAAACAAAATAAAAACGAGTCGAACAGATTTTGAAATGAAGGCTCGAAGAGGGGCGTGTGAAACTACAATGCATTACAAAACAATATAGTGGAACAAAATAGATTAGAACAGATTACAATATAATAAAGTATAATGCAAACAAAAAAAGTAAAATAAAAAAAAATACAATAAAATGAAATATAAAAAATACAATACAATGAAATATAAAAAATAAAATACAATGAAATATAACAAGAACAATACAATACAAACAATGAGCTACAAGACATACAAATATAAATAATGAAGTACAAGACAATACAACGAAACACATAGGTGAGTGGCAGGGAAATGAAGTTAACCCATTAGGCTTCAAGAACACTGGACTCGTTGAAGATCGTTTATCATAAAAAGGCTTTTTTATGGCCTAAGTAGGTGATTAGTTATGAAACTACTATGAACAAGATGACAATAGAACAAAAAATAATAATATCAAAAAAATTGAAACTCATAGCATAAGTATTTTATTCACTGTTCGGCTGCAAAGAATAAATAAAATGAACTAGTCTTTCAATAGAGGATCGTCCCAGAACTAGTTAAAATTAAATGTTCGCATGAACCGCCCGTAGAATGAGCAGTACAATCCAATACAATAACGAATATGAGTATAGTGGCATTAACCCGTAGAGGTGAGTCCACATATTTTCACGACTTTTATTTTTCTAGCGAACCATCAACTTGCAACGACTATCCACCACTGACCATCCATCACCACAGCTTCCACCCATCGTCAACAACCACCCATCATCAACAACCACCATCCATCACCAACAACCACCATCCATCACCATCATCATCACCTTCCACACCCCACCAGCACCAAAGCACCAAAACCTACCTGGGCATGGGTGCCTCAGCCATCCAGACCAGGTCCATGTTGCAGGCGAGGACAGGCAGGTGGGGGTATGGGAGGTAGCTGAGGGCTTGACAGGGCCTCCCATCACTCAACAGCACGTCAACGATGATCTGCAGACTCGACTCCCACGACACAGGCTCTCCCAACAAAATTACCCCTTGATGGTGGTTGCTTGTGTGGTGGTTGTTTGGTGTGGTGATTGCTTGC
>OX387248.1:8251866-8261866 GCA_947562095.1 Branchellion lobata
TACTGACGCATGACATTTCCTGCATTTGTGACAAAAATGCACGGAATCTTGAAGTAGTTGAGTTCATTTGTGAGAAGTTTAAAAGCCGCCTTGGCGAAAGGAAGGAGAGTTTTGCCTCTGGTGATGACGCCATCAATGTCAAAAAATAAACCAAAGTTTGAATCAGCTCTCCTTTTTTCTGTGTACTGTCAAAACAGATGGAGTTGTAATGGAAGTATTAAAATGTTAGATTACTTTTTTCAAAGTAGCGAAAAGTTGAAGGGTATTTTTGCATTTATATAATTATTTCTAAATCCATTGAAAATAATTGAACGGAAAATATGATAAATGAAGAAAAAACAACAAAAATTCACAAAATGCTCTAAAAATCTTGTTCAACAAATATTTGGTGACAAAAAATTGAAAAACAAAGAAAAAATGATGACCCTTACTTTTCAAACAAAGTTGAAACATAATTTAGACTAAATTTTTCAATAATTTAATTCAACTAATTAATAACTTAATGTAGTAAATGAAATATTAATATATACCCAAAAACGAAATAGACAACTAAAAACTTCTGCATTTAAGTTTTTGAAAAAAATTTCCGCTCGATGTAGGTTAAAGATTACTGAGTTGAAAGAAAAAACTCATACATCAGGAATAGAGCTGATGACAGAGGTGCTTAATTCATATACATGTCTTTAAAATAGTTAAATTTAATTATTATCAAATATAAATTTTCATACTTTCTTATAAAAGTTTCATACCAACATTTTCTGAACATAGTAAAACTATGAAAAATACTTTGTCTCGATGCAAGAAAATGAAAAAACCTCAAACAGTTTTTGAAAAAAATGAAAAATAACTCATACTTTGTACTCAAAATACTCATTTTAACTAACTATAGCTTTTGTCCTTTTCTGGAAGAGTCTTACATATCCTTTTCTAAAAGAGCAATAAAGAGGTAATATGCTATAATTTGTAGTTAAAGTAAAAACCATCTCGATTAAGTGTTATATTTATATAGTCATTTTTGTCACTTTCATAAGCAAATTTTATCTAAAAACTCGACTCGCTAAATTGTCCCAAGTGAACTTTCACAGTGTGTAAAAATAAATTTTGAAATAACAGTAATGTTCCAATTCAGTATTTATTCGACGAAATTAAGTCGTTTATTGAATTTGAATTTTTTTTAAAAGTAAAAAAAAAGTAGTTAAATTTTGTGCATGTTATTTTGTAACATATATAGTTGAAGCACTTTGAAATCAAATAAACAAAATTTCAAAAGTTACAGATCTTTTTAGTTCAACAATGACCTTGTTCGAATCCGTAGTTAAGCTGGAAGATGAAAACAACTTTTAACTCTGAATAGGGTCATCACGCACTATTTATTGTTCATTTCCTTCAACTTAAACGGGAAAATCTTCTGATTTGTTATTCTACAATTTTTAAATACAATGAGCCATAGAAATAATATATTAATGGAACTGCTAAAAATGAGTCAATAACTATAATTCTTACTTAGTTTATATATAAAATATTTTTTTGCCAGCACAAGACAAAGTTCCATAAATAACTTACCACAAAATTATGCTTCTAAATCTAACCTAAACTTGTCTGGTCAAGCGCTTTTGGCGTTTTTTTTATCAAAGCCCCTCTCAGAAAACGGTTTTTTACTAGGTCACATCTTTCGGTTGTGCAAAAGCGTGTATGGACGTTGTTGTTCGTTATTTTTATGTTATTTATAAAAACTATTTCCCTTAACTATTCAAAATTCCAGGGTCGAGTATCAGTTATGAAATAGTTAATTTCTTTGAGAGTTTGGTTTTTTCTGATTACGACGATTTCAAAATGATTTAGATAAATAGCCGATTTTTATGCGATTGATGAACAAGGCAAAAAATCTTTGGTTCCAACCTGTTTTTTGTATAATTTTATTTAAGTTTTTCTGCAACTCCCCGCTCCATCACCTTTCGTGCCTATGAAAACCTCAACTATGAAGTCTTTCAGACCGACCTCGCAAACATTCTAGACTCACTTATCCATCTTTTTGATGTTGCAGTAAACAAAATTGTCAACCTCATGGAACAATACTTGAGATCTCTCATCGATTCCTACGCCCCCTGGCACACTACCGTTTTCCGCCTTAGCGAGCATCACCAGTTAAACCTGTCTGGTGCCGCTTTGCCAGCTAAACGCTATAGGCGATATCCGCAGAAAATAATGTCAAGCTTGGAAAGGTTCGGCAAAACAGTTCCCGATAATCCTTTTTATAACTACAAACAGGCTGGCAAACAAGCCCGTTACTTGATTAACAAGTCGCGTGCTGACAACTTGTATTCTGCTTTTCTAGGCCCCTCCCAATTCTGAACTCTGCTGTAAAACAGCCAACAATATCTTGGACAAAACCCCTCTTACTCCCACTTGTTCCAACTCTGAAATCCAACCACTTGTCGAATCTTTCAATACTTTTTAATACTCTTGAAACTTTGTTATTTAAACAGTTTGTAGCTCTTGAACAATGTTTTATCAACACAATAAAAACGCTTTGATTAGACTAGATCAGAATACTTTTTTTATTAAAGAAATTGATCTCGTTGAGTCATTCACAGATCACTCACAGTTTCAACTTCCAAATATGTCACTCCACAATCCATCACTCACCACACCAAGCTACAACTTTCGTCTTTTCACCAGTGACTGAGACGAAATCAATAAGCTTGTTCACTCTTTTCCAAAGCATTTTCTCCTTGACTATTTGTAATTTTTTACTTTTTATTTTTTATTTTTTATTTCTTATTATTATTTTTATATTATGTCTGCGCCAGTGGCACAATGATTGGCCTATTCCCCGGTAAAGTGTAATCGGGCGAACCCAGGTTTGAGTTCTAGAAACGGCTCAACTAAAGTATAGACGCTGTCCTAGAGCACCTAGTCTTCTGGTAGCCCAAAGCTAGTAAAACCGTTTTCATGGGAGCGTCTTTGAACATAATGCTAAAGGGCGCATTACACATTTCTTTATTATATTAGATAATATTAGATTCCTACTTTTATTAATAAAACGCTTTTTATACCTTTTTACTGGCTCGAAACTCTACGGGGTTAAAGCCACTATAATAATATTCGTTTTTGTATTGTATTGTATTTTGTATTTACTCCAATTATCTGCAAGCTGACTAACCTTTCGTTCTCACAGGCCGCTTTTCCTACCTTTTATGAGACAACGAGAGTTCATTCTTTATTAAAAAGAGCAGCCTCGACCTCTCTCAACCTTTCAACTATCGCCCTATTTCTAATCTCACCTCATTTTCCGAGATCTTAGAAAAGCTCGTTTTCCTGGAAATATACCACACACTCCATCATCTCCCAAATTCAATCCCTACCAATTCAAGAGCCAATCAACTGAAACAGCGCTCATGACTAGCACAAACCGTCCCCGTAAAATCTGTGCCTCTGGACATGCTACTTTGGATCTAGTCGCTGTCTTCGACACTATTGAGCATGACGTTTTCATTAACCTGCTGGAAAAATACTTAATCTCTTTGATCTTGCTCTTTTAGTTCAGCTCCCACTTATCTGAAAGCAAACAGTTCGTCAAAATAGGCAACTTCTTTTTTCTGCTACCACCTCCTTGAGTGCTGCCGTTCCCCAAAAGTCAGTTCTTGACCCAGTACTTTTCGCTCTTCACCCACCTCCTATCTTGCAACCTGACTTGTCTTTCCATCCGTTCGTTTATGACATAAGTATTTTCATTGAAGTTTCCTATGATAAGCCCAACACCAGTCTTGACCCAATATCTTATCAGCTGGCTTCTCCAGAAACAGCTGAAGCTAAGCTCCATCAAAAGTGAATTTACGTTCCTTGACAGTCCTGCTCTGCTGTCCATGTTTAACCTTTATAGTGTTATCTCCCCAGATAGCACTACTCTCATGACCTTTCAAAAATCCCACCTCTAGGTGTCACTCTCGACTTTCTTTTCGTCTTGAGTGGCCTCGAAACTCTACGGGGTTAATGCCACTATAATAATATTCGTGTTTGTATTGAGCATTGTTCTCAAAGGAACATCGCAAATGTCTTGATAAATTAATCTACACTAAGATTCATCATAATATTTCGGTTTTGGTTAATTTTTCTTTGTTTTTTTATTTTCAATTTTTTGTAAAATATTATTTAACATAAAACACTTTTCAATAGTGGTTTGACATGATTGTAGGCTATTTTAAAATCTAGCTTTGCAAAATTTCATTCTGTAGTCAGTTTTTTAATTTAAATCTAGCTTAAAAATTAAAAAAAAACTTAAAGTTGATTTTTTATATTATTTTTTGTAACATCTAACCCGTGGCCTAATGGTTAGCTTGTTCCGCTGTGAAGCCTTTGAACGAAATGCTAAAAATACGCTTCACAAGTGGTTTGAAAAGATTAGAGTAGATTAGATTGGATTGGATTGGATTAGATTAGATTAGATAGGATTGGATTAGATTGGATTAGATTGGATTAGATTGGATTAGATTGGATTAGATTGGATTAGATTGGATTAGATTGGATTAGATTGGATTAGATTGGATTAGATTGGATTAGATTGGATTAGATTGGATTAGATTGGATTAGATTGGATTAGATTGGATAAGATTGGATTAGATTGGATTAGATTGGATTAGATTGGATTAGATTGGATAAGATTAGATTAGATTACAAAAGACTTTGTCTGGATTTGGTTGAAGTAGAAACTATAAAAAATGTCAATCCAAATAATCAAATCTTTTGTCTGTAAAACTAAAGCTAAGCTGTAAAACGTGAGGCTTTAAGTCTCCACCAAACTCAGGTTTGAGTAATAACAAGAGTTTACATCAAACCTTCTTCGACTAAACTATTTAGAACTATTTAAATTAGGAAATGTGGAGTAGAAAATCTGAGTTTCCATAAAAATGGTTTTTTATATTAGTTTCTTTTGTAACTTTATTTAGTTTTTTTCATGCAAAGCTGGAGCGTTGATGGCGGAAAATTTTGAAAAACTGTCTGAATTGAAATAAAAAAATTAGCTCAAACTGGTGAAATGTCTTAAAACAATGCGAATTGCAGCGCATATATGATCGTTCATTACTTGTCAAAGAAATCTACACTTCATTAGATGCACGCGGATGGTGTGATGAGTTGTTGATGATGGTGGTGAAGTTCTGACGATTATGGTGAGATGTGGTAGGCTGTGAGTGTTGGTATAATGATATTAATGATTTAACGGTAATCGTGGTGGAGTGGTTATAGGCTTTCATTTTTTATTGCTGTTTGGTGTGATGGTGGTCTTGTTGTAAGAGTTTCAATGTTACAAACTTACATTATAAATGAAGAAATCAATAAGAGTGGATCAAAAATATAATAAAAATTCTTTCTCTCTGCGATCTTTAAAATTTTTTTTCGTTTCTGGACGGGTAGAAAAAGTTTATAGAAAAACAATAGACGAATTTGACATTATGGATTTTAAAAGCGGTAAAAAAGAAAAAAAAAGAATGAAAACTAAATTAAAAAAAAAATAGAAAGATTGCAAGTAGAAGAAGAAAAAAATAAAAAGAATGGAAGTGGAGGAAGGAAAGGAATAAAAAGATTGAAAGAGGAGGAAGGAAAGGAAAGAAGAAGATAATGATAGAGATGAGTCTATCAAAGCAGCAGTGATGAATTATTAATGGAGCGATGGAGCATGTAATCGGCATTCTGCGCCATGCACACGACCACCACTGCATTCTTTAATTGCTCCATCGTCCTTTTGAACTTCCACCATCGTTTGATCACTTAAGCTTACATCCCTGCATTCATCTTTCTAATGTTAATTCAAATTTTAAGCTGGATTAATTATTTGAATTGGAATTGAATTTTAAATAATTGTTTATTTTTATTTTGTTTGAGCTTTCAAATCACTTGATTTTTCTACTTTTAATCTTTCTATGATTTCCCATTTTAATTTTTAATTGTTATATTTTCTCATTAAAATTCTTATCTTCCCAAACTTATTTATTTTAATAAAAACCAGTGAGGACTTCGACAATCTATTTAACTTGTCAAAATCGTCATTTTTTCAATCAATTTTTTCAAATCTATGATTGATCTAGCAAAAACTATTATTTTTGGAACAAAACCTATTTATTATTTTATTCCTATTTCCAACTATGACTAATCTATTCAGATCTTTTGATTTATCAAAAACTATTTCGTTTTATACTTTTTAAAACTCATTTTAAATATTTATTTAAAAAAAAGGAAAATAATTGTTTTTATACTTCATTTTCCCATTATGTTCCATGTCTCTCAGACTTTTTGTTGTTGATTTCCTACTCTTGAGATTGATTCGTGAAATTTTTGCGTTAGTAGAAACTTAATTCCCTAAAGGATGCGAAGAACAGCGATTGTTATCAACAACTCAACCCACAATAATAAAGTACAAAACGCCCAGACAATTAATCGACACAAAACCTGCTACACCAGTTATATAGCAAGAAACTGAACCAGTGCTTACGACACTATTTACTTCTTAAACATTGCACTCACATTCATCATGATCACTTTATTCACCAAAATCACACATTTTAAAACTACAATGACTACAGCTACACAAACCGCAACAACCACAGCTTCAGCGGTCACAACAACCACAAATACAACCAAAGTCAAAAAAAACCACAGCCACTAGCAGCAACAGCTAAGAAGCAACCATAACCAAAAATAATTACAGCCACGAACCACCACAGCCACAAACAACTACTGCCACAAACAGCCACAGCCACCCCACAGACCCCCATTTTTCTTCCTTTAATTACCATCGTTACATCTCCTCCACACAACATACTGACATCGCTTCGTCTCGAAACAAGCGTGCTCATACAAGCACACGAACAGACACACGAACAAACACATGAACAGACACACGAACAGACACACGAACAGACACACGGACAGACATGCGAATAGGCACACGGACAGGCACACGAACAGACACACGGACAGACATGCGAATAGGCACAAGGACAGGCACAAAGACAGACACATGGACAGACACACGGACAAACACACGGACAGACACACGGACATACACACGGACTGACACACAAGGAGATATAAGTGTATATGAACACATTAAAGTATAAAAAAAAACATATGACACTTTTAAAAAATTATTTAAACGTGCAATAAAACACAAAATATGATATTTTATCGAAATAAATACACAACAGTCTAGCAGAGTGTACAAAGCATCAAAGATACACGAAAATTTTACTATTTCCAATTGCTCCTTTTGAAATTATATAAAATTCAATGCCTTCACCGGGATTTGAAACCTTGACCTCGATATTAGCATCTTGCCTGGTGTTTTCTTATTAATTGCTTGGCTGAGACACAAAATTAGGTCGTTTTATAATTTTCATGGATCATTAAAAAAATTTAGTTTTTGGTAATTTTTTTTTTGATAAATGTATAAATTCTAATGAAAATCCGAAGAAAGAAATGTTCAATTAATAAGGAAACATAAACGTAAATAATAAATGTTAAACAAGGGTGTTAACGTAAAAAACTGAAAAAGTTTCGTTGAAAACAAAAAATCAAAATCGAACTGCGAACCAAAAAACGAATCCAAATTTCAAGAATAAATGTGGCATTAAACTGTTGCGTAAAAAGTTTTCATAAATGTTTCACGTTGATTTTCTAGGTGAATGTTGTGCGTAGTAGTTCAACGTAAACGTTGTGCGCTGTAGTTCAACGTAAATGTTGTAGGTAACGTACGTAATCTCAGCGTAAGGCAGCTAGTGGCTTGAAGCCTCAATTAAAAAGCCCTCGTGTATGCTTCAATGAGTTCGAAAGCCGAAATCTCTAGTCGGAATCATTCCGTTATTTTTGTTTAATTTTTTGAGACTTTTATTTGTTTTTTTTAAAAAACTTTTTTCGAATTTTAAACTTAAAAAAACATTATATTTTTCTTTAAAAATTATTTTCTTGGAATTTTTCAAAAATTATTTAAAAGTTTATGAATAGTTGAGTTCACTGCGTTTTGAAGCTCCTCGCTTCCTCATCAAGTGACCCTTGAGAACTTTTTCTAGGGGTAAAATCTCTGAATCAATAACATTTTTGATTTTTTTAAATCATTAAAAATAAATGTTACTATCAAAAAAAACTGTCTAGAAGAACTTTCAAAATAATTTTTTTCCATAAATAAAAAAAAACGCTTGGTTAGAACTTTTTCCTTTAATGTGGTTTTACGTAACGGCCCCGAGTGAAGAAATTTATATGCTTCAAATATGAAGAGAATTCGTAGAGTACTTCAATTACTTTCTGGTTTTAGGCTTTCGTTATTTTGAAAAACAATTTTTAAATATATTTTCAGAATTACTTTGTTTCTTATTCACTTACCCATCTCTCTGCTCATCTATCCATCCACCCTACCCACTTCAAGAGACTTTTCAAGGCTCACACAAAAGTCCTCAAGCCACGGAAGAATATTGATTTCATAAAAACCATTGAATATACATTATTTGAATTAAAATGATTGAAAAAATTTTTTTTTAATGAGACTTTGAAATATTTTTTTCAATAAAACGAAGTTGAAAAACACATTTAGCTTCCACACCTAATTTTTGATGAAATTGCGAAATATTTTAAAAAATTGACATCGAAGAAAAAGAAATTAAATTAAAACCTTTTTTTAATTACAAGAAGTTTGAATTTGCATGTTTCGTGTCATTTGAAGATCGATGTTTATTGAAGGACCTCTCTATCCACCCCCCGTGTTCCTCCTCCACGAGACCGCATAAGATACTCCATCACTAGTGTAACCTCCCTTCCAAGCACCATTACAAGCACCACTTCTACTATCACCACCACTAAAAGCATCATCTCCATCTTCACCACCACCACCATCTTCACCACCACCACTATCTTCACCACCACCATCTTCCCCACCACTATCTTCCCCACCACCACCATCTTCACCACCACCACCATCTTCACCACTACCATCTTCACCACCACCACTAGCTTCACCACCACCATCTTCCCCACCACTATCTTCCCCACCACCACCACCATCTCCACCACCACCACCATCTTCACCACCACCACCATCTCCACCACCACCATCTTCACCCCCACTATCTTTATCACCACCACCATTTCCACCAACACCATCTTCACAACCACCATCTCAACCACCACTAAAATCTCTACAATAAAAGAGTTATCATACTAATTAACATAGCGTAAGCAACAAGTTCCCCCATTGAAAATATTAACATTCACGCTTATATTAATATAACTAGAAGTGTTTGTGTTACTATCAGTAATCGTACCAATGTTAATATTGCACTAAAACAAAACATAAGACCGCCAAGTTGACCATCATGCCACAATAAGGTGGGCAAGTCGTTACTTGCCTGTCATCGTGCCTTCTGATTGCTCCTCAAACAAGCTTGTGTAACGTTAACGAAGTGTTTGTCAACGTTACACTTAAGGATAATAACATCGTTAAGGGTTTTAGTAGTTAGCGTTTAATTGGTGAATGCCTTGAATTGGTCAATGGTAGTGAGTCGGTATTTTAATCTTTAGTTGTCGAAAGTAGAAAATGATTCAATCGTTAATAAAGAGAAGTGAATTGAAACATGATTCACTGATATGGATATTGATTGGAAAAGTGAATAAACAGAAGTTTGAAGTTGAAGCAACTAACTAAAATTTGTTTATAACCCAATGGTCAACTTTAACGTTATTTAGTGTTAGTGCTGTTAACAATGGTTGCATCTATGAGAAAAAAATAATTAAAGTCTATTGAAACGGGAAAGCAAACTTGGCTTTTCAATTATACATAATAATAATTTTTTCTTAATTATTTTCCACTAAAACATTTAAGGTTTAAGCTAACAAAAAACATATGGGAAAACTTAAAAATTCAAAGAGCTCTTCAGAAGTAAGATGAACACTATGTCTTAGTTGTCACTGTTGCATTATGCCTCAACATCATATTGAGAAGAGTGAAAGTGACAAC
>OX387248.1:8264366-8286866 GCA_947562095.1 Branchellion lobata
ACAATTATCGTGGTCTTCTTCAAAATGATAGGAAAGTCATGCAACCATCTTCTGCAGAGAAAACTGATGATTTAGTTGAAAAGTCCCATGCAAGACTTCCTGACATTTCATTTTTCTTTTATCCACCCTCCTATCATCTGGTAAACTCCTAGCTCATCTTATCCTTCCTAAACCAATCTAACACAAGATAATCAAAATATTTTTATATGGTTGATCAATCAAACAATTTTTATAGCGCAGACTTCACATCGTTTGAGTGCTGCCTTAAACTTTTCTTCACCGCTCAGTGGCAACAAAGCCTCACAGAGCTGACGGAGGAAAGTGATGAACGAAAAGTCAATACAACCCTGTCGAGATTTTAGCATTTCTCGGACGTCTTTCAATTATTTTCCAAATTTTTACTTTTGAATTTTAAATAATTCTCTTTACTTTGCTTACGCGAGTTTCGAATTTTTACCGATGTACAAAAGCCCTCATACTTTTTCATCTTGTTTTCATATATTTTTTTTCTTCCACGAAAGAACTGGAAGCAATCTTTATATGTTAGTTGACCGCGGGAGCTTTGAATTATTCAAAAATTTTTAAACATCAACATTTTTTTTCAAAGTTTTTTTATCATTTCAAGCTAACCAATCCGGTTTCAGTTCATTACATGTAGACTCAATGAAACAAATCTATTGGCCAGCGGTTTTGAAGCTAGCCAATCAACTGCTGTGTCTGCGAATATACAATTATAGAATCATATAAAACGATGGAATTTCTTCACCTGCAATGTTACTTGCGTGTTTGCACATTGTTTTTAAGGTAGAATTAAGTAAAATAAAAAACGAGAAAAGTATGAAATTCAACGAATGTGGAAAAACTTAATTTGCCAATAAGCAAAATGTTATTACTGTTCAAGGTTAGTCCATAATAGTTTTGGATTCTTTTTTAATCAAAAGAAAAGTAGAAAACAAAAAATTTTGAAAATCAATCTCCCATGCTTTTCGGTCAAACAAAGAAAGTATTGAATACCGTTTTATTCTCATGAAGCGTGCATTTGAAAAAAATCTAAAAAGACTTTTTTATGTCATGCTGCCCTAAAGTAACAGTCAAACGCAGTAGTCAAGTACCAGTCATCAACAAGATCTACGGCTTCGTCATTAGCTTTTTTGCGGCAATTGTTGAGGAAGGAAGCTTAAGAAACTCACGCTTTGAAGCGTTGCTTCGAATGATATTTTCAAACAGCTGAAATAATTAAATAGTTAAGTGTTCTCTCTGCACGAAACTATGTTTGATTTTGTTCCATAATAAACGGAAACATCTGTTAGTTGAAACAAGTTGAAAGAACCAAAAATAATGTTTTCACACTCGAAATTATTAGTTTTTAAACCAGTTTAAAAAAACCTGTTGTGAATGGTATTGGAACTAACGTATAAATTGCAAATAAAAATAAAAATAAAAATTGAATAAACAGTAGCAGTGCATTCACAAGCGTATCATATAACCATCCCACCTCCACCACCACAAGTACCAACACAAGCACCACAACCACAAACAACAAAGCCACCAACAACAACACCACCACTAACAACACCACTACCAACAACAACACCAACACCGACAACAGCACCACCAGCAACACAACCACCAACAAAAACAGCACTACTACCAACAAAAACAGCACCAGGACTACCACCACCACCAGCATCGCCACCACCACCACTACCACCACCACCACCACCACCACCACCACCACCACCACCACCACCACCACCACCACTACTACCACTACCACCACCACTACCACTACCACCACCACCATTACAACCCCCACCACAACCACCACTACCACCACCATCACCCCCCACTATCCCCCCCCCCCTCCCCCACCACCCCCACCACCACCACCACCACCACACCCACCACCACCACCACCACCACCACCACCACTACTACTACCACCACCACCACCACTACTACCACCACCACCACCATCACCACCACTACTACCACCACCACCACACCACCACTACCACCACCACCCCCACCACCACCACTACCACCACCACCACCACCACCCCCACCACCACCACCACCCCCACCACCACCACAAGCACCCAAGCGAGTTTCTTCCTCTTTTCTGACACGGACTTGCTAGTCAGGATAATGCTGTCAGCTGCGTGTCGGTGAAGATGGGGAAGAGAGACATGTCTTTGCTTTTTAAACTCACTATTGAAGCATTTCTAACAAAAAATAGTTCAATATAATCTGATCTGATCTGATCTGATCTAATCATTTACCGTAATCATCTTATTTAGTCTTATCCAATCTTATCGTTGAACCTATTCATCTAAAAACACAATCAATTAAGTTAACCATCTAATCTAATCATCTAATCTTATTCCATAACTTTTCACCTAATTTAATATTTGATTTATTTTAAATTAGTCTTAATTGATTTAAATAAATTTAATTCACAGTTCAATTCAAGTTGGTCTAATCAATCTAATACAACATATAAGTATATAGTTAAATATAGTTTGGTCCAGCCCAATCTGAATCATTTAACTAGTCTCCACTGATGGAGCTTCCATTTGAAATGTTTGGAGTGCCAGTGTAGTAGAGCAGATAACAAGACATGGGCATAAGCACAGTACAGGCAGTAACCACACATTTCATGAGCCATAATCAAAAGCTTCCAATTCTACATTTTGGCAGCACACTTTAAAAAGATGTACAAAGCACAGCAAGCGAAATGGCTCAAAGTATTTGTATATTTTAAAACTAAAAAAAATACACTGAATACTTTTTTAAATTTAAATTTTGTAATCTATTTTTCACATTCATCAATACGCACGCCGTGAAGATTGCTTCGTGTGTCAGATAATGACCGTTGGCAATGTTCAATTACTGGACACTCCCACATTCCACATTTCCACCTTTCGTCCAATTATCAACTTATCTGTTAGCTTCTCCACTTCATCCTCAATCTCCTTTGAAAGCAGCTCCCTATTGTGGTGTCGCCAATTGAAGAGGTCGTATCCTCAATGCTTTTCTCGACAATGTATCTGACTAAAATCCTTTAAAACAACTCTGCACAGAGTTGACAACTCTCTTTCCAACTGAGGCCTTTGAAATTATTTTATGAAAGTCTCACCTCTTTTTCCCTGAACTCGCAATCACTCCACCAAAACATTTTTTTCAACCCCACATCCTCACGACCTCTTCACAACTTCTCCTCACGATCAGCCCATCAAACCACCAGTCAAACCACCACTTTGCACGCTATAGTTGCTAACTGCAAAGAAAGGTTATTTTTTATAGACCAATCAAAGCACTACCTGCCTGCTAATCACACGGTTTATGTATGTCTTAAAGACGAGGACAGCAGGCCTTAAAGAGTGGTTTGATTGCCCTGATGTAGGAAGTAGTTCAAACAGCATTTCCAAAGAAGCCAATACTTTTGAACACAATGCACTAAAACTATATAAGCAGTCTGGTTAGATGAGATAACAGGCTTGTTAAACGAACTCTAAATAAATGTTCTATTGGACGTAGTTAAGAGGGGAGTTTGGGTGATGATGATATTGTGGATGGAAGAGGGTATTGGCAGTGAGGATGGGCGAGAAGGGTGGAAAAATAAATGAATATGAATGAAAAAATTGTTTCATACACAAAGATGGAATGTTTCACAAACAGTCGCATATAAAAATTAAAATAAACATACAATAGCAATAAACCAACACAGACACACACACACACACACACACACACACACACACACACACACACACACACACACACACACACACACACACACACACACACACACACACACACACACACACACACAAACACACACACACACACACACACACACACACAAACACACACACAACACACACACACACACACACACACACACACACACACACACACACACACACACACACACACACACACACACACACACACACACACACACACACACACACACAAATACACACACGAACACGCACACACAAATACATGTTTCCACATATTTATATATATATAAAACATATGAACACACAAAGAAAAATCCAAACACAGACACAAACACACACACATGCAACCACACCCCACACGTAAACATACGCAAGCGCGTTGATGTTTCCGTTATGTGGTCATTAGTTATACCAAGTCATGTCTGAAAGACTTGTTAAATGATGCTTTAAGGATGTGGGGGCGTCAATAAACCAGTATATACTATAAGCATTTTGTATGCAACTATGTATCTCTGTATACACTATAAGCACTTTGTATGCAAATATATACTTCTGCATACTCTATAAACACTTTGTATGCAAATAAATATAGCTGTATACACTATATCAGCAGTCTACAGGCATCACCAGAAGTATTTGGTGCTGAAGGAGAGTACCTCTTGGCTGGGCACTTACACAGTTTTCGTTCAAAAAGATTATTGTCCAAAAAAATACTCTTTTCTTGACGATATACTAGTAAAGTGATGTTCGAATGAGATTTCTTTATAACAAACCTTCTTATGGTTGGTTAGTTTGATTATTTTTTGAACGACGCGGAAACAATTTCAGAAGAGATGATTGAATTTAACAAGAAGATAGTGAGTAGCAATCACAACAAGGTAGAAAATAAATCGTATGAGTGTGACAATGAATGTAACAACATCATCAACACCACTTCTACAATCAAGAATAAAACCAACAACAACATGAATTTAAAAACAAACAACAACAAAAACAACAACAACAACAAAAACAACAACGACAACAAAAACAACAACGACAACAAAATCAACAATGACAAAAAAATCAACAACAACAAAAACAATGGCACACATGAGAATGAAAATGACGTCGACAATAATGACAATGACTTCAACAATCATAACGATTCTTTGGTTGACCTGCGTCACAGGCCTTTGATGGCACGTGCTGGGAGGGCGGGTGAAGATGGCACGGGTGAGGTGGAAGCTGAAGAGGAAGAAAAGGAAGAAGAAAAAGACGTGGAGTTGGAGCTTGAAGAGGAATACAACACCAAAGACAACCTTTTTGATTTTCACTATGTCAGCAGCAAAAGTCCCCCAAACAACAACAACAAAATGGATTCAAAAAGACTTGATTTTCAAGCAAGCAACGAAAGCTACACTTTTAACACCAACAACAGTAACGACAACGACATAACCCTCAGTGCTTACAACACAGCTGGTAAAAGCAACAGCAACAAAGAAAATACAGTCAGTTATGACACCACTACCACTACTCGCATCAACAGCCCTATTCCAAAAAACACCATCTTCATCAACAAAAAAAACACCACAAACACTAAGAACAACACCATTAACACTACCAACAACACCACGAACACTAACAACAACACCACAAACACTAACTACAACGCCATTAACACTAACAACAACAGCAACAACGAGATTTTTCCTCCAGCATCAAACTACCACACCTTGTACGACGAAGTTTCCTCCAGCTCTTCGACTCAACAAGTCTGTTGTGGCTGCAACCAGCCCATCAAGGACCGCTACATGCTGTCCGTGGTGCACAAGCACTGGCACCACAGCTGCCTCATCTGCAGTCTCTGCAAAGCACCTCTCGATCCCACTGGCACGTGCTTTGTCAAAGATGATCAGGTGTTTTGCAAGGACGATTACTACAGGTAGTTGTTTCCGTAGTCTTTTTGTTATTTGTGGTTTTTGACCTATAATTAACGTAGTTTCTTGTCGTTTAGGAGAGGTTTGCTGTAATCGGTTTCATCATTAAGATCGTTAGTGTAGTTGAGTAACGTAAAAAAGAGCAATTTACGTAATGGTAATAATCTTCTTGTTCCAAACAAAATTTCGAGATTTTGGAGAAAAGATTTCACTCTCTGAATAATTTAATTGCTAACAACTTCGTGCAACTTTGTCACTGAGTTTCGGTATGCTTGAGCACGTAGTGGGAGCCGCATTTCAAGACATTGTTCGTTTACTATTTTGTGGCAAAAACACGTAAAATCATAATAAAAACGTATTTTTTTTCTTTTTCATATTTAATTTTTGGCTTTTCATGACGAAAACTCCAAAGAGCTGAGTTCAATATTAAAACGACACAAGAAAAGCGTGAAAGATTTTTTTCAAAGATTAAAAAATATTTAGCTTCGAACGTGCTTACAAACCATCGCCAGAAAGTTCGTGAAGCGATGGTGTCAAGGCTGTCAAGGCGAGATCAGCTCTGAGCAGTTGGTGATGAGAGTGAGAAACAAGATGTTCCACGTGGAATGTTTCTCGTGCCAGGTGTGTTCAATTCAACTGAGCACCGGCGATTATTTTGGCCACAACGACAACAGCATCTACTGTCGACTGCACTACCGATGCGACACACCACCTGACGAAAAGCCCTTGTTGCCAGACAAGGAGAGTGGAGAGGAGGATGAGACGAATGATGAAACTTTTGTGAAAAGTGTTTTTAACGATGAGGAAAGATTTTTCTCGAACAACGCTAATAAATATTCCCGATTTAACTTCCCTAGCAAGGCCAATAATCCTCCAAGTCCCAGTCATCTTTTCTCAAGATCTGTCAACTCTTTCTTTCCCTTTCCACCCTCCCCCTTCTCCAGAAACAACCACTTGTGTTGTGAGGCTGCTGATCCTGAGACTAGTTTCTGCTACCTCCACTCTCTCCCCTACCCTCTGCCACCTCCTAACTCTTCCATTCGTCCACTCTTCCATCACTCCAACAGCCAGCAAAAAGGAAGACCACGCAAACGTAAAACTACCCTGCCTGACATGGACGGCTTTGTTCCTTCTCTTGGTGAGTGTTGCACAAATAATTACTCAGTGAAGTTTCAAAAGTTTGAATACTTTTAGCGTTCATTCATTAATGTACTTCAAAGTTTTTCAAAATTTATCATCGTTTTTATTGTGTCAGTCATCCACTCTTTCATTCATTCTTCCACTCTTTTATTCGTCTTTTCCGCGCACTTTCTTTCAATCTTATTCAACTACTTTGTTTTTTACACCCTTTCGGAAATCTCCACTATATCATATTTGATATTGCAACACCAGTTGATTAGACGTTATTGAGATCTCATTAATATTAAAAATAACAACTGTGCATAAATTTTCGGAACAATTCATCTAAAGTCACATCTTGAAGACACTTCAGCCTGCCGTTATAGCTCTTTACAAGTGTCATCCGCGAAATTGTAAACCCGCTCATCAAGTCATCTTCGTATTCTTCCTCCTCTTCTTGATAAAGAATTTCCGTTTTTTTTCTTCTTTTATATTTTTTTATGCAATTTTTTTTAATTTTCTTTTTTTATTATTTATTATTAAAGTTATTAGCTCACATTTGTTTTTCTACTTTTTGTTTTTTTCCTCGTTGCGAATCTTTGTTTCAACACTCAGACAAGTTGTCTATTTAAGATTCGGTCAATTGTGTTTCAAAACTTCCACCTTAGATGCATAATTTTGTACTCAACTCTTTTCAGCAACGAAATTTTTCAAGCAAAAAAAAAAAAACTTATTCCAAAAAAATAACGGAATGAAAATGTCTTTGAAGAAAAATATTTCTCAAATTCCGAGGAAGAAAACTTATAATTCAGCGTTTTTCTATTCATGATGAAGACTTTTCGAGGCTTTTGTGTTGTGTGTGTGTGTGTGTGCTTGAATAGAGACTAAAATAAAAATATATAAATTCAGTTTTTGAATGGACTGATGAATAAGTGAGCTGGTGAATGAATTTTAAACGAATGAATTAATGCATGAGTGAATGGATGTATGTATGTACATGTGATTGAATATGTAATTGACTGAAAAACTAAATGGATTGTGGAATAGTGAGGTAGTAAAATGTGTATCAGGGAGATGAATGAAATAGTGAATAGGAAAAATGGATGAAGTTTAAGTCTATGTGTTAATGGAAGGACGGACGAAGTAATAAATGAATGAAGTTCTGACGGATGGATGAGAACGAATGCTTGCACGCATACAACAACATGAAGCCAATGACAAGCGGTTTGAAATCACGTTCAGGCACTTGAGAAGATGTGCTCGTTGTTGCCACATCAAAACAACACCAAAAACAAACAACTCAACGCCACACACCAACGTAACAACAAATCTCCATGCATTAGCATTGTCTTTCATTCTTCTCACGTTATACTCTACACTTTAACTGGAAGATTTTAAGATAATAAAGATTAGAAACTCAATGTCGTTTCAGAAAATAATATCAGATATTGAATCAGTGAAGAGCTTTTATAGATTTTCATTTTAAATTTTTTTCCTGATGTTGGCGTTGAAGTGCAAAAGCCTTAAGATTTAGTTGAAGGCTGAAAGCACCATCTTAAAACCCCTAGAAACATCAACAACTTTTGACTTTTCATTGTCTACAAAGCAAACAAAAGTTCTTCATACTCAAACTCTCCAATTGAATTCCCATAGTTCTCACGCTGTTACACACCTTTCATACTTCCCCCCTCTCGTGCCAGCCGTGGCTTTCAGTGTTGACACCAACTTCATGCCTGCATTTGAGGACTGTTTGTGCAAACCTTTCATATATTTCAAAATGAAAATAGAAACCTTAGATAAGTTTTTATGACATTCAGTTAATGTTGATTTCGATTTTTTTGATTGTCAGGCATACTGGTACCCCTTCCAGCGTTAGTCCGGATCTGATTTAATAAAAACTATTTTTTAAATCAGATTTTTGAGAATGTATTTTTAAGAGTTAGATATTGATAAAAAAAAAAAATATTTGAAAATAAATAGTTTTTTTATTATTTTTTCTCAAATTAAAAAATATTTCTAATAAAAAAAATCTAAAAAATCTCCGACAAAAACCGGCACGAGTGTACAACAGAAACGACGGTGATTAGGAAGGGCATTATGTCTTAGCAATGGTACGAGAGTTGTGACGTTGTGTCACTTGATGTTGTGGTCACAAAATTAATTTTGAACTTTTTCTAAAGTAAAAAAACAAAAATGAAATTGTTTATTTTTGTTGATCTTTGTAGCTTTGTGATACAAAAAAACTTCATTTTTTAAATTTTAAAATAAAGCAAAAAGATTTTTTAATGTCTGAGTGAGAAGAGTTAATTGGAATAATAATCAATACAAATTCCTCACTTATAATTGAAAATTATGAAGTATTTGTTGAAGAGATTGTAACAACTTTCCACACCACCTTGCCGACGAGGAGACGGGAGTCATGATGAGTCTTTGAAAACGCAGCAACACAAGCAGAAACGCATGCGAACCTCCTTCAAGCATCATCAGCTCAGAGTGATGAAGTCCTACTTTTCACTCAACCACAACCCCGACTCCAAAGATCTCAAACAACTGGCTCAAAAAACGTCCCTTAATAAGCGAGTGTTGCAGGTTGGTGTAATGATCCGATGGACTGATATGTGTGTGATGCATGAAGTACCAAATTAAACAACGAATGAACAATGAAGTGTGAATGGACAAAAACCTATTTTTTACTTTCATATCGTTCACTCAGGTGTGGTTTCAAAATGCTCGAGCGAAACACAGACGCACTGCTTTGAAAGACAGAGAAAAGTCGCATCAGCAGTCTCAGGCATCTCTTCCGAGTGACAAGGGTTCCGTATCAGGGAGCAGCTCAGTAGATGGGAGTGAAGCCAACACACAGAGCCACCAGAGCAAGACCCTGCTTCAGAAAATTCCCTCATTCGCCCACCACATTCACCAACTGCAAGATGACTCCAAATTTTCTGACGTGCAACAGCCCACCAATTTGCTCAACCAAACACCCATTCTCGCTTCATCTGAATCCAACTTCATCAGCAACAGAAACAGCAAAAGCAACAACCCTTGTAACAATGCGCCAAAGCCTAAACCTCACGAAAGCCACCATAGCAATTCTCTTCCCAAACCACCAGGTTATGATCTAACTCTGTCACCTCCCCTCAACAACCTCATCTCCTCCTCTCAGCACTCCAAGGCATATGAAGTAGAAAATAAAACTTTTGCAGATATTTTTTCAAATTCACTCAAACAAATGAGTCTAGAAAATAAAACTTTTGCAGATATTTTTTCAAATTCACTCAAACAAATGAGTCTTTTCTGATTATAGCTTCACTAAGTTTTTCATAGAATTCCGAATTTTTAATTTTCGTTTGAGCATTTTCATGTTTTTATTATTTATTAATTTTCTTCCAATAGGTTCGAATCAATATAGGCATAACAACATGTCATGGAAGTCCTACATTGTTATCTTCAGCATTTAATGAAAAATAAAAATTTGTTCAAAATAATTTTGAATATTTTTTTTTCGTTTTACTTGTTGTGGTTTCATATTGAACAACGACAAGAAAATGTTACAAATTCACAAGACTCAATAAAGAGTTGGGTCTCCATTATGAAACGTTGAAATGTATTTGACAGATGATTTTGGGAAATGTTCTTAAAATTTTAATCATAAAAATTCTTTTTAAAATTGGAAATACATAATTTAAAAAATATTTGAAAAACAACATTTTGATCTTGAAATTCGGATTAAAAATAATAAGTTGCAGCGGAGGATTTACGTCATGGAGTCGTAATGAAGGCTCGTCACTGCGCCTAATCTTTCTTCCTCTTCTCTAAGTCTCGCCTGCCGCATAAAAATGAGTGGAAAAACCAAGTTTATAAAAAAAACTTTTTTCAATTTCAATATTTTCAGAAAAAAACTTCATTTCATGTTAACAAGGATCAAGTAGAGCCATTGCGTTTTTATTGCAACCTCATAGTTTTGCATTTTTTTGAACCGAAATAACTTTTTAATGCGTTAAATACAGCTACAATAAATAAAATGAGAAAAAATAATAACACTATCTTTAACAATTTTTAATCTTCTTCTTTGAAAATGATTGATTTGCAGATCAAACTTTTTTTTCCTCAAGCGGCAGTCTTCTATATAGAAGCAGAAACACTTTAAGAAGACTGCTTGGCAATAAGTCGTAGCAATTAACCTCGGCTAAAACACACTAGTGATGTGTATAAAGAACCATTTGTACGCAAGAAGGTGAAGGACTCAAAAATGATGAATTTTTTAGTAAAAGTAGATTTTAGTAAACAAGAAGTGCGTGAAACTTTTTTTCGAATAAAATTCCTCCTGTGGTTCACTGAGCATTAGTCAATAAAGAAGATAATTAAAAACATGGAAAGTCTATATTGTATACTTCTAATCGGTTAACAAGGAAAACATTTAAGTAAAACTTGGAATTGAAAAAAGTGGTGATGAATTTTTTAGTAAAAGTAGATTTTAGTAAACAAGAAGTGCGTGAAACTTTTTTTCGAATAAAATTCCTCCTGTGGTTCACTGAGCATTAGTCAATAAAGAAGATAATTAAAAACATGGAAAGTCTATATTGTATACTTCTAATCGGTTAACAAGGAAAACATTTAAGTAAAACTTGGAATTGAAAAAAGTGGTATTATAGAAACACGTATGTTGTCACATTCAACGTTATTTAAAAACTTCAAAAAGTCTTCGGACTTGTCTGCATGGAGTTGTCATGGCTGTGTGTGTGTGTATGTTTGTGTGTTTTTGTTCGTGTGTATGTCTGTGTGTATGTGTGTGTGTGTGTGTGTGTGTGTGTGTGTGTGTGTGTGTGTGTGTGTGTGTGTGTGTGTGTGTGTGTGTGTGTGTGTGTGTGTGTGTGTGTGTGTGTGTGTGTGTGTGTGTGTGTGTGTGTGTGTGTGTGTGTGTATGTGCATGAAAGAATGCGTAAGTGCAGTTTTATCGGTGCTTAAGAGATGTAATTAAGAGAGATTAGAAGAAATATGTAATTAGGGTTCTAAAACTTTCCTAATCTCATCTCAATAATATCGATTTTTTATATAAATGGATGTGGTGGTGTGTTGTGTTGATTTAGTAACTACGTGCAAAGATGTGTGATTGTAGGAGATTATGGCTGCGTGGAAGCTCTTGGTGGGTGTTTTATAGAGCATGGAATTAGCAGACGCGTTACTTTGCTGTGGTGAGAAAAACCTTACGCTATTGAGTTGATGGAAGGTGCAGTAAAATAAACATTATTTTGACGGTACTTCAAAAATATTTGAGAATTAGTGAAAAATGCTTTTATTTGAGCATAAGATAGTGTTACATGAGGTCTTTGAAGCTTTGCTTCATTCCATAGAGTGATTATCAGCTGAAATAATTTATTGGCTGTTAAATCGAAATGTTTTTCGATTGTATCCAAGTGAGATGTAATGAAAAAACTAAAGATAAAAACAAAAATTGAAGTTTCAGGGTAGTTCCCTCATCAACACAACATTTAGAAGCAATGAAACTTAGAAGTAAGTCTTTAGCCATCTTAAAACTATCGAAAACCTTCTTTAGGCATGATTAGAAAGTAAATAAAAAGTTGCAAAGTTTTGTAAGTGGCAAAAAATATTCGAAAAAATTAAAAGTAAAATCGAAAAAACTGAAAGTTCTAAAACCCAATAAAATGGCAACTAATCTCCGTAGTGGGAGGGGCTTTGTGCGATTAGGGGCATAAACCTGCACACAAAGGCTCAAGTGGCGTGGCCCTGAAAGCCACAAGTAATCAAAAAGTTAATCGACGTTTTATGTCCTGTTACGTCTTGCACAGTGTTTGACTATCCAAGCCCCCTCTCTGGCTCACTGCAAGTCCCCACACCGCTCAACATAGGAGTAAGAACTTGCCGGTGGTGTGATGTTGATTTAGGTATAAAAGTATCTACTGAGCCATCACCAATTGCTGTGTCAGTCATAAAAATGTTACAACCTACTTTTTTGATTTAGTCACATAAATCAAAGTAATGATGAAAGTAGATGAAAAAATACATAATTTAAAAAAATAAATTTTTATTTCGTTTTTTTGTAAAATTAAATAGGAACGTGCGTATTAATTCTAAATAACTCGCCTGAAAAATTTCTGAATTTAAAATACTAAAAAAAACTGATTGTTTTGAAAATATTAAATACACTCAAGCTCAAACCATCAGGCTCCTTGAGACATCACTCAAACAAGCACTTTGCCCACAATGGAAAAAGTGAAAACCTTGTTTGGAAAAACTCAAAACTTAAATATTAACTCTTCAGCCAAAGTTTTTTTTAAAACTCGAAAATAATTGTTCAATTCCTCAAAGAACTAATTAACATTAGTTTATGAGTATGGTTTTCATTAACGAAATTACATTGTATTAACATATACCTGATGAGTTAAAGTAAAAACAATTTAAATATAAAATACAGAGTTGGATTTTTTTGGAAACTCAAAATAACTGATTTTTTTCAAATCAAGTAGTCTTTCTAATCAATAGTTGTACAGCGCATTCAAAACATGTCGAAGATGCTTCCAAGGAAAAGTTTCATCCACTGCTCGGTTATTAAGCCATACTAAAAAAAAGTATCTTTTCTAAGTAAGTTGCCGTTTCCGACAATTCAAACTCGAGCTGATTTGGGAATTGCAATTTAAGTTTCAAACTTCAAGGCGCAGCTCGCCAACCACTGGGCCAGAAGCGACAGTTCAATTGTAGCGATGGAAGGGAGACTCAAAGGAACTTCAAAAGTGTAAACTTGGGCAGCCCTAGGACCGCAACAATTTAAAAAGCTTAGTACATTCAAATCCAAAATACGAATTTGATATTTGATTTTTCAATAAATAAATTCAAAAGACTCTCCCAGTTTCCGTCCCAGAAAAACAAAAAACATGAGTGTTGCCTCTCGAATAAAGCAGTTTTATGATGGAAGATAACAGTTATCTTGATTTGCGATCATTCAAAATTATTTAGCGGCTTCTTGGATAGAAAAGAAAAAATTGGAAATAAATAGGATGCAAAGATTTCTTGGCGATAAACATGTCTACTCATTTCCCTTTGCTGACTAGATAGATCTTGTAGGATGAAGCAGATCTTAAAAATTACATGTAAATCAACAGTATTGAAAATTTACTGACACGACATGAAACCACTGAAGTCTTTCGATGTTGGCTCAAAAATCGCCAGCAGAGAAGCTTATCAAACAAGAAATGTTTTCATGAAGACTCTGCAGTACCCCACTCAGTCCAGTGACACTGATTGCAAGAGACAGCCCGTCACTCCGTCACTCTCTTTTCCCGTTCAACCTTTCGACTTCCTCTTCGCCATTCTCCATCTTCCTCCATATATATACCGACTTCCCCAGTTATCTTCCCATGCAATGTGTTCCATATATACACAAGGAGCAACGGTGGGAGCTCATGTCTCCGTTGTGGAAGCATGCTCTTAGTGGGAATATTTTTGGAGAGACATTTTTAAAATAACAACTTTATATATATTTACTTAAAATTGCTGAAAATGTTGTTATGATTTTCAATTTTTGAGCAACAATTATTTTGAATACTCAAAAACGAAACAACTGCCTCTGAAGCTTTTCATAAAACTCAATAGGCATTACTTCGCAATAAGGTTTTATAAACATTATATTGCAAAGTCTGTTCGAAGTGTGCTTGAAGCGAATGTTGGAGGAAACTTTGAAGAAACAAGACTTCGTTTCATGATATGCAAAAACACTTTGCGACCAGCCACCATGGCTCCTCTGAGGATAACGCTAGTACTTCTAACACTCAAAACTCTCTTCAACTTCTCTACGCCGAAACTTATCACAGGTACATGAAGATATTTATAAACAATAAAATAAATAATAATAAAAAACTGTTTTATTCGCTGCTTGGCTACTATGTGACTGAACCACGATAACATGACATTTGTTTTTTAATTTGAGTCATCGCTTTTTGAAACTCAAACTTGAGCTTAGCCCACAATAAAACTTCGAGCATCACGCTTCCCAGCGGAATAAATTTACCCCCAGGCTATAGGCGGAAACATGTTACAAAAAATGTTACAAAAATAGTAAAAATGAAAATAGGAAACAAAGCCATATGAACCGAAACATAATTCCACACAAATTCCAAGATGAAAATTTAAAGAAGAATTGATTGAAAAATGAAATTAATAAACCATAAACATTTATAATGGATTCGTAGCTCAAAATCAGTTCAATTTGTAAAGTGTCAGAGCAGGCAACTGGAGTGAAGCTAGGTGGGTAAGCCAGCTTGGCTTACTCAAAGCCAAGCGTCTGGAAAGAAAAGCGTCTGTTCTTCACTTAAGTCACCACTTTTCACAACTTAAATCTGAGCTTAACTGGCAATTGAACACTGAGTCTCACGTGTTTGAAGCGGGATTGCTAACCATTAAACTACAGGCACGGACTGCAAAACCACATCAAAAAACTAATGCTGATTTTTTTATTCAAAGAAAATGAGTATACGGTGAGAGCCTATGAATATTTATTCAATTAATTTTTATTCAGTCATTTTTCTTATTCAAAAAAAAGTCGTTCCCGAAAAACCAGTCTACAGTTATTTGTCATGTCTTTCATCAGTTGCTTGCTTTCTATTTGTCGGTTCAAAATTTCAATTTTTGGAATATTGCTGAAACTTTGTTGGATAAGTCGGGATTTAGTTGGATGAACTGAAATCTTGTTGGGTAGTTTGAGGTCTTATTGGATAAACTGGAAGCTTGGGGGGTAAATCAAAGAATGACGCGTAAGTAGCGACTGAAAGTGTAGAAGTAATCGTTGGTTGACGACTCCACGCCAGTGTTGTATATTTCGGAAAAAACAGCGGAAAATTTGCTACTTTTGGAAAAAATATTTATGATTGAATAACTTGATTTGTGATTGAATGAAAAAATTATGATTGAATAATAAGAGTTCTGGTTAAATAATAAAGAATTATGACTGAATAATAGGAATTTTGGTTATATAATAGAGAATTATGATTGAATAATAATAATATTAACTAAAAAAAATAATTATGATTGAATAATAATAATATTAACTAAAAAAAATAATTACGATTAAATTACTTTTTTTTCATAGATTTCATTGAAGCAAATCCCGGTAGTCGGAAAATAAGTTAACTTTATAGAAAAAAATTAAATATACAAAAATCGAAATACTAGTCTTTTTTAAAGTTTACAATATAACATTCACCAAGTTTAAAATTTTATTGTCTTCAAAACCACGAAAAGTCAACAAAGAGCCCAATTATTAAACTCCAAAAATTAATAATTGAATAAACACATTGAATTAATAATGAAAAAAATTCACTGATGTGTTTAGAGACCTGAAAAATTTTCTTTCCCACCCTCTTCTCTTCAACTCCTATTCACAGAACGGTTTCATAGGAAAAACCTTTCCAAACCTTTCTGCCAGGTCTTCCATCGTTTGTTTTCTTTTCATTTCTCAATTTGAGATTAATAAAAACATTATTATTCTTTTTTTTTCTTTATATTATAATAAACTTTAAAAAATAATTCATTACTTTTTATTATCATGTATTTTTCAACACGTTTGCGCCTATGGCATAATGCTTAGCCTGTTTCGCTGGGAGATGTGAACGGGAAAGCTCAATTTTGAGTAGCTTAGTCACCTAGAAGCCCAGAGGGAGTAAAACCGGTATCTGAGAACGCTTTGAACAAAATTTTAAAAGACGCTTTACAAACGCCTTAATTAAATAAGAATAGAAATCAACAAAATTCGTTAATCTTCCCAGTGATCTTTCTTTTATCGCATTTCTGACAATATTCACCTTCCTGTGACAAACCTATAAGCAATGATTTTTGTTAAATGCTCACTCCAGTTGGATCTGTTCATCTGACCAAAAGAACTTATTTTCTTATTTATGTTTTGTGTGTCAGTTTTAGAAAAATCTTCACGTAGACCGTGAAGGCGTAGAGGTTGTCGTTGGTTGACGATTTCGCTCCAATGTCGCGTATTTCAATCGAGATAATAGTAGGCAGTTTAACGATCATTTTGGTTCTTTGAAACAAGCAAATGCTTCACCTAATACATGTTTGGATGTTTTAAAAGTAATACTTGAAACTTGAAATTATGAACAGTTATTGGAAATAGTTTGAAAGTAACAAAATAAAATGTGCGATGAAACGCCTACAGGCGATCAGAAAAATAATAGAATTAAATAAGAATAATAATTTTGTTGAACTGTTCCATAATGAGCTTAACCATTTGGAATTCATGACTTTAAGTTTTTAGGAGCCTTAATGTTGCTTAATTTATTTTTTTTAATTGGAAATAAACGTTCAGATAAAAATGTTTTTAATTCAACATAAAAACCATTTTAAAAAAATATATAAATTAATTAAATTCAATTATTGAAAAATGAATTTTTGAAAAAATTATTGCAAAACAGTCAACGTTTATTTTGTTTGTCAGCTCATTAGCTTTCATGAAAATATTTTTCAAGCTTATTCTTTTCAATAACTAATAAAAATACGTTTTGGGTGGCTTCGAAACTCTAAGGGGCTAATGCCACTATAATAATATTCGTATTTGTATTGTATTGTAATAGAAAGACTTCCTCAGTGGAGGTTTTTTTAAATCATTAACATTGGATAAAAATATAAAAATAAAAATATTTAAATACAAAACAATAAGGTTTAATTAGAGTTTATGATAAATACAATGAACCTTGTTTAACTGAATAAGCCGGAATACAGCGATGTTTACTACAATATACTACGTCACAATATAACAAAATACATAACAACCAAATGAAAAAACGCACAAAAAAATAAAATACATTATATAAAACATTTTACAACGTTGAAACGAAAACACTTCATAATAAGGAATACAAACCGTTACAATATAGCAAAAAAAAATTCAAAGCAAGACAAAGGAGTGTGATGCACGCGATTCGAAAAAAAATACAATACAAAACATAAAAACACTTCAATTTTGTCAAATACAATACAAAATTTCATAATACACACGAAACCAAATACGATAAAACACATACAGAAAATAGAGTACGACTAAGAGCAATAAACTAACTTATAACAAATAAAATTCAATGCAATCACTGATACATGCGATTACAACCAATAAAATACAATGCAATACAAACGTGCTACTGTGCCTTTACTGTGCATTTACTGTGCCTTTACTGTGCATTTACTGTGCATTTACTGTGCATTTACTGTGCATTTTCGCTTGTAGCACGTCCGAGTAGATTATAGATAAAGCCTAAAGTTACGAGCAAGGTTTTCTCACATCTTCTCATATGTCATTTCCACATCCAAGCTACCTCAGCGCCTTGAGATGGCTTTATGAGACACATAAAATAATCCTTCAGAAGCGTCTGAAGCAACAAGTTGCATTGGAACTGCTTTAGCTCACAAAGGCCGCCACATCAATATAACAGAATTATGAGTAGTTTGAAAAATAAATTCATAAAAATTTCACTTCTAACACTGAATTTTATATAAACCACAATAATCAAACATATCGTAGCAACATCACACAACGTTTACCCACGTTTTTACCTTTCGATAATCTTTCTATAGAGATAGCATTGCAAGTCTCTTGGGTCACACCACTTCCATAATAAACGTGTTGTTTGAAATACAATACAAAACAATGGCACCAACTACGATTGCATTAGAAATATAATAAAACCCAAAAAAAATCAATAAATGAAAACCCTATTTTACCGAAATATAATACAATGCAATTGTAATATACAGCAATACAACAGCAGTGCAATGGAGTCCACAGCGAAATAATCAGTGGTATTAATGATGGCGTCAACCCATGAGAGCACCAAGCTCTTTGTAACGTCAGTGGATTGTATTGAAACAGGCGTGTGAAGACGCTGTTGTCGCTGGTTTTATTTGTTTATATATTGTTACTGTTTTTGTCGTTGTTGTTAGTTTTTTTGTTGGTGTTGTTGTTGGTGTTGTTTTTGTTGTTGTTGTTGTTGTTTTTAATGTTAG
This sequence comes from Branchellion lobata, assembly GCA_947562095.1. NCBI lineage: Eukaryota > Metazoa > Annelida > Clitellata > Hirudinida > Piscicolidae > Branchellion > Branchellion lobata. The sequence goes on from OX387248.1 coordinate 8,283,175, forward strand.
TGTTACGGGTGTTGTTGATGATGTTGTAGTTGTTTTTGTTATTATTTCAAGAGTTTTGTCAAGTTTTTTTGTTGACGTTGTGACCACCGTTAGCTTTTCAAGTTTCGAAAGATGGATGATCTTTCTTGGGTAGTTCATGCTTGATTCATTGTGGGCTGCAATGAAAGACGTATAAAGCATTCTGCAAAAAGGCGACAAAACTATTTACAGAAAAGCATACAAATCGTGCTGGCCATGACAAACCTGGAACATAACCTCAAAAAGTTCAGTTTGACCGAGTTTCCTACTTAATAAATTTCTGTTTCGCATCTTTTCAAAACTTTTTTTTCTACTTTTTAAGCTCTTTGTTAAAATTTTCAACTCAGTACTTAAAAATAAAGTAAGTTGTGACCATAAGAACCTTTTCGGCATTAAATGGTTGTGAAGCTTATCAACCTTGTAACCTCAATCATATTTCAATTTTTAAATTAATATAAAAAGTGTTTCTACCTGAACTAGTTGATAATACACCAACCTGATTCTGAAAATTTGAAGGTCTCTCTTCGTTCATTCGCCTAGTTACGGTGAACCTCCAAAAAAAGACCGAATCAAAGAATCAACTTCTCTGCTAGTAATAGTCCTTTCACAAAAACCAACAGCGTGAGATATTCTGAACGCCTGCAAGCAACATGACATAGAAGCGCCTAAGTTTGCCTGAACCGCTATGATGTAATCTTGTATTCACTCGTGTAGGTTCTTGTGCTTACGTGTCATAAGTATTCACGAGTTAAGCTTGTTTTCAAAGTCTCATAGCGGTGATCCGACCATCAAAAAAGTATTATACTTTGTAAACAAAGAAAGTTAAATTTTGAAACATGATTATTAGGTTTTAAAACATCGAGTGGGGCTCAAGGAATTTTGATATTTTTTAAAAAGTGAACTACCGGGTTTTTTCGTCTTTTTTTCTCACAGAACCACGAATGAATGAATGAATGAATAAAAATGATTATATTTTGTTAGGCAAAAGGTAGAAAAATAATTTTTAAATAAAAAGTAATTATATTTGAATTATACTGGCGAAAAAGGTTTTTATTAGGGAAAGAAAAAAATTTAGTAGACTCAATAAAAATAAAATCGCAATGCATTTCAGTCTAAAAAAACATTTTTATTGATGTCCGTAAAACTCAACAGCCATTTAAGCACGTCAATGTGGCCTCGAAACTCTACGGGGTTAATGCCGCTATAATAAGATTCGTACTTGTATTCTATTTTATTGTATTGTATTTGTATTGTTTTGTAATATTTAAAGCACATTTTATGAATTTTTGTTTCAAAAGAAGGAGCAAAACTATATTTACAAAAAGTCAAAAGATTGACGTTTTCCACATAAAGTTTTTTAAGCATCCACGCCGGCACTTTGGCACAAGCTTTTTTTACACCTCCCATAATAACTTTCTTTTATTATAATTAATGTTATTTTTAAATTTTCCAAAATAATCAAATAAACGTTACACATAATTTTTTTATTCTTCCATTTTTTGAAAATAAAATTTGTATGAAGTATCACTAAAATCAGTTACAATCGGATCTTTATAGAGTAATTCTCTTCAGTAACTCATTTGGTAGATTTATTTCGTTTAAAATTATTTTTATTGAAATTTTATTTTTCAAATAACTTTTTTTACGTGTCTCATTGATTCTAATTTTGCAGGCGTTTTTGATGTGCAATCAATGGTTGCTTGGTATGTATCATTATTTGTCCTTTTGTGAGTATCCTGTCCAGCCAATCTTTCGATCTCTGGAATCAATTTTTTGGTTAGATTAATTTTTTTGTAATTTTTAATAATTATAATAGTATTTTATATATAATTATTTAAAATATTATTGGAAATAATAATTCATGTTTTATTGTATGGGGATTTTTACTAATTGAAAAAATATATTTTTATTTGGAATTTTATTAAGAATATTTTTCCGGGTTTCAACACAATGACAAAAGCGATTGGGACGCAGAGTTAATACTAAAAAAATAATTCTCAAAAGTCAAACCCTGACAGCAAAGAAATGAAAAAATTGATGAAATAAAAATTGATTTCTAACTCAAACGACAAAAGTTGTTTCCATCACAACTTGAAAGTCGTGGCTGAGTGAAACGACGAAGGGGAAGATGAGATGGTGATTGCATGAAATTAAGTCTTGAGTTACATGATGAAAAAACTGTGACTTCGTCTCCGTGGGTTGGAAACTCTTTTTAACAGCCATAAAAATAATTATTTTTTTGTAATAAATTGATATTGATTTTGTTAAGTAATAAAATTTTTTAATGCTTTTTCGAATATCAACGTCTGAAAACCAGTCTGTGTGTGTGTGTTTGTTTTTGTGTGTTTGTGTGTGTGTGTGTGTGTTTGTGTGTGTGTGTGTGTGTGTGTGTGTGTGTGTGTGTGTGTGTGTGTGTGTGTGTGTGTGTGTGTGTGTGTGTGTGTGTGTGTTTGTGTATGTTTGTGTGTGTGTGTGTGTGTGTGTGTGTGTGTGTGTGTGTGTGTGTGTGTGTGTGTGTGTGTGTGTGTGTGTGTGTGTGTGTGTGTGTGTGTGTGTGTGTGTGTGTGTGTGTGTGTGTGTGTGTGTATGTGTGTGGTAAAAAATATATATAATTGATATGAAATACATAACTAAACATTTTATAAATACAAACAGTGGTGTACACAACAATGTATGGTACATACAGAGATGTACACAAACAAAGTAATGCACAAACAAAGAAACAGCCACTCAGTACAGGCTGGTAATAAGCACGGTCAGCTTGCATGCCTCTTCAGAAGGGGCCATTTGTTCCAACAAAGGCCGAAATACTGTTTAATGCTATGCCACTATGTTACTATTCAATAAAAATTGTTTAAACCCTCATTAATATCAATTATTTGATAATAATATTCATAAGTATACCTATGTAAGTTATTTGATCTTTAAGAAAATATATTTTTTTCTATTCAATACTTCTGAAAAATGTTTGGAATGGTTGATGTACTTTCCCATTCCTATCTTATACTGTAATGAAAAATCAAAATAATGAAAAGGTTTACGGTCTAAAGCCCAGATGTAACTATCGACGTACTATTCAATAAAGTAAATAATCATGTGTTCTGTACCTTTTATCTTTATAATAACAAGTCCAAAATTGAAATAATTCATTTTTTATTTGTAATGGTATAAAATCATTTGCAGCCTTGAAGAATTTGGTCATTTCAGTTTTTTAGGAGCGAGCTGTGGTGAGTTCACGGAAGCAGTGATTTAAGACCAACGTATGCCTGCATTTCATAAAGCCCGTTGCGTAACAAAGCTTCGACAAGCTTGCGTCGAATTGTTTGCCGACGTCGTGTTCACGTTAAGAGTGGTCGCACGGGGCGCGGGTGGGCTGTCAGGAAGTTGCGTTGAATCGACGCAAATTATCAATTTTCACGAAATTAATTTTTGATTAGTAAACTTTTCAGACGTTGGCACAACTCCAATTCCACCAAACATTTGTAATGAAATATAATATTTTCGTTGCCATTGCCATTGAACTATTATATATTTTTCTATTCACAAAATCCACTTCGTTTTGTGTTATAACATATTTAGGCTTGAAAATTGGAACAATTCATCAGACTGGTCACAAAACAAGAGTTGTCGACTCTCGTTAAGTGTGACATTCACCGTCCTGTTCCTTGAGCCTC
>OX387248.1:8291866-8456866 GCA_947562095.1 Branchellion lobata
CATTTTTTTTCATTTTTAAGAAGTTTGTTTGATTTTTTAATTTTTTCGCTCAACTTTAAGTTTCTTTTTCATATCGAGGATTGAAGTACAGGGTTTAATGGGAACCGAAAGAAACTAGTTTGAATTGGTTTGAAAAATTAAATTCATCTCGAACCCATTAAAGTGTTCAATTCTTTATTCAAAGTACTATTGAACTTTAACTCTTGAAATCGTTAAACAATTGCTTATGAAAACTCACAATTTGAAACTCACTGATTTCAGTTTGCATTTTAGCTACAAATAACCTTTCCTAAGATATGAAAAAAAATCAATTGTTTGCTGAAAAATTATTTGAATACAAAGTATTGAAGTGTTTTTTAAAATTTGAAGTTAATGAAAAGTTTGGTCAGACTCAGTGAACTGACACTACGAAAGATCATTCAAAAAATTAATCACTAGCGACTTGCTAGGTTATCAGTTCCAAAGACGTACTCAATTTTGTTAATAAAGGTTTTCCGATATAAAACAATAGAATAGTTCCGATAGCAATGCAATGAAAAACCGCGTGAAAAAATGGACTATTTGAAGCAAAAATAAAATCCCGAAATGAGCCTTTTCGTCCGAAATCAATGCCATTATTAATGATTTTCTGATCCATTTGATGGAGGTGGCAATGAATAGATGTGAAAATATGAAACCATAGAAGTTTCATTCATTTAATAGCCTTATAAAAGAATAAATCCCATGAATTTTTGTTTTTACGATGTGAAATTATTTTTATCAAGTTATAAAAATTTACGGTGAAATTATGCATTGAAATCTTCCTATTCGAAACTTTGGAAACATTTAAAAAGTCGAAAACATTTATTGCTTTGATGAGGAACATTTGAAATTCAAATTCCAAGCTGTAAAATGAAATTGTATAATGCTGCGTAGTGAGGCAACAAAAGCAGACTTCCGACTGATGCAAGAAATCGAATTTATCTAATTCAAAACCTTAAAACCTATAAGTTCTCTATTTATTTCCATTTAAAACCACAATTGTTGACATTTATGGGTGTTTTTACCCCGTCTTTTATGATACTGCAAAAAATTATTTTCTCAAAATAATTGTGAGTAATGATATTAAACCCTTTTCTGTGGATTTAAAATAAATAGATGTTTCGCATTAAATTTATAATTTAATTTTAACAAATAATGGAAACCTGTCGAACTACAAACAAGTTCATAGCGTCAGTTCATTCACTTTTCACGCAAACGTAGCTTGAGCTGCGGCTTAGTCGCTCTAAAACAAAAAGAGTCGTAAATAGCGAGATTCGACGGTTTAATCTTCCAGCGATCCTGAATTTCATTTTGTCTAGCTAACCGTAACCTTGCTTTAGAAACAGTTTTTGCAGATTTCAAGTTACTTATTCAAAATTATATAAATAATACTTATGTACATTTATTTGGTTATGAATTGTTTATGCATATGTAAAAAACGTTGCAAATTTTTTGAAATTGTTTTTTTATTTATTTTCATTGAAAATTTGTAATTTTGAAATTTAATTTTCATTTTTTTAAGTTTTGTTTTAGAAAAAATATTTTATTAAAAATGACTTGAACCAGTCTAAATATTCTGGTTTACATTGCAATATATATGAGATAGGCCTTTGAAAAATTTTTATTCAACCCTCAAAAGCCAAAAAAAAAACTCAAAACCTTGAAAAAAAAATTCCAATTAAATTTTTGAATAAGACTGACACATTTTTGTTGTGTCAACATGAATGAAGACGGGAGGATTCTTTTAAAAAATTGCTTGAAACTCACCATCACACCATTTCACCATTGAGCTCTTTTTTATTTTCAGATTTTCATGACTCCATGATCAAATTTTGTAAAAAATGCTTCACTTCTTCAACAATGAAACTGAGAATTTTGAAAGAATGAGGATAATTTTGAAGAGATTGATGATAATGTCATAAGATTGAGGATAATAAGACTGTTTTTCTGCGAACTGTTTAAAAAAAATTCCAAAAATAACAATTTTTGTTATCTTATTTTTATCAGCTTTGAAATAATTTTCTGGTATGAAATAGACTTTCATGAAATTTGGATTTCTTCAAAAACCTATTTTTCTCATCTTCCTCGTCTTTTCAGACAGAATATACTAAGTAAAACTTGGTAACTTCAATCAGATTTCTCACTTGAAACATGGAACTAATAATCATCATAATGAACTAAAAAACAACTTGATAACCACGATCTTTCATTCGACTCACAAAATAAAAACCATCTGGACGTCCTTCCCATCGACACTAGATCTCTTAACAATAAATCTCTGCACGTTTGAAATTTTCTGACGTCCTCTATAGACATTGTTAGTTTAACAGAGACATGACACGAAGATGTCACTTCACCCTCCTCACTTTCTGCTTCTCCCTCCTCCTACTCTTTCATAGAAAGAGCTAGACTTCCTAATGAACCTTTCTCTTTTTTTCATTCTCATACGATGAAATTTTTTTTATTTTATTCACCTAATCTTTTTATAATTTAAAAACAATTTTTAACAAAAACATTTTCTTGAATTTTGTTTTATTTCCTTTCGTACTTCTTTTTTTTCTTTGACCAAACCTTTCTTGAATGATCTCTTAAATTATGTTTTTTTTTGAAATTTTTTTAACCATTTTTCTTCACAACATTTCTTCCATTTGCTTTCTTTTTCTAAGGCTTCTACTTTGACAGCCGAGGATCTTCTGTTTCAAAGCATGAAAGAGGCTATCGAGCAGTCTACACTACAGTTTCGTGTGAGGAATGGCAGAAAGCTATCTTCTTATAAAAGTATTTCAAAACCTTCTTCCTATCTCACAAACTCTCTTAAATCAGTCTCTTTCCAAATCTAGATGAGGTTTTCTCACTAGACTATTATATAAAAACCCTCTTTCTCTTTCTACTTTCTCTCCACAGCTCTTTCAAAACATTATTTCTTACAACTTCTTTTTTTCTAAAAATAATAAAATAACTTTCGCAATTCTCACTAGATTCCAGGAAGCTCCTCCTTATGATTTTTTCTATAACTTTCCGAATTAACTAATGTAATCAATTCTATGTCTTCTTCTACATGCTCTCTTGACCTTATTCCAGCTCATATTTTTAAAGATCTTATTTTATTTTTCAATCAAATAGTTTCAGAGCTTATTTTTCTTTTTTAACATTATCAATTCTTTCATTTTTGGAAAAATCTTTCATCACCAATAACTTAAAAAATTATTTCTAGTTTTATTCTAACAATAAAATAAAGTCTTTTCAATTTTTTTCATATTTTCAGAGTTTTTGAAATATTTCAACTTTTAAGTTTCATCCTCACTTTGAAGTTCCTATCCTTTTCCCTCTTCTTTAATCTGGATTTCTTCCCTCCATAACATTGACTTTGCTCTAAAAACTAATGATTCTTTGCTTTCTTCTGACAATTGTAACTCTTCCCATTTGCTGTTTAGTTTATTCTTCTGTTTTCAACACTATTGACGTTTTTTCACGATTTCAACTAGAAGAAAATTTTTTTGGTATCAACTACTCGTACAAATGTTATCACGGTGGTATCAACTCCGTAGGGTTTCAAAGCCACAGGTAGCTATGAGTCTTTTTTTCTCATTTACTTCACTAGCCGAACTTCTATACTTTTCTATGAAAAATCCGCATTCTGCTTTTTCATTTTTTTGTTTTATCATTTTTCGATTTTTTCTTCTTTTTCTTTTCCATTTGGTGTTTCGTAGTTTTGTCCTTGATCCCCTCCTCTTTATTATCTATACTTCTAAATTTACATTTTTAAAATCAACTTTATGCTGACGAATCTTGAATCTTTACTTCATTCTATAAATTTTATCTAATTGAACACTTGTAAAGCGCCTTTAAGCATTTTTTAAGGGCGCTTTCAAAGGAACGGTTTTACTCGCTGCTGGGCTACTAAGTGACTGAGCCCCTCCGGCCCATGGTCTGTTCTTTACTTGAGTATCATTTCGAGTTTTGTTACAGGAAGTATAACAGATGACAATAAAAATTTGAGAACAACGGTAAATCAACCACAACTATAATGTTACAAAAAATGTCAAAAATCTGTACTTAAAACTTGCAAATAACAATAATCACCTAATTACCAAACAGACTTCTTTAAAGTACCTCTTTGCAAGGAACTAAGATCTTTTTACTAATTTTCCCATTTTCATGGTATCATTCAACTATTACTTATGCTAAACCTGTGCCCCCCTCTTATGGAAGCTTCTTTCTTACCTCCACTTTATTTCTACTTCGTCTCCTAAAGCTCCTCAACTGTAAAGTTCAAAGAGTTCTTAGCAAAACTACCTCTTGGCATTTGATCCTTGAATAAAAACCACAGTTAGTTTCAAGCATTGAATAAATGCTTATACAAAATCCAATAAAGAACATTTGGAGTTATTTTAAACAAAATAAGAATTATATCTTATATGAAATGACGCTTTTCAAGAAACAACTTCCAAAGTTTCAAGTAGGTAATTGTTTGAGACTAAGTACTTTTCATCAAGCGGGCATTCAATTTGGCCATGATGGAGGGTCTCTTTCTGTGACGGCCGCATTATCTGCCAGATCTAGGAAAGCGCCTGAGCCAGCCTCTGCTGATTAATTACTCCCTGTTAATGCCTTTATTCACAGAGTTAACATTCAAGCTTCTGATTGGAGACTGCTATTTTGACTTGTCCTGGAATGAAGGATTGCTTAATTTATTTTTAAAACTAATTTTGCATCAATAGTTTCACGGAGCAAATTTATTTTCATTTATAAAATTAAATAGTATCTAATCAAGTCATTTGTATAGCGCTGATAAAACTGCTCAAAAGCGCTCATGAACAAACATGTTCACAATATGGACATGCTTCGAATATTTTTGAAACATTCAATTTCTCTAAACGAAACTTAAAAAAAGTTTTTATTCGTTAATTAAAGTCACTTTCTCGAATAATGGCTGAACATAAAGATGAAGATTTTCAAGGTACATCTATTGACCTTGTATGCTAAGTAAATGTACTTATTCCCGAGTCTTTATTAAGAAGCCAAAGGCTGAAAACGTTAAAAATTTCTAACAAACTATTAGGAAACTAATGAAAAAACTAGAAATGAATTGACGTTCAAAGTTATAGATGCAAAGAGGTATATAAAAGGGAAGTAATGAAGTTTCTTCAAAATTATGACGGTGCAAATAGATTACAGAATTGAAACAGTAAACTTTGAAAATTAAAAATATAGGCTATAATGAAATGAAATTAAATTTTTTAAGACTCATTTCAATTAAATTCTGACTCACGCTGAAGATGTTAAAAGCATGGCGAATAATCGAACTAAGAGAAAGATGTCAGCTTAACACAAGCTGTAATCGTAAATTTAAAAAAATAAAAAGTAAAAACAAAAATGATAAAAAAACAAAGAAAATGATAAATTAACACAAACTGCAATGTTACAAGAAATTTAAGAGCAAAGCAGACTGAGGAATCAAATTGATAAATTTTAAGACTTTGGAACGTTACAAGAAATCTGAGGTAAAAATTAAAAACGAAATTCGTTATAAAATCAAATAGATTAAATTAGAAATTAAAAATTGAATTATAACATATAAGCAAACCAAAAAACTATTTAGGAGTGTTTTGAGCTGCAGAAAATGTCCAAATAGATGCCTAAAAATCAGATTAAGAGAAAAATTCAATCTAATCTAGCTTAATCTAATCAAGACATATGTAAAGCGCTTTTTAGCGCTTTGTTTAAAGGTGCTTCAACAGAAAGGGTTTCACTCGTTGTAGGCTACTAGTAACCAGGCCACTCTAGCACGGCGTCTATTCCTTACTTGAGTTGCCATTTTCAAAACTCAAACCTAAGTTTACCCGTTAACGTTTCACAGCGGAACAAGCTAACTTTCATGCAACAGGCGCAGACAAGTTAAAAACTTATAATGTAAGAAAAAAATCTGAAGGTAAAATGAGAACAACGAGGACCATAGAGTCAAATTGATGAACTTTGAAAAATTGATGTGGTTGTAAGCTATTGAAAAATAGCCTACAACCATATAAAAGAGTTTTTGAAAACTGTTTCATGTTAAAAATATTTTCACAGTGAACGGCAGAAAGTAAAATAGAAAAACAAAGATAAAATAACCAAAGCTGTTATGTCATGAAGACTTTAAATGTAGATTAGAAGAAAAACAGATCAAAGAATCAAATTAACAAATCTCAGATAATAAGAATAGTTTCAACTTACGTCAAACAACTATTGAAAAATGTTTTATGTTACAAAATCTCCAAAAAAAATAGTAGGGCATAAAAATGAAACAACGTCAAATTAACCACAAATTTGATTTTACAAAAATCAAATGTAAATTAAGAGCATAGTTGGCAATTGAGAATCAAAATATAAACATAAAAAACATAAAACAAAATAATGGCTCATAATTAAATCAACCAAAACTGTAATTTTACCAAAAATCCGAAAAAGTCGAAACAAAACGGTGTATAGAATCAACTCGAAAAGCTTAAACAATTTGAAGTTGCCTTCATAACTTGAACTCACATAAAACATCTATTAAGGAGACTCATTCAGCTTTTTTTCCTCTCTTCTTTTCAGCCATTCCACATATTCACAGAAAAGTATTGGAAAAGGAAACGGGGAAATGTTTCATCATAGTAAGCAGGGTAGTGGCCATAGTACTTTTTTTAGTATTTTCAAATCATGTCTAGTATTTGAAATTTCCGGTTTTGCGCTATTTTGTCTACTTATTTCGTTTCCTTTTTAAAAACTATTTTCAGTATCTCATTGGTTCATCAAGTTTCAGTCATTATTCTTAAACTATTGAACTTTGCAATAGGCAGGGTTTTTGCTCAATTTGGAGATGTTAAACGATGACTAAAACCGTTATTATTTTCATTGGAATATGCAGCATCAGAGTGAAAGAGGGATTTGAAGGATGCATTCAAGAAGGTTTTCTGGTTTCTCGCAAACGTGTATGGCCCTTTTTCCAATCCTTTTATTGAATTTTTATAAAACTATTTTCAATAATAATTTTAATTTTCAGATTTTATATATTCATTTCAAAATTTTATTTTTGTAATCGTTATAAATTTTTTCGTTCCAAAGATTTTTAGAATTGCCAAATCTTTCATTATTTTCATGATTCAATGGGCTCACTTCACAAAATAATATCGTTTTCCAATACTTGAAAGCTTATTGAATAAGTTTTGCAACAATATTTATTTAACAATTGAAGGTGTGAAAGTAGGCAAATAGTTGACGATTTCAATCCAGTGTTTCATATTTCAATCGAAAATATCTCTTAAAAACTTCAAAACAAACAAAACTGTTAAAAAGTGAGATGTGTAAAAATAAATATTTGAAAATTAAAATGTTGAATATCTATTGAAATAGTTTAATATAAGTAAATTAAATAAGTTGTTAAAGGTCATACACGCTTGCGCGCGACTGGAAAACCTTCATGCTTGAATGCTTCAAATCCCTCTTCATTGAACGTACATACAATGCTTATCTGCTCCCTCGACGATACAACACCTTTTAACAGAATATTTTGCGAAAAACTTGAATAATTATGCAAGTTTTGAGTAAAATTGTCAATCTATATTAATTTTTACATTTTCAATTGTTATTTAATTATTATCGTTTTGCTTACCCAACAAAAAATTCAATAGATTCGACGGGCAATTAACCATGGCTTAAAGCCATTCTCACTAGGTTGCATAATTTTGACGGGAAAATAACAATAAATTGGCGAAGTTTAACTTGAGAAACATAAATTTTTTGCAACGACCATATATTTATAAGATAATGTACAAAGTTTCAAATTACAAATATTGTTCAAAAAGAAATGAAAATCGACGAATGAAAAGGTCAAACACGTTTAAACGCAATCCTGACAACCTTTCAATAAAACTAAAAACACTTGAAAATGAAAAGCTGACCGTTATGAATGTAGGTATTTCTAAAGTAAACTTATTTAAAATTTGTACTGCAAAGAGAAAAGGCGTTAATTTGGGTTTTTGATTTCAAAAAATAACATGTTTAATCCGTTTTGGAGGAAACATTTGAGCATTTTTATGGTTCTCGAGATCACTTGAGTTACGATCTTCAAGTAGTTCGTTCACCTAAGAGTTAGATGTGTCTTTTAAAGTTGTGATCATTGACTTGTTGCAAGGTTGTAAGAGCTTTACGCTTCTCACTACTTCAAATACTTTTGCAATCAGTAGCCGAATACAAAGTAGGACAGTTATTCCAGCACTGAATAAAAGTCTAGTGAGTTTTTTCAATTGAATTTAGACTCACCTTTTGAGTTTCAAGCTTCTATTTTAGTTGAATTACCTTTTCCATCTTCAGCCAACACGCTCAATAAATCACTCACTAGTCTCAATTCAGTATTTTGCAAAATAATCCTTTTTATTCCTTCAAAGCATTCCAGTTTTAGACGCTTTTACTCAATAATTCAGCTTGAGAATTCAAAAAGAGATTTATTGAAAAAATTGAAATAATTTCAATTCAAAAATATTTTTTAAATTTTTTCAGAGATGCAAAGTAAATTGAGGTTATATACCGACATGTCGTTCGTTTTTCAACAACATTTTCCAGAAAAGTTGAAAGGCTTCGTTGTATGAAAAATCTCATTAGTCCAAAAAACCCAAAATAATAAAAAAAACTATCGGGTTTTTTTGAAAAAATTAATGATCTTGTAGCTACTTAAAAAATTTATACACTTTTTGAGAGCTTTCTTAAGCTTAATTTTGTTGAAAGGTCAAAAAAAAGGTATATTTGGAAGGCTGTAAACCCTTTAACTCACTCAAGTTAAAATTTAATAACTTTGGCTTTAAGGCACAACAAAGCGACAACAAATTGATTCGAAAAGTTACAAAAGTTTATTTTGGTGTGGCACAATGGGGCGTTTAGTTGTTTATTTGTGAGATTAAGTCGCCTTCAGTGCCCGCGAGTCTGCCGCTGTATAAATTATTCCACCACACTTGCTCTTATATGTGCTGTTTGGTGAGATGTGAAAAAGGCAAAACAAGCTACGCTGTTTCGTGACTTTCTTGTTGACTTATGAAACATTTTTTTTCTCGTTCTTTCAGTTTGGTTGAAAGTAGCTTTTAGTCTTTGATGGTTTTTTTTTTTAAATTTTTGTTTTATATTTTCAATCGAAAAAAAATCAAATGTAAGTTAATTCAAACCGGTTTTTATACATATTTTCAATATCACTACTCGTATAAGTCGATTTTATTGTATAAGGAAATCTAAACGAAACAATCAAACTTTATTTTAAAACGGCTTGCGAGCTTGTTTGGCAAGGAAACACTTGGACGATAACTTCGACACATGTTAGCAGAGGAAGATCAAGTAACAAGGAGAGTGCACCACTTCTCAGTGCAAACATTGTACAAGTTGAGTTGAAAGATTGAACAATGGAAGAGTTTTTGAATTTAAAGAGTGAGCAAGGCGTTGGAAGAATTCGTTACACCTCTAAAACTGCTCAGATTTTTGGCGGTTTGATTGTTAGATCTAATTTTTAGCTTCATTTGAAGATCAGTCGAATATCACTTTGATTGGGTCGAATGATTAAATTATTGTTAAACCAGGCTCACTATTAGGTTTATTAAATCTAATCAAAGCATTTGAAAGTGCTTTAAAAAATTTTATTCAAAAATGTTCTTAGAAAAACGGTTTTACTCACTGCTGGGCCACTAAATGACCAAGCCACGCTAGCACGGCGTCCGTTCTTTACTTGAGTTGCCATTTCAAAGAATCAGACCCAAGCTAACCAGTTCAAGCTTTACAGCAGAACCCTCCAACTATTCTGCTACAAGCACAGAAATATTTTTTTAATTTCACAAAAAATAGCAAAAAACAAAAAAATAAAATAAAGTCAAATTAAACAAAACCGTAATGTCACAAAAAACCGAAAGACCAAATTGACTAGAGAATAAAACTTTTACTAATCTCTTTCGGAGTGTACTACTTGTTGCAATATAGTATGACATGATTTTTATCATAAGTTTTTTTATTGAGTTCTTTGGAGTAAGATCAATAAAAAAAAGACTATTGGGAGGATAGCACCATCAATCATCCTTCCGCCCTAGAGCGCTTTGAACGAAATGTATAATCCCATTGAATCAACTTTGTTAGTTGTTTTTTCTAATAATTTTCTGTATGAACTATTAAACAAATATTCTGAGCTCTGGATATTTCCTTGTTTTGAAGAGAAGTGGTATGGAAAAATTCAAAGGAAACTTCTCTATGCGAACCATCAAGGCCTCATCTGTTGAGGTCCACTTGGTTGTTTGTTACAACGAACACGAGTGACAATGATGTCATTAGGGTACTTTAATCAAACGGGATTCATTTAAAGACTTCTTTCTTACGCTCTTATTTATGCCTTCGCCAGCGCCAGCCACTCATAAAACTAACAAGCTCACACCTCGCGCAAGACGCCACGACGTCCATTAAGTGTGCACCGCCCTGCGTGATGGAAAGTGAATTAAGTGCACGCCCCTGAACGACCAGCATGAATCCTCTCTGCGTTCTCTCAAAAACGAGCAAGCGCTTTATCCCATGTCTACTAGTTCCTTCAAGTTGAAATTTCATTTTGAGGAGGTTTTAGCTCAGACGCGAATGAATTAAGCTCATTGAAAGTGGTCTTTTGAGGGGTTTCATGTTTCTAACTTTTCCTAGAAAGCTGTAAAAAATAGGTGTTTTGGACACAAAATCTGGATTTGTGAATTAAGTTTTGCTAATTTTTTCATGTTTTTGTACCATATATTGTATTATAACAAAAAATAAAAACGTCCAAAAAAAGCTTGTTCGATATATTTTTAGAAAATTTTCGAACAAAACGGAAAATCGTATTTTATGGTTCATTTTGGAAATATTTGCTGATAAAGTTTTTTGCGTAGCGCAAAAATAACGGGGTTTGATTGTTGGATGCGAAAATAACTGCAAAATGTTGAAATTGACCACCATCTTATTTTTTTCTTATCTGAAAAACTATTTTTGAATTTTTTTCAGAAATTGAAAAAAAAACTCGTTCAAAATTTTAAAGCAAGATAATTTCATTTCAAATGCAAATTTAAATTGCTCTAAAAACTCCGCAAAAATTCAATTTGGTTTAACGACTTCTGTTACCAACGTGACAGTGACTTTAAAATGTAACATTTTGTTGCAGTTATTGGAAAAGAGAGTCTTCCCTTGAAGAATGTATTCCGATGCAAATCACGGAGGCTTTAATATCACTATTCAAAGCTTCACTCCTTGATGTCGAATGAATGTGAAGAGATATTTAATGAGATTTATTCGAATTAACTATACGGTAAAGCTTAAAAACAATTTTTTTAGCTTTTGAAAAATTGTCTCAACTTCAAATAAATCGTTGCTTCAATTCCAATCAAAGCAAAAAGTTGTAAAGTTAGAATAAGTTTTGAAGATGCATTTTGGTACAACCATCATAAACTATTTTATATGAGACCAGTCACAGAAGCAAAAGAAAGCAGAGAATAACTAGTGAAGCAAACACAAAGCAGACGCTTGTATTTTAGCTTTATTGTGCACGTGTTTCATATTATTTTGTTGATATCTCGCAATAGTATTGCTTTTGTGTAACTCACGAGACTGCCTTTTCTATTCACATTGCCAACAATAAAGGTTCATAACACTGAAATATTTCTTCAAAATTTTTATAAAATATTTTTTAATTTCATTGAACTGGAAAAACTTTCACGAAAGGTATTTGAATTATCAAATTTATCATGACATGTCAAAGCAATCGTTTTATTTGCTTTTCGAAATGGGTTCGTTTTTTTCGCTCTTATCGCGCTCAGAAAATGTTGAAATGCACAAGAAATTTGATATTGGGACCTCCAGAGATATAAATAATGACTGGGAGATAAGGAAGGAGAATGAAAGTTTCAAAAAGGTTTTATAAAAATAAGGTGTTGATGTGGTTGAATTGATAGCTGCAATATTGGAGTCGAAGAGCGTCGTAAAAAGTGCGCGAGAGGAGTGACTTTACAAGACACAATGAGGCAGCACCTCACTTTATGACTTGCAGCCATTAAAACCTTATAAGGTGACCATTCCATGCCTCGATCGAGCTCTCTTTCGTATGAATTATTCCCGCATAGTTTCTTTATAGAAAAAGAATGAGAAAAAAAAGAACAAGAAAAAAAAAAAGAACAAGAACAACATGAAGAACAAAAAAAAGGAGAAAAGAAGAAAAGTAATGATGAATTAATAAATATGTGAGAATATTCATCCAAGTCTGTGGAAATCTTCAGTTGCAGGTTTACGATGATAATTGCTCAACTACCATAACCCCAACCCCCTCAAACTCGATATTGAAAATTGACAACCTGGCGTCGAAAACAAATTGCCTTTTGAGAGAAGATTCATCAAGTTTCATGAATTATTGTCGTTTTTTCAGCCACCACGAACTCTCCTTTCAGAACTACTTTAAAATTATTTTTCGCATGTTCCAAATGTGTTTGTGAAACGGCCATGACAAAGTCAACTTGCTACCGGTAGCTCAAAACTTTATTGTTTTTATGCATATTAATTTTCAAAGACCATAAAATAGCCATTAAATTTTTCATTGGTTTCAACTTCACTTTTAAAATGTTTATTCACGTCTCAAAAGAAGGCCCTCTTGTTATTGCCATAATGAACTTACAACAATCTGGTTAGAATCAAGTCCTCACATCTCATTCTTGAAATTTTTTTTACCCTCACCTTCAAGACTTTTGATAAGCTCGTGAGTTGTCATTTAAAAGACGAGAAACAACTTCAGAGTTTACAAGCAACTCTTCACACCATTTCCCGAATCACTGCCTAAGCATATATCGATTGTCAAGCGCTCGAGGCATAAAACACTAATAATCATGTCCAGACACAGCCACTCGAGCATAAACAGTCGCTACCCGGATTAGGCGCGAACATAAATAAAAACTTTGCAAAGTTATAAATGCCGAGGCCTTGTATGCTTGCCTGAGTTTGATTTGGAGCTGAACGAAAATGCACCAAGGGAGGCGGTGGCGGAAACGCTAACGTTTCGAAATATTTTATTTAATTCGAAGCCTGATATTATTTTTTATTTATTTCAGATAAAAATAAACAAACAATTGTTTTTTGAATGATTAAAACAAGTCTTCTACACAGCTTTCATCATACTTTATACACAAGCCTTTAAGTATGCATTTTAAACAAATTTTGCATTATTCATTTTGTAGCATTTACTCCATTGGACGGATGAAGTCATAAATAAATGAAAGCACGCGTGCGTCTTAGCACATGTCTCCAAGGCCATTACGTAACGCCGTTTGGTTTATCCATCATTGATTAATGATTTTCATTATTATACTGCAATATGCAATTTTATGCTGCAGTTTGTTGTTGACTTTAATGTCAACTTTGCAGCTTTTTGCATAAAAAATTTATTTTGTTGTTTTATCATTTATTGTATAATTAAAAAATGTTTGCAAAGGATTGTTCACTTTCCAGTGTATTAAATTCCCTTTGAAGTCTCTTTTTGTTTTGGTGTCTTTTATTGTTTTGTATGCCATTGTCTTGATGATATCTCTGTCTTCCATACACCAACATAAACTGTTGTGATGTTGAAGGGCTCTCAACGCTTGATTTTTGGAATACCTTTTTTAGGATGCTCAAAAATGTATTCACAAAAAATTTAATAAAAATAACGATTTTGTGAAATCTTTTATACAAGCATTTGAATGTATAAATTATATTCTTCAATTTTGGAGCATTTTATTAAACTCTTGGTTGTCTGTTTGGTTGTTAGGCCAAAACTTGTTGGTTCAAATTCCACCTCTTTCTACCAAGCTGTAGTTGGAAAGAAAATCCGGTATAAGTTTGAGGAATCGACGAATGTGTTTTCACACCCTGGAAAATGTCTCTTGAAAATTATTTTTTAGTGGAAATGATTATTTTCCTAAATTTAATAAAAGAAATTGTATTTTTGATATATTTCTATGTATTTTACATGTTTTTACATTTTTACCTCTCAGAAATCGCTTTTAAAAGAAGTTTTCAACTAAGGTGTACGATTACCCTGTCTTTTTCAATTTCAACGTGATGTATCCTAGCTGTAACTCACAAAAATTCGTTTCCAATTCACCTAAAATTCTCCATTTGCAAACAAACATTTTGCAATGGTCGGCGGAAAATTGCGACCACAAGCTGAAGATTAAAAACTTCTAAAAGGTTACTAATGATTTGTTATGAAACACCATTTTATCATTATTTTCAATCATTCAGTTTGAAAAAAATACATAACTAAATTTTTAAAATGTTTTTTAGGTTCTTAGAGTTTTTAAGTTTCATCGCTGCCACTGCTACCTCTTACATGTTCCTTTGATTGCGCAAAACGTGTTTAAAAGATAAATCGAGTTTTCATCGAGATCTCGTTGAATATGACCTGCTTTAGTGCACTCAAATGACTCCGTCAACACTTAAACCCACCTTAGTAAAATGTCACAATGCGCTCGAGTGTAAAAAAGAATATGTATCAATAGCTTTATTTCATAACCGAAATATTAAAAGCATTTGCTAGAGCGACACTCATTGCAAACGCCGAAGCGTTATGGCGACATTGGTCAGGGCTTTCATTCGTATGTTCCTATTCCTTAAATTACACCACTATATGGCGTATTCTTTGAAGAAATTTTGAATAGATTAAATAAAGTTTATTAGAAAAAACATAGTGATTTTTTAAAACTGCTTCTTTGATGAGCATATGCTATATTATAAGATCAATCATAATCACTCGCTCCGTAACCACGGATGACTTGGATGCAAGCATGCTGAAGTGTCTGCCGCTTCATTCAATTTCTCGAGTGACGTCTTTATCTTTCCATTTGAGTTTAATGATACGCAGAAAAACCTTTCTTATTATTGGTTTGATTACCTTGAAACATTTAGTCATAAACTTAGTGAATTCAAAAAGTTAAAAAAGTTTTTTATGTAAACACTTTTTAATGCTTAAAGTTTGTTTCGCCAAGCATTCAAAAGATATGAGAATATAGGACCATGGTGAAAAAAAATCCAACAAAACCGTGTTGATACAAACTTGCATAACTGATTGACAAGTGGAAGAGGCCTCAAAAATATTCTTGAAATGAGTGAATTTTTCATAACTTTTATGTCTTTAAAAACAAAATCGAAGATAATTTTGTTGGCTTCTAGTGAAGAATATGAGAGAGACTACCTAAGCAATCGATCCCTTTCCAATGAATTTAATTTTTGTTTGATAAAGGTGAAAAATCTTGAAGCAATAAACATCAAAAATTGAAAATTTTTTTTTGCTGTTTTTACTAATGTAGTCATGATGAACACAAGTCAGCATGTTCCACTCCACCCTGTCCATAAAACCTACATTTTGTGTGGCTTTTATGGCATACTGGCTCTTGTATTTTTTCAAACATTTTAATAGTTTCAAATTAAATTATTTTATAAAAGTTTTTAAAATCTTTTGTCAAGTTTGAAATCTCGTAAAAGCACAAAATGTTGAGAAAATGTTGATTTGAAGATGGGAAATGTTATGGCAACATGTGAAATATTACAAATCGATATTATGCACTGTTGTGTTTTCTATAGAAAACCACTGATTCCATAAATTTGACGTGGGTGCAGGCTTGGGAGGGGAACAAATTGAGGGCCATAAAGCATGTGCTTGCTGTCCCTTTTTGGAGGAAATTAACTCAAAAACAACTCATCTAAAACCAGCCAAAAAAAAATTTTGAAGTTGAAAAAAACTAAATTTTTGACGAAAAAATTTCTCTTTCAACTCACCGCAATCAGGGCATGTGAAAGAACAAAGAACAGGGGTTACCAGTGCGACAAATGAAAAAATACATGAGCACACCACCTTAATGCAGTAGACAGGCTTATTAACATGGAACATTTGAGTTGACTGATGTTTCAATTGGAATAATGCAGTAGTGCAACGGTGGTGACTAATGAGGGGAAATGCGACTGGGTTATCTGCATGGGAACTCTTGACGTTCCGACTCTCCGTCGTTGTCACCTTGAGGTGCTTCCAGCTTTATTTTCGTTTTATTCTTTTCCTAATTTGGTTTTATTTGGTTTTTATTTTTATCTGTTTTTGAAATTTAGATTTGGTATAAATGTTATTTTCTGCTCTTTAGATATATTTTGTCAGTTTTTCACAATTAATTGGTATTTTTCTTTCATGATTATTTTATGATAATTTTTAAAAAAGTATTTTTTCATTTCATAATTAAATTTTCTTTCCACACCAATTCCAGTTTCTATTAATTCTTCATTTCAAGTTTAAAAACTTGACGATTGAGTCATGATCAAAGTATCCACCAAAGACTTTCTCAAAGAAAAAATCATATACGCCGCGGTCATTTTGTATATTTATTTGAAAAACATATCCATTGAAATTATAAACTTAAGACCAAAAAGATCCATAACTAATCTGATAAGATGGTTACAATGAGATACCGTGCAGTGTTATTGATCCGACAAGATTGGGACAGCTAAAATAATGGAGGTTTTCGAAACGATGATATTCAAAAGAGGTTTTTAGAGTTAATTTTAACAGCTTCAATGTTACAGAAGTGTGAGTGGCTATGAAAAGTGGTAACTCTTGTTTTCAGCAATAAGCTCTTAGCAAAACGACTGGAAGAGACGGTACGAGCAAGATGGATGGTGGTCTTCATTATGAAAAATGTAGCCCAAAAAAGCTTGAACGACAAAATCTTGACGAGATATTTATAATGAAAGATAATTGTAATGTCACCTCGCATACGGAGCTGCTGCAACAGCTTGGAGGCTTTGTTGCCCTTTTATCAAAATACTCGCTTTAAAGTCATCATCAAAATTATTTTTAGTTGAACCGGCAATGAATTTTTTTTCTAATCTTTGAAGATCATATTATAAAATTTTGATTAATTTCATTCTCAACAAAAAAAAGGTCCGCGGACTTTGGTAGTTTTGCTGTTATTAAGGTTTATAAAAGTGCACGGAGATCCTGGACGTGACAATAGTGTTTGAGATAATAAAGTCAAAAACAGATTCATTCGACGAACGTTTCATTGCACAAGCAAAAAACGTGTTTTCAGTTTTTTGATACACTCAATTGACTTTTCGTTGCTTTCTGAAAAGTGTGACTTGGAATTATATTATCTTGAAGCTTGAGTTGAAGGTCCAATTATTTCAATGAATCGCTTCTGTCTGTTAGCTTAAGTTACTGTCTACAAAAAGATCTCACTTTTGTCAATCTGTTTTTGGCGTAAAATTTATGTTTTTAATGTGTAAGATTCTCAAAAGTGTCAGCGCCTTGAGTGGCATTTCCAAAAGAACCGAGAACAAAACTTTCAAAGTGGTTTTTCTGTTTTATGCGAAAATCCTTTTTTGCTTCACTAAATTTTCCAATTTTTCAACAGAACAATCTCAAAAATTACACAAACGTCTAGATAACTTTTACAACATTTGTTATCTAAATTGATCTAAAACGCCGAATGATACATTGAACAAGATGGATGAATTTCTAGCCAACAACACTAAGCACTCGAAACGAATGAATGGAAGCCTGTATAGAAGGTCTCGTGTGTGGACTCATTAGAGATTCAACATTCCTTCATGCCTTCAAAGCTGTTGAAGGGAGCGGACACAAGCAATGTATCATCTGAGGATATTCGTCATTGACATGTGCACGAACGAAGAGTTTCAATAATGAGGTCTTGAAGGTGGAATCTGGATTTGCTTTTATGGATATTGCATTGGCCTTTGCAAGATGAAGTTAAATATAGCGGTTTGTTCTTGCAGCATAAATCAGCAATAAACCTATATTGAAAGATCAAAACCTTATTCGGCATGGCAACCTTGGAAACACTATCAGCCATTTTCGAAACACTCATGAAGTAAGGCAGAATAGCTTACAATACCTTTTTCTTTTTTTTTTAATTTACCTTTTTCTAAAATGATTAATGAAATAACATAAAACAATTTTTAGCTGGGAGTTGGGAGTAGAAATTTGGGTGTTTCTGAGGTACAGAAGTGTTTGCAAAGACACAAAAAAGTGTGGTTTTTTGTATTTGCTTCCTGAAGGTTGCAATGCAATAGAGAGATTAGAAAAATCTTTTTAATATACCCGCGTGTGTATATATGAACGTGCTTTTTTTGGAATGAGGAATAATTTCAAAATATATTCTTATTTTGATGTATCATGACTGTTATAAAGTGTACGAAGACGTTTCTATGAGCAAAATGATCGATGCGTGGAGCCTATTTCAAATTATAATCTCACTAAGAAGCCATTACGTGAGAAATATGAGGGCATAAAAGTTGACATTTTTCAGAAAGTGATAAAAAATAAGAAGCTATAGAAAAACCAACAAGTTCAGTTTTTTTGACAAAATTGAAAAAAACATGAATATTGAGAAAAGCAATCCTTGTTAGCTTTATGGAGGTGTCGGCACACTCGTCACCACTCCATCCTTGTCGGAGTGGCAGGAGTAGTGGTGGAGAAGCGATAGGGTAGTAGTGGAGTTTGAGGAAGTAGTTGTGGTTGTGAGGTGTTGTTGTAGTAGACCTGTGATGGTTGTGCCTGAAGGTATAGTTGAAGTTGGGTTAGGATGGATGAATTGGATTTTTAATAAAATTTGTAAAGTTGTTGTGGTGTATTGTGATTCAAGTTAAAATCAAAGTTTATGCAGAGGTTACAAAATATCAGTTCGTGTTAATTTTCGAATAATTAGTTTTCATTTTTAGAATATGATCTTTTATTTTTTTAAATATAATTATTAATTTTTTAAAATATAATTATTAATTTTTTTAATATAATTATTTATTTTTTTAATATAATTATTAATTTTTTAAATATCATTATTAATTTCATTAAATATCAGTTTTTGTTTGTGAAAATTTAATTTTGGTTTTAAAATCATACTTTTGTGTTTTTTTATGTTTTTGCCGAGCGAAAAAAAGTGAAACTTTGTGGATAGTTACAGTATAATACAATTTGTTCACGAAGTCGAAAGCCAATTCACTGAAAAGTAAATCCGTCTTAACGGACTCATTTTTGAATTTTCAAAAAAATTTAATAAAAAAATTATTTATTCCGACTTTAGCCTGGCCTGCAACAAACCAGCTTCGATCCAAGCATCGGTCAGCCAATATTGATCTCTAGCCATTTCCAGGCACAATAGTCTGTGAAGGCCACCACTGCATTCATGCCTCGAAGTGCATCCTCTTTGAATCCTTCAATGCAGTCCCAACCAGGCATCTAATGAGTATGATTCCAATGATCTTCTAGTTTCTTCTACTTGATGAATAATAAATGGACGTTTTAGGGCACGAAAGGCACTCACCCAAGTGGCGAGGCTTAAAGTTGAATCGGCTTTTGAATGGGTTTTTTGAAAAATTCCAATTTTTATGTTTTTAGTTTAAAATTTCGATTCTTCAAAATAGATTTTATAAAAATCAGCTCAAATTAACTTAAAAATTCATATACAGTGTACATAAAACAAAATTCTGAGACAACTTGAAGCATTAGCTCAATTCTTTGAGTTGAACTGAAAAAAAAGCAAAAGTGATTGAGAAATGTGGCAGCCAGTTTGCAATGAATCAAGTCATCGGTCGAGCATCCGATCAAGCCATCAATCCTCAATCCATCCACCAACCCGTTAAGCAATGAATCAAGCGGACTTTAAAGATAAACGTGACTGCTCCACGTTTTATTCTCATGCTGTGCTACACCAACAACGTTGCTTGTGTGCATGTGTGTGGGCGTTTGAGAATGTGTGCAAGAATATGTTTTCAAATAATACTACAATAAAAACAATAATAAATACATTTAATTCTTAAAGCACCAATGCACGCAACTGAGACGCCCAAACAATGAACAAGCATTCTATAAAGATGTTATTAATAACCTTTTGTGATGGGTCAGTGGCTCTTTCTCCTGCTTGAACTTCACAGCTTGTTAACCGCTTCTTTTGCAGGATTTTGAAAAGGTTACCCATGGCGATGATTTTTTCATCACAGTAAAAAGGGGGTATCTAATTAGACGTTAAAGTATTAGAAAACCTCATTAATTTTGAATTTACAATGAGCACTTCATTGCTTAAAGCTTATAAACACCGACTGTTGAAATTGAAATCGTTGAAACGGTTGTAAAAGTGTGTTTTGGGGAATAAGTTATAAGTTTTTTGCTTATATAATTGGTTTTGTGTTTTCTTGAAAATGAAATAAAGTAATATCTCTCGCATATGGAAATTCCAACTAAAGTTTAATAACAGCCAAAGCTTGCGAAAGACGAATCCTTAATAAGAAATTTTATTCATTCATAAAACAAAATGTATATACTCATAAAAGGAAAGAAAATAAATAAAAAAGGGTATAAGCAAATTTATGGAAAGTTTCTAATTAAAACATCAATGCAGAGTGAACAGTTGTTATTGCCATGAAACCCTCTTGGAGCCATAACTCTCAACATTTGTGAACATTGATGTCAATTTTACAGTTAAAATTGTTATCATTTTTTTTGAAATTGAAAATTTAATTCATAAGTTATCTTTTAATGTTTTATCTATGCAATTTCCTAGTGTAAAGTTTATTTCCATTTTTTTTATATTTATGGCAACATTTTTAATTCTCGTTTTTTTATTTAAAACACAAGCTTTGTGAATGAAAAATATTCAAAAACAATTTTTTATTGAATTTATATCCACAATTTTAATAGATATTTTCAAAAACTTTTTCTAAGTCTAATTTGGACACATAGGCGTTATTCTTTCGACACAGAGACGTTGTTCTTGTCCTTGGAACTTTCCCTCAATAAATAATGCATTGCTAACTTCGTTAAGAAATATAAGCTGTAGATGCTTTTGGTTTTTTGTTTCTTTCTGCAATCATTATTCGTAGCAGGACTCAAGGGTCGGTGACCTCCCGGATCTTTCTAATATGAGTACATTCCTTGGACATTTGAGGTTCCGAGTTCCCATGAAAGTAACCAGTGTGGGAAACCCCCTTCCAAAATCGTCAAAATGATTTTCTAGAATTTAATTTTCAAGCATGAAAGATAACCCGATTCTTATTTCGGATCAATCTCAATCCCAAGCGATCTCACACATTACTCCATCTCAATTTGCATTTGCGTACTCTCTTCATCAAAAAGCGAAACTTGATTTGCCATTCAGAGTTTAGGCATTTCAACAATTTCCTCCCTCTTATTCTACAATGAAGTATTTCAAAATTCCAATATTAAGAAGCTATTTATATTCAAGAACGGTGAAAAGTTTGGCTTTTAGTCATTATATTTTTTTCAAATGGGCCGCCTTGTCTTTCCTTATATGTTCTGAGAATTTAAAATCATTTTTTGAACTTATTTTTGAAAAATATAAAATTTTATCTGAATTTTCAAAAATATTTCAAATAAAAATTATAACTTCTCATGAGTTCAACATTTTTCAGTGAGAAAATTCTTTGGACTCTCGTAACAACCTTGCTTACATTAAGGCAGCCTCTTGAACAGTATGAAACAGTCATACAAATTTTTTCATTAGGGTAGATTAACCTCTTATATTCAACTTCACTAGCCATATCTAGCTCCGATGGCTGCCAAGTGTCTCAAACAAATTTCATGAAAAACGAAAACTATGGAAGTTTGAAAAAGAATTTGAAGTAATTTTTTGTGAATTCATCGACGTCTGAAAAGAAATTTGAACCTTTACGCAAAATGCCGCAGCGTTGACGGTGTTTTCGAATCGGTTAACAATCTTTCGAACGATTTAAACTAAATCAGGGATTTTTTCCGTCATTTGCAGGGGTGATTGTTGATTTCCATTTCAAGATTAAAGGGTCGGCGAAAGTTAATTTGCTGTGAAGACATTAAGGCCTGTTGAATCGAGCCTCGTTTCTTCTTCCGTGCTTTGCATATAAAGAAGACGAGGGCAACTGAGAGGGACGAGCGAACATATTGAGAATCTCATTGAAAAAGAGCAGTTGAAAGCACAAATAACTGAGCGAGTGGACTAAACAGTCGTGATTTGGTTTATAACATCATGCAGTCCATTTTATTAAAATAATCAATTAAATCGTCAAATAAAAAAACATTTTATAAATTGTTAAATTTTTTGACGAAGTTATTTTAGTAATTCGTATCGATTCGTTCTTTATATGAATGAAAAGATAAATTAACAAACGGGAGTGAGGCGGATGAATATATACTTGATAAACATTGAAATCCCTAATCTACAAAATCTCACACAATGGCGGAAATTTATCGTCTTTTAAAATCTCTAAGTTGAGTTTCTGCCACTTCAAGCACGCATCCTTCATTTGCAACAAACATTCAATTTCATGTCTTTATTTTAAAATAATACTGTTAATTTGGTTATCCAAATTTCAACCTTACACCCTTATGGAGTTTTTGGGTACTTCAACTTCTTGATCACAAAAATCAAGACGAGCTTATTTGTGTTTTTTCCTCGAGTTCTTCAACCGCACCCGATTGTTCTCTCGGCGTCGATAAAGTTCACATTGGCGCTGACATCAGAGTGCTCCGCAATCCACAATGTTTCACAAGTATCTAGCGCGAAGGACTTAGCAAGATGACCAAACAACATCAATCGACTATAATTTTGTCTGCCAGGTCGCCTAATCTCTATGATCGATGGGTCTATTAGCTAGAGAGGACCTGATTCAGTCCGTCCACACACACAAACTCTTTTTGCATACCTTACCATAATGAAACGATGGCTTACTCAAAAATAAACAACTTTATGAACCATTAAATGATTGAAAATATTATTAATGTGTTTATTATTTCAAAAGAAATAAAATCTACACATTGTGTACTCCCTAGTAAGGCTTATATAAGAGTTTTTAGTAGATAAGAATCCGAACGATTCAATATGGCTACACACACAAACACATGCACACACACACACACACACACACACACACACACACACACACACACACACACACACACACACACACACACACACACACACACACACACACACACACACACACACACACACACACACACACACACACACACACACACACACACACACACACACACACAAACACACAGAGGAATACTGCACATCGGAGAAATTACAAATAAGCTGCCTGGTCTCCGAAGAGATCATTATGGTGAGAAAGGCTCTTTACGGACGTCTGTCCGCTGGCAGGTGCATCACAGACGAATACTCTCACACCATGAACTGCTTCTCCGATCTCACCATCCACCTCGAAAACGTCTGCTCTGGCAGAAAGAACTGCAGTCTGTTGGTTGCCAATGTGGATTCGATCGCACAGCCCTGCCTCAAAGACTTCAACTCCTACCTCGAAGTCACTTACGAATGCGTCCAAGGTGCTTCTCGTGGAGATTCAACTTATTGTATAACTCTTAAAACAAAATGATAGCAAAATTGTAATTATTTTCAGGATGAAACTTTGAATCGAATTTAGAAACAACGTGAAATTAAATTCAAATTAAATTTTCTTTTAAAGTTTCGTGTGGTAGAACAGTGGAAACAAATATTCTTGAATGCTTCTATGTTCTCAAGTTTTTGATGTTTCAACTCTCTTCCATCACACAGCTTACTTTCTTGAATCCTGCTCAGATGGTCAACGGAGAGACCTTACACAAGGTTCTGGCTACCTGGCACTGCATCCACAACCTGGAGAGGCTCTCAAAGAACCCCCGCATGTTTTTTATACCTCCCTGTGTGAATGGGTGATCGAGGTAGAAGAAGGTCAGAAGATCAATATCACATGGGATGTTTATCCCCTTTTCCACTCCTTTGCTATTGATGATGAAGATGAATCGTCCGATCCCGATAATGAAGATGGAGACGAAGACGCCGAAGCTGATGAGGAGGATGAAGATGAGGATGGAGCTAAGACCAGGGGTGTTAATTTCGGTGACGTTGGGGGTGGGAGTGAAAGGCGGGAGTTTTATGGAAACACAAAAGCAGAAGAAAAATTCGAAAAAGCCTCGTACGATAATGAAAACAAAGAATATCTAAAGAAGAGGAATGACAAAACAAATAATTGTTTCTTCACCTTGAAGTTCATTGAAAATGGATTAGTCGCTGCAGTAGACACGATCTGCATTGATCAGGCTCCCAAGCACAAGCTTGCCTACTTCTCCAAGACGAACAAATTAGGCATCCTTTTGAGACCTATTCAGTCGAAAGACGACGTGACCACACGGACTAATATTCTTCCTCATTATCTCCCTCCTTCTTTCCCCCTTTCTCACGCTCTGCCGTTATCTTCTTCTTCTTCTTCTTCTTCAATCTTGTCCCATTCCTTTAACACTTCACCGAAGGTCTTGTCACCTTTCCTGCATTCTGCATCATTTCATAAGTCGCGCAGCGGCAATTACCTCAGCAAGAGTGTTGGTGGGACGTATGGAAGAGAAGCAATGAATCTCTCCACCTTCTTCCTCTTCAACCTCCAGCGCTTTTTCAAACGCCCTTTCATCCTTCGTTACCAAGGTATTTTCAATCCTACTTTTCTGTCGACGACGATGTTGTTGTTTTTGTTGATATAAATGTGGTCCCTTTTGTTCTTTTTGCCCATCATGTGCTTGCTATTCTTCAATTGTGCTTCTGCTGGCTATAAAAAGCGCACAAATAGGAGGTCTCACTTTCATGGAAAAAGTTGGCATCCAGATCAGAGGTGTTCGGATTTACACTTGTTGATGCCTTGGGAGGGGGACCTCATCACTCCACTTCCCCACCTTGACAACTTCTTTTTATAGCGGTTTTGTCCCCTCGATCTTACTCTTGCCACTAAATGTAATCACCAGATTGTTGGTATAAGCACTCACAAAGTTTGTGTCTTCAATAAGCACCAGGAAGTCATTGATATAGGTGACAAAGAGCAGGAGGGGAGACAATGCAGACTATTGAAGGAGACCTTGAGGTTTTTAATCGTCCAACTTTACAACTGACCTTGACATGGGCTTGCCGGTTTGTCAGCAAAGGACTACTACACACCAAGAAGCAAGCCGGAATACCCCCAAAGATGCATCTTTCAAAACAGACTTGTCCTCCAAAGCTATTTTAGGCACAGTTCAAATCAACCAGTTCGTAAACTTTGTTTTGTTGTTGCTGTTTTTGTTAATGTTTATATTGTTTCTGTTGCTGTTTTTGAGGTTTTCAATGTATTTTTTTTTTTTGTTTTTTATAAAGTGTTACTTCAAAGCGGCAACGTTTTTTCATATTTTTTTTCTTTCCAATGTGTCAGCCATCTATATTTTCCTTTTGATTCTCGATAGCGTTTATGCACATGGTACAGACTAACATTGCCTTATATCACCATAAAAATCTTTTTTTCGGCGTCTGAAATCATGTTTCTTGTGAATAAATACTAATAATTTGAAATCTACAATAGGCAAATAAAAGCAAAATTAAAAAAACGATCAAGCTATTGGTAGAATCAATGTTCAAATGGCCTTTCGGCATACACACGAAAAGCTAAAAAAAAAACTATTTATTTTTATTGTTGTTGTTATTATTATTATTATATTGAATATCAAGATGCAGTCAAGAAGAATTTTTCCGAAGATAAAATTTAGAAAGGATATGCATGGAACGTGTGGTTATTTTCTCGCCTTACACTCAACTCCCTATTTTTTGTTTTTCGTTCGTTACCATTCGTTTTTTTATTTTTATTTTTCAACTTTTTATTTTGAATTTATTTATATTTCTTTTATTTTTCAATTCATTATTTTTATACGTTGTTTTTCTCTTCATTTTTTCAACTATTCTAATATTTAAAAAATAATTAATTACTAAAGCAACGTCAGTTTTTTTTAAAATGATTTATTTTTTTGTTATTAATGAACGGAAACTCATTTTCATCAAAAAATATACTAGAAAAATAAAATGAACCTACAGAAGGATTCGAAGAGTTAATGGCAGATTATTCAAACCTGGAGGGTAGCTTGAAAAAAAAGTGTTCATTCAATTTTCAGTTCAATATTTGTCTGGAAATAACTTGCAATTGTGAAACAACGTTTTCGAACAGACTCGCAACGTTTTGATGACATAAGAGGGAAAAAGGCAGTCAGGATTTTAACCTATGAAGCTTGCTCGGTGCACTTACTCCATGTCACGTGGCTTGTGACACGTAATACAACTGTGACGTAGCTTGAAGTTTCGATTTAAACTCCGAAATGTTCGTGTCCTCAGTGAAGCTTTGAACTCACCCTTTGCCCTCAATTGCCTCAGCGAGCTACACGCTGAGTTCAAAAAAAACTTTTATGGATTTGTAACCAAAAATTAGAATTTACTTTTAACATTTATAGAAGGTTTCGAAATAAACATCAGACATAAAGATGCTTTAAGCATCAAAGAACATAAGTTTGAGTTTCAACTGAATAGGGTTATATTCGTCAAATGATAAAGTTGAGTCACCAACTTGAGTGCCTTAAACCTTTCCTCATTAGAAGTTAAATAGTTTGGGTCTCTTAGTCCATTTACTATCAATACATAATTTTCACAACTCGAAAAAAATTGTGAACTTGAATTTGAAAAACCCATTCGTGAAAACCCGTGGAATTATGTCTTTGCTGAAAAAGAAACAGCAAAAACACTTAGGCATAATGGAAATTAATCGGGTTTAATGAGCTTTCAGCAGCTTCCTCCATATGCGAGCCATGCAGATAATGAGGCTTGCAATTGAACAGCCAAATGCTTCTCATTTCCTCTAACGACCGGCCTATTACCTCGCTAAAGACCCATAACCCTCGGTCCGAATGAGCGTCAAAAAGAAGCTCCAATGGCAAGTAAAACGTTTTAAAAGGCGTTCGAAGCAATAAAACATTCTCGAGTCAATGCAAAAAGTGCATTTCTCATTTGCAGAGAATCGTTTTCGCGTCATTTCAATGGCCTTCAATTTAATTCATCCCTTCAAAGCAATAGATCCTCCAATTTATAACTCAACAAACACAACAACAACAACAAAATCGATAGCCAAAAAGGCAACATCAACATTAACGATAACAACATCAACATCAACGGTAACAACATCAACATTAACGGTAACAACATCAACATTAACGGTAACAACATCAATATTAACGATAACAACATCAACATTAACGGTAACAACATCAATATTAACGATAACGACATCAACCTTAACGATAACAACATCAACATTAACGGTAAGAACATCAATATTAACGATAACAACATCAACATTAACGGTAACAATATCAATATTAACGATAACAACACCAAAAAAACAATACTCAGTCGTTGGATGCTCCTACTCCCAACTGCCCACCTTCTCCGCCACCATCTCCAAGCACCACAACGACGTTGCCATCGTGTGCAACGACTCTCTCGAAGTCTTCTACGTCACCTGCATGGATGACCAGTGGATCGGAGAGACGGGAAACTGTTCAAAGACTGGTCTGTTGCTGCTGCTTTTAGTCATTTTTTATTAATTTTAGAAAAAATAATTCCAATGAGAAAATACATGTTTTTTTATTTCCGGTTATAATTTCACTTTGAAAAAAAGTTTTTCATGTCAATTCACGATTCGAGAGTACATTGGTTAGAATGATCTATCAGGCGGGTATGGAGAGTTATGAAATTCCGACTGATAAGCCGTCATGAATGCTTTGGATTGTATCAAATTTGAAAAATTGATCAACAAATATTCAACGAGGTTTTCATACGAAGTCATGCGAGGATGAATAACAAACGACGTGGCCATGTAGATAAGCATACTACCCTTTCGCCAACAGTATGCCAACTTCGGCCAAAATTGGTCAGAATTGGTGGTTCTGACTATGGTTGTGCGCAAACGCGGATGACCGTTTTATCTAATCTATTCTAATCAGAACATTCGTATAGCGCTGATGACCACTCTTCAAAAGCGCTCTGCTACCAGCTTTTCCAACAAAAAAGTTCTAAAAGCTTCATGAAGAAAAGAAGTGAGTTTGAGAGGAAGGAAGTTTCATAGTAACAAATGTAAATTCATCATAAGTGAGGTTGGATGCTACCCTTAAAATGAGAATGAGTAGAAGATCTCGGTCCTTTACGATGAGGCAACTTCAAAAGATTTGTAAAATAATTAAGTGAGTGATTATATTTTTATTTTAAACATGAAAATTTAGATTTTGAAAGTTATTCTTTCTTTAGAGGCAACCGATGCAAAAATATAAAAGCAGGAGTTATAAGCGAGAATTTGTGAGTACCAGAAACTAAGCGGGCAGCGCTACTGAAAGCTTTGTTGAGAGGGTGTAGCGTGGTTTCAGAAGAAGTTACAATAACAATAAAAGAAACAAAAAAAAAGAAATAATACTAATAAATTGAAGATAGAATTGTCTAAGAATAGTTTCGCTTTTCGATACGACGACGATGGAGAAAGAGTATTTAGCTACATATTCTATATATGGTATGAGAAAAATTAAAACGTCAAAGGTAAAGTCGAGAAGACACGCTAAAGTATATAAAACCAAATTTCGAAGGTTTGAGTTTGAAAAACACAGAATCACTGCAAGGAATTATTTTTTCAATACGAGAAGAAATATTAGAAATGGTAAAAGATGAATCGGATTTATTAAATGAAGTAACATGTAAGTCGTCAGTATAGAGTTGACTCTGTTAAGAAAATTATGAAATAATATCTTGGGAGTTCACAAATGTGAAGAGTAAAGAAAAAGAAGAGATCAAGAACAGAGCACCGAAGAACACCAAATGGGAAGGGAGTAGAATGAAAGTTGTTTAATGAACTAAAAAACTTCTATTGAAAAGCTGAATAGAACTCCATTGAAGACAAATTCTAATCTGATTTAAATCGATTAAAACATTTGTAAAACGTCTTTCAGCACTATGTTCAAATGCACTTCTATGAAAACGGTTTTACTCGCTGTGGGCCACTGGGTGACTAAGCCACTTTAGTACGGCGTCTGTTCTTTAATTGAGTTGCCGCTCTTAGAACTCAGCCCTAAAATTACTCGAAAAAATTGAGTTTCTGAAGTAGTGAAGAGTGACCAACAGTATCAAAGGCAGAAGGGAAACCTAAGCAAAAAAAGAAAGAGAGGTTAACTTTGTTAGAGAAAAGAATAGAATCATTATAGATTTTAAAATAGAGGTTTTAGTTTTATGGAACGAACAGAATCCAATTTGACTAGAAAGTAGCAGCTTGTAAGCTTCAGAAAAAGAAATAAGCTGAAGATAAGTAACCCTTTGCAAAAATTTGAAATAATAAAGGGATTTGATTGGGTCTATAGTCTATGGTAGAAAAGGATTTAGATATGGTTTTTCAATTATCGGTGTGAAAAAAAAGTTTTCAGATAAGAAGAAAATATTGCTTTAATTAAAGAAAAAATATATTTTAGAATTATAAAATAAAAAAGGAAGCTCTTGAGCTCTAATTTCACTCACTTCTGTGAAACTATTTGAAAGTATGAGTTTCAAACAGATTTCTTAAAATACACAACTTTCCTAAGAGTATCTAAAGATTTTCACTCGTTTTGAGGATTTTAATGAATACCATAATCTCAGCTGTTTTCTCGCCCGAGATGAGCAACATAAGCCTGGTAGTTGAACAGACTTATGCATTTAATCGCTACACGTCGTTTCTCGACTAATTCAATGAATCCAGTATTTCTATTGAGATCTATTGCTTTATTTTCAATCGAAAATTTAAAAATTAATTCAAACTTCATAATAAATTCAGTAGTTAGTTTTGAATTTAATTGTGAAGTTCAAACTTAGACAACCCTGAATTTTACAACACTGTTTTATATGGTTACGTGGCGTTTTGTTCTGAATGGTCAATTTCATTTTAAATAGAACATGAACCAGAACGACCGATAATTTTTTCTTTTCAAATAAAATATATATATTTTTCATGTGAATAAAATTTAAACTAAAAAAACAGTCTAAATTATTTGTATGTGAATTCAAATGAGGTTTTAATGAAGCATTTGAAATGTACATATGCACATCAGAAAATTATTTTATATCACTTCAGAACTCTTCTATTGTTTCATGAAAAATATCTTCAATATTATTTCCAAATTGCTAGTTTTATTACTTGAATATTTCAAAATTATTTTTCAATTTTTTTCATTCAATGTCCGTTGCTTGTAGCCCAGTTTTTAGTGAGCTAAGATTGAAAACCTGTAGCTAGCGATTCAATTCTCAGCTAAGCTCGGCTTTGAGTTATAAAAAGCTGTGAAATCAAATAAAAAATGTGCCGTGCAAAAGTGGCTTAGAATATCTTCGGGGTTTGTGCCACTATGTAATATCCATGGAACTGAGAGGTTTTTTTAGTTTTATTCGTTGAAAACCTGAACAAGATGAGCTAAAAATTTCAAAAAGTCAAAGAGGATAATATTGCAAAGTATTTTTTTTGACCATATTTTTAATACCGATTCCTAGAACCAATCAATCCGATTTTCTAATTAAAACCAAGAAATGAAGTATTTGAGCACAATTTGCAATATCACTTTGAAGTAAGAAAAAAGCTTCTTTAGATTTTATTCTCAATTTTTTCTTTCAAAAGTTACTAAGTCTAAGCACTCTATCACTACAGCTTTGCGACTGCGACCTTCTCATTCCGTGGCGGACTACAAAAACGGTACGTAAAAAGTTTATCTTTATTTTACACTGACTATTCGTAACCTTATGGTTTTTTTAACACCTCGGCGCCTGCGGCATAATGATTGGCCTGTTCAGCTGTAAAGTGTGCTCGGGTGAGCCCAGTATTGAGTTTTAAAAGCGGCAACTCAATCAAAGTACAGATGCCGTCCTAGAGGGTCCAGTCCTCTAGTAGCCCACAGCGAGTGAAGCCGTTTTCATGGTAGCGCTTTTGAACATAGTGCTAAATGACGCGTTACAAATATCTTGATTAAATTTAAGGTTTGTTGTCTTTAATGAAGTAGACAATAGTTTTGAAGAAAACCAATTGGCGATGTTTTGATGTGGTCTAACAAGCAAACATTTTAATTTTTTTGATACATTTCATCTTTCAATAATTTTCGTAAATCGATCCGTAAGAATTTTGAATTGTTTTGAAATTGAAATGTTGATCTCCGTTTTTCCACCTTGGAATATGAAATTTCAACAAATAAATCGTAGATTATAGCCTAAAAAGCCGCTATATTTTTCAGCCTTTTCAAAGTTTCTGATTTTTTGGACAAGTTTCCGAGTTTTAAATCCCATGATTGAAACTCTTTTCCTTAGTGCTACAACAGCTTGAAGTTGTGAGGTGATTTCAGAAAGAGAATTCTGCTTTAAATATCAAAGGAAAAACTTGGTGAGATATTTCGAAAAATGAATCAAGGGTTTTAGAAGGAAGAGATGGAAATAGCTGGCTAGGAAGACAGAGGAGGGATTGTGAAGCTAGTGTGCAGAAGATGAAAAAAAAGGTAGATTAATATGTGAAATATAAATAAATTAATTCGACTGGCGTGAAATGTAATTTTTGAGATACAATCGTATAGAATATATGAAAACAGGTGAAAAATTATTACTAAGTTCTAATAGAAAATAGTTAAATATGTAGTATCGAAGTGACAAATTCTTAAAATGAGTGGTTGAAAATTGTAGAGAAATTTAATGAAATGGGATTTATAGCATTGGTTTATGAGGATTTTGAATGCGACCAGGGTGGGAAGATAATAGAAATACAAAAAAAGGCATTAAAGCTGGGCGAAATTGAGAAGGGTATCAGAGAGAAAGAGCTTGATGACAACTACGAAGTTTTCTTGGAAAATAATCGACTGTATGGACAAAACACAAGACTGAAAATGAAAAAAGTAAAAAAATAAAATGAAATAAAAAAATGAAATAAAATTAATTTCCGATTTTTATATATGAATCAGAAAAAAATATGATTGCAACCGAGCTTGAAATAGATTTTTGATGCGAAATTTCAAAAAAACTTGGAAAGAATTATTTAACATTCCCGACTTCCGAGACTTGAAGAGCGAAAGTGGAAAAATGTTTTTCTTTGTGCAAACCAATGTCCTTTTCAATGCAACGCTAACGTGCTCAGTATCAATAAATGTTTGCAAATTCCACAATTTTTTTTGTATTCTTCAATGTTGTTACGTGAATAATTGTTTCTATTATGATGTAACTATTTATTGCTTAGATGCGTGTTCAAACATCGCACTACAAATGCTTTCGAGAATCACTAGTATTTGTTTCTGTGCATTGTGCTGCTAAGTTTTTCGTTTACTGAAGAATGCTTCAAAAAGGTGCTCGTGAAAACAATAAATAAAAAAACTAAAAAACTGAAAAAGAGTAAAGAATCCCATCAGTTGAATTAAATGGAAAGAAAAAGAAAGAAAAAATCAAAAACAAAAATAATATGAAAAAACAACATAAAAAAACAATAAAGATAGGAAGAGTGGGGCAAATGATGACTCGAGAGGCGTCAGCTGGAAGTGGAGTGCTGAACACACGGCGTCTCCTGCCACGGTGCCACTCGTCTGTCGCAAACAGAAGCGAAAATATGACTGGCGTGGTAAAAAGGAGAAGTGTAATATGAAAAAAAGAAAAATAAAAACTCTGAAAGTGAAAAAAATGAGAAAAACTCTTAATTGAAAACGTCACATTGAATGAAACCTTTTATATTTTGATTTTTACTTGAAGTCTACAGAAACTCAAAGGTGGTTTCAAAAATTCTTCAACTGCAAGAAAACATTGAAATATTTTTGTTCACATTCAAATATACTTTCAGAAGTTTATGAAAAAATAGAAAAATTTGAAGTAGGATCTTTATAAAGGTTATCTGAAGAGCTTCTCACGTGACCGATTCATTATTACTTGCTAGGTCGTCTTAAACACGGCGAGGTCCTCCATTTGTTATTCTAATTATCGCCTTAGTGACTATGCATAGAAAAAATTGTTTTAGTGATGTTTGGTTAAAAGTTATTTCGACCAGTTTTTTGCAAAATTTGTTGTTCGGAAGAAACAATTATTTTTCAAAATCCCAGTTTAAGTTGTCAGCACAAAAGCCGGCTGGAAATTTTTCGGATTTGTTTTAATAAACGAAACTAAGAAGGGTTTTAAAAAATAAATAGCCACACAAGCACAAGTGCCAGCTAATATACAAACAAACAAAGCAACCCACGCACACACACACACACACACACACACACACACACACACACACACACACACACACACACACACACACACACACACACACACACACACACACACACACACACACACACACACACACACACACACACACATACACACACACACACACACACACACACACACACACACACACACACACACACACACACACACACACACACACACAAACACACACACACACAAACACACAAACACACACACAAACACACACACACACACACACACACACACACACACACACACACACACACACACACACACACACAAACACACAAACACACACACACACACACACAAACTATAAACATACGCATACCCAAAATTTTCTACACTCCATCTCTCGTCACGGCTTTTGTTGCGTTAAGACGCTTATATATGTGAAACAATGCATTGAAATGCCAGCCTAAGTTAGGGAAGTCGCAAATTGAAAACAAAGAACAAAAAGTACCTTCAAGTCCCTCATCAATGCTCTCATTCAAGCATCCATTTTTTATAAAATTCGGAATTAATTTTCAAAATAATTTTCAAACTCAACAATGATTTTTCATTTTTTTTATTGTATTTTATGTTTTCTATTCATATTTTATAACTTTTGCTAATTTTTTTGAAAAATATTTCAAAAGCAAAAACAGTTTTCACAATCGAGTGCCAATTTTTTTTGAAAATACTCACGCCTTGCGAGTCTCAAGTTCCTCTGCATCCCTCGACGAGCGGTGTGTCAGTGTTGATGAATGGCATTCTTGTGCATTTAATGAACAATATTTCGTTAATAAAAGTGTGGAATTCGGTGCAAATAGTGTCGCAGTGATGTACGCAATGCAGGAACTTTATTATTCAGTCTGATTTGATTCTTTTAAGCCATTGACACCAGCTCTTCCATCACTCGTCTAATCGCCTCATCCAATAGAAGAACAAAGAAAATTTTTTGCAACAGAAATCTATTTCCCGATGCCCAAGGGATGTGCCCATGATGGTTAGAAATATGGATAAAAAAGGTGCTAGGAGGTTCGTGTGATCCAAATTTTTGGGTATTGCTGCGGTTGATATAAACATTTTTTTGAATCTGTGAGCAACAAAGAAAGACAAATGACAACAAAGCACAAAATTGCAGAACTTATATTTCAAAAAACCTCCTTCAAACGCCTCCAATAATCACTTGCAATAGTTCAATAATTACTCGCACTGCCTCTTCCAAACGCTTTCCACACCGGCACTCAACACAACCTTTCACCATTATCGCTTGGTTTATTATGTGCGGTGGTGAAAAAGTGATAAAACATTTTTGTTTCTTTTTTTAATGTTTTTGGAACCACTTGTAAACACGACCACCTTCCATGCAACACTACCACCCTCATTGCAAACACGACCACCTTCCTTCCAACACGACCACCCTCCATGCAACACGACCACCTTCCATGCAAACACGACCACCTTCCATGCAAACACGACCACCTTCCATGCAAACACGACCACCTTCCATCCAACACGACCACCTTCCATGCAACACGACCACCTTCCATGCAAATACGACCACCTTCCATGCAACACGACCACCTTCCATGCAACACGACCACCCTCCATGCAACACGACCACCTTCCATGCAACACGACCACCCTCCATGCAACGCGACCACCTTCCATGCAACACGACCACCCTCCATGCAAACACGACCACCTTCCTTCCAACACGACCACCTTCCATGCAAAGACGACCACCTTCCTTCCAACACGACCACCCTCCATGCAAAAACGACCACCCCCATGAAACACGACCACCCTCCATGCAAATACGACCACCTTCCATGCAACACCACCACTTTCCATGCAACACCACCACTCTCCATG
The DNA here is from genome assembly GCA_947562095.1 of Branchellion lobata. NCBI lineage: Eukaryota > Metazoa > Annelida > Clitellata > Hirudinida > Piscicolidae > Branchellion > Branchellion lobata. The sequence continues at coordinate 8,326,879 of OX387248.1, forward strand.
CAACACGACCACTTTCCATGCAACACCACCACCTTCCATGCAACACCACCACTCTCCATGCAACACGACCACTCTCCATGCAACACGACCACTCTCCATGCAACACCGCCACCTTCCATGCAAACACGACCACTCTCCATGCAACACCGCCACCTTCCATGCGAACACGACCACTTTCTTTCCAACACGACCACCCTCCATGCAAACACGACCACCCTCCATGCAACACGACCACCTTCCATGCAACACGACCACCTTCCATGCAACACGACCACCTTCCTTCCAACACGACCACCTTCCTTCCAACACGACCACCTTCCATGCAACACGACCACCCTTCCCTGTCTCGTGTCTCCAAACATTTATAAAGTCCTACAAGCTAATTTATGAACTCTAAAGTGAACATTTCTTTCCTTGTCTGTTTTAGGTAATTTATTTCAGAAGGGTTTAAAACGTTTTCATTATTTATTCTTTAAACAATCTTTGTTTCTCTATACCATTCTCCTTCATTGTTCATTCTTCGTCTTCATTTTTTTTCATTAGTTCTTGGTGTACTTTCCATTTGTTTTTCATTTATTTCCCTTATTTTTATCATCATTGCAGCTTCCATTACACAGCTTGAGCATCATTTTTAATTTAAATTTATTCGTTTCAGGCTCAAAATTTAATGTATAGAAATGAAAAATGATTTATAAATAAAAAATGGACTTTCTATGTAAATGAAGCTGTTTACACTGCGTTTCTTTTCAACTATTTTTTAAGCGTATTTTGTAATACCATGAAATTTAAATTTAAAAAAACGAATATTATTTCAGACTTTTTGAAAAGTTAAACATTCATGTTTATTAATCATTCATTTTTAATAATTTTTTTTTATTATTTTGAATTATTTCAAGCCTCTAAATAAACCTTTTTTCCAATTTTCAACCAAATTCTTTGTTTTTGATTCACTTTCAAAATATAAAAATTGAAAGATTTCTTGGAACTTTCCAAATCTCTTTCAGGAGCTTTTAAAGTACTGCTGTTCGAAAGTGATGTATGTGTTCGTAATAGCACCTGATGCTTCGTCGAAGTCATTATACACATTTCCTAGTCTAAACCTAGTAAAGTTCTGATTAAAAGGAAAGAAAGTAGTAGGAGTCAGCAGTAGTGTTGATTAATTTGTAAAACTATTTTTTTAATATTTTTTAAATTCATCAATACATATTAATATCATTAATAAACCTGTAGTTTTTCACCATCGAGTAATGTCAAAGCACTGTTTTTTTAACAGGCAACTCAAAGCTTAAACGAAAAAAAATCGACGTAGTTTTCCCTCCAATTTTCTATTAATCACAAACTCTAAAAACTAACACTTGATGATCGTTTTTTTTTAAATTTCAGAATGGGGGTCTAATGAACAAAATAAAACACTTTTGAAACATAAATTACAGACGCCGTTTCAAAAACGATGCACCTCGGGACTAATAGGTGAGGTCTTTGGTAAACAAACATTTCAGAAAACAAAGAAAGATTTGTCTCAAAAACTAATTCAGTTTGTTGGAGTTCACAAAAGCATGTTCTTGTTTTTTGTTTATTGTCCTACACTTTGTCATGTATGTTGCCACGTTCTTTGCCAGGTTCTTTGCCAGGTTCTTTGCCAGGTTCTTTGCCAGGTTCTTTGCCAGGTTCTTTGCCAGGTTCTTTGCCAGGTTCTTTGCCAGGTTCTTTGCCAGGTTCTTTGCCAGGTTCTTTGCCAGGTTCTTTGCCAGGTTCTTTGCCAGGTTCTTTGCCAGGTTCTTTGCCAGGTTCTTTGCCAGGTTCTTTGCCAGGTTCTTTGCCAGGTTCTTTGCCAGGTTCTTTGCCATGTTCTTTGCCAGGTTCTTTGCCAGGTTCTTTGCCATGTTCTTTGCCAGGTTCTTTGCCATTTTCTTCCTTTAAAAGGTCTATCCAATGTTGTTTTCAACTAAACCACCTTAGATCGATTATCACAGGCCTCCTTTTGAGATGTAATGGGAAGCATGGTTTCCAATTAGTTCGTAGGCCAACAAATTGCCTGTTGTTTGTGACTGCAACTATAAATTCAAAGCTGGAATTTAATTTCGTTCAGAACTGACCGATATATTTAAACCAGAGCCTTTTGACGGAACGCTTGCCTTCAATAAATATTCCTTTTCCATCTTCGTTGTATCAAACAATTGAAACCTCTCCTAGAAAATCCCACACTCAAATTACCAGTTTTTTCGCTTGTTTTGTACCGCTTTGATTATTTTAACTATATAATATGGACTTTCTGGGACTATGCTACACCCTATCACCAAAGCTTTTAATAGCGTTACCCGATTGGTTTTTGGTACTCATAAGTTTTACTCTGAAACTTCTGCTTTTATCTTTTCTCACTGTTTATCTTCAAAGAGAAAATCACATCACAAAATCTGCATACTCAGTTTTAAAATAAAAAATATTCATTCATCTTCCTACTCAAAGGACCTTATTAAGTTGCCTCCTCGTAAGATCGTATACTTCTTCTCATTTTTTGTGGTGTCATTTAACCATAATTATGCTAAAAATACACTTTTCTACTGCAGACTTCCACTACAAAACTCTCTTTTTCCCAAGCTTACTTCCACTACATTCCTTTTTTTTCAGCAAAACTCTGACACCCATTTGTTTCAACACCTTGTAGCAGAAAATATTTGGAACGAATCTGCGCTATACAAATGGTTTCATTAGATCAGTATATAATTCAAAAATCTTTCCGAGGCCACAGCAATAGGGCACTCACAATGTCGGCACAATTAAGTCTTTTTCAATCCCGTCAACAGGCTGGAAAACCTCTTTTCAAATTCTTTGATGATTTCAGCGATTTCTTTATGATCGGCATTGTTCAAATGGTTCAGGCTAGAGTTTGTATGTGAGCCGTGGTGGAGGTGGGTTGGAATAGTTCGTCAGCAGTCCATGTTTTCATTAACTCATCTTTTTCAGCATGAATTTTTCTAATTTTCCATTGCTTAGAAAAAAAGATATTCATTCAGAGATATTTGAAAAACAATTTGAGCGAGGTGTTTGTGAACCTTGTCGAGTTTAGTCATCGAGTTTCGAATTTAATTTTATTGAGAGTTTTGGAGTTAGGATTCAGCTTTTATGACTAAGTCTGAGCAATTCCACCATGAATATTTATCAACAGAATACTAACGATAGTTTACATTATAAGCTAAAAACCTCTTCAAAAACATAAAATAGTGACCATTTCCAATGTCCACTGATTCTCTCTGAACCTTTTCATTTTGAATACTTTCAACACATCACTTAAATGTTTTATGAAAACAAACATAATTTTTAAAACATTTTTTATGTTGGTTTCGTTTGTATGCTCTGTTGCAATGGATGCGAATCTGACCTCCATTTCTAACAGATTGGACGGCTTATCTGTTTGATCTGTGAGATTCGTTCTCGGTTATGATCCAATCAATGCATGGCTGTCTATTTTTCATTCAAAATTTCAATGAAGTCTGTTTAGATTTCATAAGACTTTTATAAATGACCTAATCTAGAGGCCTCATGGGTTGCCTATCCATATATTATTCATACATTGACATCGGTTAATATTTGCACACATTTCTGGGCTTGAAGAAATTTAAGTTAAAGCGGTATATTTCTAAGAAATTGTTGCTTGGAAGTGAAATTGTTCAGTGGGATGAGAATGTTGGTTGTGGCGGGGGTGATGGTGGTGATGGTGGTGATGGAAGTGGTGATGATGGGAGTGGTGATGGAGGCGGTGGTTGGGTGCGTAGAAACCATATCAAGATTGACAATTTCTGATAAATGCTTTGCGTTTCATAAACTTTCCCACGTTAATCTCAATTCATTCTCAATTTGTATAGCTCCATATTTATTAGGCCTCATCAAGTGGCATGAAGACTTATGGTACTTTAAGTGAACAATTACCACCAAAATTTGGAGTAATCACACCACCATTATGGCTAATAAACAAATACTGCATATCAGTGTTCAAATGTTACTCTGAATAATAAGTTAGCTTATCAGTAAAATGCATTTTTTCTATTTGCAAGTTACAAACTTCACAATCAAAATTTGTTTTTATTGGATAATTTTTTTGCCATTTCTTACATGATCAGTGTTTAGTAAAAGATCATTTACAAGCATCGGTCAATTTTTTTATGTTTTTTCGCAAAATAGAAATAACAAACGAAGGTTTCATTCTGAAATAAAATTCACTCAACCACCACAGGCACCTTGCCTTTATCTGTTTAAAATTGTCAGGATTTTAGGTTATGACGCTCATAAAAATATAGCACGTAGTTAATCCATTTTACCCAGTTTGAAACGAATAAAATCAGTCATAACTTTAATAAATTCCCGATTTATCTTTTCTTTTCCCAGGTTATAGATCTTTATAAGTACCACCGTCGTCTCCTTACCACTCATCCATTCATACCCATCAACTTAACTCGGAAAACATACATTTGTTGTCTACTTCAATCAACTTTTAACTCACTTTGAATGAATTTTTATTTAATTTGGATGAATTTTAATTGAATCTGAATGAATTTTAATTGAATTTGAATAAATTTTATTTTGAATTGAAAACAAAAGTAAATTAAATGGAATTATAATTGATTTCTTTTAACTACTATGTTTGTTCCCCCAGTCACAACCACCACCATGCTCCCCAGGAGTAGCACTGGCGGTGATGACAGGTGTTGGCTTGGGAATGACTGCTGGCACTCTGATGCTTTTTTCTATTTGTCTTTTCCGGAAGAGGTGACTTTTTTTGTGCAAGCATTCACTCACTTTTTGTTTGTTTCGGTTGTTTGTTTATTCGTTTTGTGCTTTTGCTTGTCTGGTCGTTCGTGCCTTTTGCTGTTTGTTTCAAAAACATGCAAAGAACCATTTTTTACTCTCAAACCATTCAACAACAAAACTTCAACTCAGTCCCAATCGAGCGATTTCGAAACTATTCGGGGTTCATGCCACTATAATAATAGTTCATTTGCGTTGTATCTAACATTCCAAACTACTTGTGAAGTATCGTACCATGAGACTTTTCCCACTGAAACAATCTCACATTTCGCTTTTGGTCGTTCCAAAAAAAGATTTTCATTCAGAGAGGTTTCAAAAATATTTTAAAGGAACTTTTTTGAAGAAAAAATGCGCTGAAACGAGGCACGCAATCAATACGTTTCAATTACGTTTGCATTAAAAACTAAACCGCAGCGAAAGCAAATGAATCTGATTTAAAAGGCTGCGCCATTTCGTGCTTAAGCACAACATTGAGGCCCCATCACTCCACGCCACTATAACCAATAATGCTCCTGCTGCTGGTAACATTAAACAATGCTCACTCTCAACATTAAATATTTCTTACATTCGACAGTGTGTATTACTCCTCCTCTACATTAAAAAATGGTTTTCATAAATTTACACATTAACTAAATAATGAGTTTGATGAAGATTTTGTTACCTTCTTTATAGCATCAAATCCAGACAAATGCTGGAAATTTTACAGATCTTGGCTAACAATCGAGATAAGAGAATAAAAAATTGAAAGTAACAATAACTGAAGGTCATAAGAACTGTCAACTGTCTGCTACAAGAAGTCAAAACTTGACTTTGAAATCAAATTGATTAAGTTTGAAAATTTTGAATAAAACCATAAGTTATCTTCCCCTCGAATAACTATTGAAGTTTTATGTTTCATCAAATCAACCGAAACTGCAACGTTACAAGGAATTTGAGATGTTCAAAAGCAAACTTGTGTATAGAATCAAGTCAATGAGCCCTAAAAGTTGAGAATTTAGTCATAATTCTATAACTATTGGATGAAGTTTTATTCAAGTTGTTTGTTCTCTTTTTTCCTCTTCAGTCTTTTTCCATATTCAGAAGAAAGTTTATCTGGATACCATAGCTCTTTGCAATGCCTCCCAACCCTCGCTTACTTTCTTGTTGAGTAAGTTGGCAAATGGTCTTCATGCAGTCTTTGGTTGATGGTTCTACTGCGGTGTTTTTATTTTAAACGAGCAAATGGCCGATTTGGTGATTTTTCGAAATCTTTTCAAATTCTTGTTAACCAGCAAAATGCATAAATCTTAGAGAGATAAAGTATTTTATAATTATTACTTAAGACTCAAAACGCAAAATAGTTAAAAATAGGTTAAATAAAGCGAATAAAGTAACGGACAGCAATGACCATACACACTTTCAGCGGGAACTATTTTGAGTTTTATGTAGCAATAATAAAACTTTAATAATAAAAAAAGACCATAATAAAATGCCACTTCAAAAATGCCTTTCTGGTGTTTTTAGCTGCTTTCAAAGTTTCAAGTTGTCGGCCTGTGCAAAAAAAAGTCTTCGTGGCTTCTTCCCTGTTTGATGATACCATTGACACCGCCGGCGTGCAAAATATCGGAAAGCATTCCTTTGTAAGATGTCACATTTGAAATTAAATCTTCAGGTTCGTTAGAAAGGAAATTCGGAAAGGTTGTTTGTAGAGATTTTGATTGCGCGAATTTGCTTCATACCACACCACTGCAAAGTCTGTCGCTTTGAGGCACAAACATGATCAGAAAGTCTTATAAGGCCTCTGAAACACGATGTTTTTATTTGTTGCAATTCTTTTTTTTGTAGAATGGAAACACACCGAAACAAAATAGAAGGGAAATAGCTGAACACACTAGCTTTGATTAATTAGGGATTTATTTCAACGGGGTGTTGTGGAGGTGCTTTTGAGGATTATTTGCGAAACTGGAGGTAATTGTCTGAACCTCTTTCGAATGAATCAATCGCCCTCAATCCTTCACTAGTACGAACAGTGAGGATTTCAATATATTAGTTTTCCTAGTTATAAGGAACTATTTACTACTTTAAATTGTCGTTTTATGAAGTTTTTTTATGGAATCTGATTTATAAAGCGCCAAAGCAAGCAGCTGAGGAACACCTTACAATCTTAAGAAGACAATAGTCACAAAATATAAATAAACTATTGTGAGCAAACATAAAAAATTGAAAATTCAAACAAAGAACGCTGCTTTCTTTAAGTTGGTGCGGAAGAATATAAAATAAACTAGAGAATTAGAAGTTAAATTTTGACTTTCTTGTTATTGGTGGGTTTGGTAAGGGTTATATCGAAGCAGATGGCTTGATGATTAAATTATGCAGTTAGTGGTCGGATCTGTGAATGTGGGTGCAGTCGAACCTTTTCGATTCATTATTTTTGTATTTAATTTTGGTTATTGTTGAAATATTTTATTTTTATTTTTAGTGGAAAAAACAGACAGTTTGTTGGTGAATAATGCAACTAGTGAACTGACAAAGGATGTGAGCGCAGCTTGAGTCTTCTAGGCTCATTTATCGTTGTGGATAAAACCTGACTGGCGATATTGGGTCAAAATAAATGTGAATTGTTGTCGTTTTAAAAAAACCTCTATTTGAGTTACAGTACTTCAACGTTTGAAAATCTCAGAGGTTGAAATGTTGAGATAAAATAACATGAAGAATTAAACTACACAAATTACATTGACTCTATTGAAAATATTCAACTTTTATTTTTAACAAAGTTTCACGGTATATCAGTTTAAAGCTTCAACAACTGAAAGCAAAAAATACACGTCATGGCGAGCGTGACTTGAGCGATACAAAAATAAAGGTTTTTGTGGTATTACATGTGTCTTTGTCAATATTTCAAATTTTTTTTTCATCGTCTTCAACTTTTTTTTCTTTTCAGGGCTTGGAACTTTTTACACTTCAAACCAGCATTGAGAAGCTCGGTTTTAACTGACTTTTTAATGAAGTTTTGACATTTCGAAATGTATAGCTCTGTTTGAAAAATGACGAGTCACTTGAATTTGATCCAATTTTGTTTTCGTTTCGATTTTTAAAACGAAAATGGAATTTATTTTATTTGTGACAGTTATCTAGAAAATCAGTGAAAACGTAATCTGATCGAAACTATAAAATCTTATCATAAAATTGAATTATTTCAATAACCGATATTGGAAAAAAAAATATTCATTTTTCAACACGTATTCGAAGGATTTTCAAAAAAGTTTGTAGCTGTTTTTGTTTTATTGAACTTTTGTTTGTAGTTTTTTTATAACTTGCCTTTTATTGATTTAAGACTTTTTTTTCTAAATTTCAATTTTTGCATATGTTTTTTATATCTCCTAACATTGTTCATTCTTTCATCTTTTGTTTCACCGTTTCAACCAAACATACGCTGCAGTTCGTTTTCCAGGATTTGAGATTTCATTGCATTATTTATGCACCTTCAAGTTTATGAGTCTTACCACTCATTCCGCCGACTCCTCGTTATTGCATTCCACGTCATCCTGCCACCCCGTACCGCATCACTAACGTCGCATCCGATTGGAGTGACACTGCCAGTAGCAAGGCTACTTTACGCCTCCAGCAGTCGAATAAACCATCATCAAACCACCGTGACCTTTACTCCACCCTTGCTTGAAATTAGAAAAGCACCCAAGCAATAACGTGTTATATGTTGTCAATGAAACCCAAAAGCTACTGTGGAAGCTTATAAAAACTAATTCTAAAATTTATTTCTGTAATTTTTGTATCCATACACTATTGAAACTGAAAGTGCAGTTGTGATAAAGTTTGTGGTTAGTTCTATTGTTTTCGATATTAAATCAGTCAATTTGGTTACTCTAGCTGGCGATGCCTTCACATAAACTAGTCTTTTGTTCGTTCGGATAAAGGCGTCGTGTGAAAATAACTGAAAATAGAATTTTTGTTCACAAATCAGAAAGCCAACAGCCCTTCCATCATTCACCACACGCAATAAACAAGGCCACTCATGAAGACTGTCCACTAGTTTTATTTTCGTTTCCTTCACCATTTCTGGCATAATAGAGTGTGGGAAAGAAGTGCGCCGTTGTTGAGATCGTTTATGAAGTTTTGAATATGCAAGGTGTGGTGGGGTGCGGTGTGACCAAGAATGATGTAGTATAGTGTGGTGTGGTGCGTTGTAGCGCAAGGTGTAGTGAGTGGTTTTTTGAAAGATGGTTCAAAATGTAAGGTAAACTGTAGTGTGATGTGAGTGACAAAACATAAGTGTCTGATTTCAAAATTCTTTTAAAATAGAGAGAAAGTGTCATAAAGACAAGTTAACAATGAATAACAATAACTATCAATAATCATAAAAGACTGGAAAAAAGCAAAAAGGTTAAAAAAAGTGTAGAACAGACCTGAAAGCTCCGTAAAACAAGAAAAAGTTAAAAATTGGAAGTTAGTGGAATTTATGAAAATATAAAAATATTACCAACGATAATAAAAGTTAAATAATAATAATATTATTAGAATTAGTGTTTTATTATACTCAGACAAACACATGGTTTATTAATTTAGTGTGAATCGACATTAGAAGAAATAGGAATCATAGTAAAAGTAGTGTTATTATTATTATTTCTATTATTTTCATTTCCTTATTGTTATTTTTTGTTAGTGTTAATGTTATAGTTAAGGGCATAATACCACTAGCACTCTCATATTTCGATTACTACGGATAATTAACTTACGGTCCTATTAATAGTTTCTTCTTGAGATTAACAACGTGTTACGGCAGCCATTTTTCTTCTCATGCGACCAGATGAACCACCAGGTAATCAAGACAGACGTGACTAAAAATAAATCTTCCAGCAGAATGTGCGTACCATCTCCTTGTGAATAAACGCAAAGTTTAAAATAGGATCGATTTTTAGCGAAAATGAATGTCTATTTTTAACTTTTGTATCGTTAATTTGCCAACTTTCCAGCGTTTGTCGAATTTTATTTTAAAAAATTTCCGAAAAAATTAAGAATTTGAGACGATGAACTTAAGTAAAAGTACCATCAAATGTTTGCCGTTCAGACGGTGAGATGTCTGTTAATTTTTATATTAAGCAAAAAACTTTTATTTTGAAAATAGAGATTATAAACTAAGAAGGGCCTTGGCGGACGATGACATATTCACTCTGAAAAATTAAGCTTTTAATTTTAATTTTGAAAAGATAATTTGAGTTTTGTACATTTAAAGTTTCGTTTTATGTACTTTTCATAAAAAAACTTTGAAAATTATGAAATTTTATGCCATTAAAAATTCTAGAATCAATACATTCAAAACCAGAAAATAAAATTCCAACATTTTTACTTTTTCAATACGACCCATATTTTTATAATTTAAAAATGACGATCCTAAGAGCGCCATGCACATTTTCAGAGTAAATTATAGAGGTTTATTAAAGTGGATTGATTATAAAGGATTGTAATATATGAGATTACATTGAATTAGATTATATTGGATAAGATTACATGAGATTGTATTATATTAGACACTATCTTATTCAAGTAAATTGAATTTTACAAAATTAGCTTATATTATAGCTTAGATTAGATCATACAAGATTGGTGTTTTTTTTTCAATTTATATAAGATTAGATTATGAAGTTTCACGACCGACAGTAACAGGAACGAGGACGAAGAAGAGGGCAAGCACGAAGGGCAAGGCAAGCAGTCGAGGAAAAGCAGGGTCTACAACCAGGACTCCATCAGCATGACTCAAAACTCTTGCTTCATACACCACCCCTGCTCTTTTCAAACCTCCTTCAAAAACTTGCCTCCCAAGCAGACAACGCTTAAAAACGAAACGTTCATTCTTGGTTCTGACAACAAGACTAACAAGCTTCTTAAGAAGACAAGCTTTGACTCTTCTATTGAAGAAACCTGCTGGCTTTCCAGGTGTTCCCAAGCGGACTATAGCCTCTTTTGCGATTGCAACCTCAAAGATTCGTCTATCTTGAAGTTAAGAAACTCCAGTGTTTCGCCTGCCATTAACGTGTGGCCTGCCATAATTGCTGACTCGAACTGCTGCAGACAACTTCCCAAAGCACCACTCCCATGCGGCCATCAAGGAGATACCATCACCAACTGTTGCGCCACTTCTCACCAGGGCAAGACTGGTAGCAACAACAAAGAGGTTGACTTGAGCAACATCTTTAAAACCAACAAGTCGAAAAACTTTTACAATTTCAACGACATGTGCTTGCAACAACAACAACAAGCGCAAAAATTAAAGCCACTTTTAAAAGACAACGCCCCCATTGATCCCATGTCAGCCAACAACAACAACGATGACAACTTACTAGCTAGCAACAAAAACACCTTGTCAGCCAACAGCAACCGCAATAACAACCTCAATGATAATAACAACAACAATAATAACAACAATAATAACAACAACAACAATAACAACAAAAACTTTTGCAACTTTTGCACCCCTCACCAGTCTTTTTCTTCCGCCAGTAACAAACAAACAGAAAAGCAGAAAATGTCCAAAATGAACATCACCTACCCGCTGAAGAACCCCCACACAAGCACTGATATTCTTTTCGAATCTTCCGCACTGCAGAGCCACGTTATGACCTGAAGTTGTGTGTTACTAGGCATAAACTGTCAAGCGCTTTAAAAAGATAATCATCGGAAAAGGTTTAAGGGTTGCTGGGAGAGGTTGAATTATATAACAAAAAAATAGGCTAGAAATACATGAACTTGAAAACAAAATCGTTGAATTTTGTTTTTGAATATTCACTCCATTTGTCTCTTGAACATGACAACACTCCTTGACGGCACCTACGATGAACCTCCATTCATTCCGTCGTTACGACTCAAAATTAACGTATATGTTGTACATTTCGATAATCGGACCTTCACCTTCACAGCGGAAGAAAGTGATTTTTCAGACCTTCTCATTTTATTTTCGTTCTTTCAAGGACTCAAGCACACCGCTTTGTAACCTTCCTCAATCACGGTGATAGTCCGTTGGGAGGACTAATGTACTTTGGCATAATTCACTTGTTAAATTTTCTCGAGGCATTCAAGAGTTATTAGTAGTGGTTGAATTAAATTTAAAATTTTACCATTCAACAGTTTACTCTTCAAAATATCAATTTTAATATTTCCGACTTACGTTCCTTGAAGGTTTTAAGAGAAGTGATAAAGAAGATTTGGTCAGTAAAGCACCCGTGTAGGCAACCAAGTGGCCGGAAAGTTTCAGGCGTTCTTTTTCCGAAACGATCAATCAGGTCCGGAAATAACTATTCGAATGATCACGAAGCCTTCAGACCGCATAGGGACTTAACGCAAGTGAGTTGGGGCCCAGAAAAGCAGAGCAAACTAACATTAAAAATATATCTACTTATTTAATTAACTGACAAATTAATAACCTAATTATAAATCTTTAGGAGCAGTGAGTTAATGATTGATAACTGACAATGAATAAAACAAAAACTAATGGGCAGTAACGCGGTACAATTCCTGACATTGCATATGTCTTTGTTGAACAAGGTTTTTTTATTTGAAAAATCTTGAAGAAAAACTTCCCAAAAAGCCTCATTCTGCACAGCTTAAGCCTAGACTTGATTTTATTCTATTGCGGTATCTGTTAACGAAAAAGAGACGACTATAGTAAACCAAACTATTTCGTTTAAGTTAAAAAATGTAGTTAAACTATCGCTCCAGTAGTTCAACCGTGGAAGAAACAGTACTTCTGCTATCCATTCAACAGCCTTCTTTCAGCCTAATTCTGCTTTTAATTCACTCTTGCCATAGTCCACAGTCATTCTCCCACTCTATTCTACAGCCCTTCTCCCCCTTTTTTACAGCCCTCCTTTCACCCTACGCTGAAGTCGTCTATTCCATAAGTCATTCCACTTGGAATCACTTGGCATAGGAATTGACGTAGGAGTCCAGGTCGTATTCCTCCTCATACTGGTTGCAGTCCCACAGTTGCCCTATGTCTTCCAACACGGCTTTGATTCCCTTCTTGTCGCTAGGACCAGCCACTAAACTTGAAGCTGCGTCGGTGCCTGCTGCTTCGTTTTTGGAAGGTCTCTTGTTGCCGAGGCAAAAAAGGTCGAGAAGTTGATTGGAACCCATTGAGCGCAGGCTGTGGTTGTCCTGGTTGATGACACTTTGTGCAATGTTCAGCTTGAACCTCTGCAGACTGTGTGGATGGTAGGGAACGTGTATTGCCGTGTTGAAACACCACCAACGTAACGTGTACACTATCCAATTGTTGAGAAAAAAAACTTTTGAGGTTTCAGTTCTAACATTTTCAGTATGAAAAACGTAATTAATAACAAATAATAATAATAATTGATAACAAAAATTGAAAAGTAGTTTATCGAAAGGCACCTAAAAAGAATGGGCGAAAAATACTGAAATCCTACCACAACCTGCTTCTCCTCGCCAAAATACCTCTTATTTCACACCAAAACCACACTGAAAAGTCACACTGAAGCACCACCCGCTCCACCTTTTAACACCATTCACTCTATCCACTCCACGCCATAACACCCTATACATTCCGCACCACCAACCCACCCACCCCATGATCTTCTCCTCCAACGTCCCTCTGGTGATGAGCCGATAAACCGTCACCACTTTCTTCTGACCAATCCTGTGCGCCCTGTCCATGGCCTGTGGTGATGATGGTGATGATGGTGTAGTGACGGTAGTGGCGGTGGTAGTGGAGATGGTAATTTTGGTGGTGATGACACATCGATAACTGTTGAGTTAAAATAGAAAAAAACTAAAGACTTTTTTTTAATTTTTTGAAAATGTTGAACCATTTTCCGATAAATACATCAAAAGGCCATGATTATCTTTTTATAAAATCTTCTTTCCTTCCCTTCATGACAACCAAAACCACCACAACCACCATCACCACCACCACCACCGCCACCACATCACCACATCACCACCATCTCACCTGGAGGTCCTTCATGGGGTTCCAGTCGTGGTCATAGAAGATGACGGTGTCGGCTCCAGTGAGGTTGAGTCCCAAACCCCCTACTTGAGTGGACAACAAGAGGACGTCAATGGAAGGGTCGTTGTTGAACCTGTGACAGTGGTGGTAGTGGAGCTTCAAGTTGTGGTGGTTGTGGTGATGGTGTGGAATGGTGGTTTTAGTGTTGCCATTGGTGCTGATTGAGTGGTGGTGTTGGAAGAGTGGAAAGGTGTACAGTAGTGGTGGCTGAGTGGTGGTGGTGGCTGAGTAGTGGTGATGGCTGAGTGGTGGTGGTGGCTGAGTAATGGTGATGGCTGAGTGGTGGTGGTGGCTGAGTAGTGGTGGTTGTGGAAGTTGTGATGTTTGGAAAGGTTTGAAGGTGTGGGTTGAGTGGTGGACGAATGGAAGGTGGAGGAACGGAGTGGTTGAGTGGTTGAGGTGGAGTAGTGGGAGGGCAAAGAGGTTGAATGATGAAAATGCAAAAAGGAATTCCCGTAAAGACGGAGTAGATAAGTGAAATAGTTTTATTAGAGTGGTTTAAGTGAAATAAAGCTTTTAAAAATGAAGTTTAAAAATGAGTAAAAGCTGTTTTTGCAAGTGGAAAAAACTGTGAGATGGCGATTGCAATGTTTGTTACCGTCACAACGAACCTGTTGACGATCTGGTGTCTGTTGTTGGCAGGCACCGAACCGTCGAGGCGCAAGTAGGACACCGATGGCATGTGGCCTCTGGTGACGTAACGGAAGGAAGTGATGAATCGTCATGTTAATCGTGATGTTAGTCATGAGAGCTTTTATAATGGTAGTCATAAGAGCTTTTATAATGGTAATGGTAATCATAAAAGTAGTCAGGAAGGTTTTCATGAGTTCTCAGTGAGCCAACTCCTCGTTATCAACGAGTTTCACCGTTTCTAATTAATGTCACCTAATTCTTTCCATTTCTCAAGTCACCTAACCCCTTTTTATTAATAGCTTGTCCAACTCATCGTACTCAAAATACCATTCGATTGTTCCCACCAATATATCACCAACAAACACTTCATGCCACTTTCGAGCTACCTTCCTCAATCATCCACAACAATATGCTTTTCACTTCCGCACCCGCAATCCTCCTTCCTTTACCAGAATCGCTTTAAGCTTCTTCCACCACCACTAAAATTATTTTCTCACACCTTCACCACTCTTGACTTCTTCCTCACACTTCCACTACCCTCTACTTCGTCACAACATTCTCTTTACCGCCACCGTCGTAATTAAACACCACATCCTATTTACCCCAGCACAACTACCACCCACACAACTTCACACCACCACCTTCACTCACAACCCTTCATCACCATCATCACTCACAACCCTTCATCACCATCATCACTCACCACCCTTCATCACCATCATCACTCACAACCCTTCATCACCATCATCACTCACAACCCCCCATCACCATCATCACTCACAACCCTTCATCACCATCATCACTCACAACCCTTCATCACCACCTTCACTCACAACCCTTCATCACCATCATCACTCACAACCCTTCATCACCATCATCACTCACAACCCCCCATCACCATCATCACTCACAACCCTTCATCACCATCATCACTCACAACCCTTCATCACCACCTTCACTCACAACCCTTCATCACCATCATCACTCACAACCCTTCATCACCATCATCACTCACAGCCCTTCATCACCATCATCACACACCACCCTTCATCACCATCATCACACACCACCCTTCATCACCATCATCACTCACAAGCCCCCATCACCACCTTCACTCACAGCCCTTCATCACCATCATCACACACCACCCTTCATCACCATCATCACTCACAGCCCTTCATCACCATCATCACACACCACCCTTCATCACCATCATCACTCACAACCCTTCATCACCATCATCACTCACAACCCTTCATCACCATCATCACACACCACCCTTCATCACCATCATCACACACCACCCACTTGAATAAGTCCCTTTCTATGATGTCCAGCATGATCTTCATCTGACAGAACAAAATCACCCGGTGCTGACTTACCACCGATGATGACGTCACGTCGTATGAAGATGAGGAAGAAGACGACGAAGATGCTTCGGAGTTGTTGTTGCCGTTGGTTGTTCCTATGCCGCAGTCATTTAGTAGCTGTCTGTGTAAGCAAGGAGGAGCTATAAGCCTTCTTTTGATCATTTTTGATTTTTTAAATTTCTTTTTAATTTTATTTTTTATTTATTTTATATACTTTGTTGCTTTTTGAAACCACTTGGAAGGTAAATAAACAAAAGCTTATTACGAAAAACAATGAATTAATATAATAGATGAGTGTCACACCATTCAATCAACAAAAAAGAAGCTTTTCCGACCAAACTTCAGCCACAGGCGGAACAACACCATACGTATGTTGAGGAAATTATTAATATAACAAATACCATAAACTGTATGGGTATTACGAACATAACGTACCACACCAATGCTATCAATTAATTATTTATTTTTATTAATGCTACTGTTGGCGCCTCAGTTGCTTGCCTTGGCGCTTTACAAATTGAATTTACTATTACTACTATTGTTTTTATTATTATTATTATTATTATTATTATTATTATTATTATTATTATTATTATTATTATTACTATTATTATTATTATTATTATTATTATTATTATTATTATTATTATTATTATTATTATTATTATTATTATTATTATTATTATTATTATTATTATTATTATTATTATTATTATTATTATTATTATTATTATTATTATTATTATTATTATTATTATTATTATTATTATTATTATTATTATTATTATTATTATTATTATTATTATTATTATTATTATTATTATTATTATTATTATTATTATTATTATTATTATTATTATTATTATTATTATCATCATTAGTATAAATATTATAAATATTGAAAATATACAAATACTATAAACATCATGGTAGTGGCATTAACGGTCAAGAATGACAAGGAAGCAACTTGAGGGTGACGAGTTTGGTGGCGTGAGAGATGTCACGTGCGTTGGGCACGTCGTTGATGTGGGAGGGCAGACGCTGCAGAGCCAGCACTGGGTGGTTGCACACCTTCCGCAGATACTGCAGTGCCTGTGATGACGATAGTGGTGGTCATCGTGGTATTGAATGTTGTTGTAGTGGTGGTTGTGGTGGTTGTTGTAGTAGTGTTTGTGGTGACGATAGTGGTGGTTATTGTAGTGGTTGATGTTGTTGTAGTGGTGGTTATAGTGGGTGTTGTTGTTTTAGTAGTGGCTATGGTATTCGTTGTAGTAGTGGTTATGGTGGTTGTTGTAGTGGTGGTTATAGTGGTTGTTGTAGTGGCGATAGTGGTGGTTGTTGTAGTGGCGATAGTGGTGGTTGTTGTAGTGGTGGTTGCCTTTGTAGTTATTATAATGATGATGAGTATTGTTATCATTTTAGGTTCTGATGCTGCTTTTGTTAAGTTTTTTATGTTTTGAACTTTCACATTTTCACGATGTCCTTGTGAACTTCATGCTTTATTATGTAGGCTTTGTGGTTTTTCATAACTTTTATCGATCGTTCTTTTTGTGTTATTACCAATGTGTTGAAAAATTATTTTTCTAATATTAAAAAAAACAAATTAATGCAGAAATAACGTGTGAAAAATAAGAATTGGTGATAAGAAAGGCAGATCAAACTCACTTGAAAGATGTGAGACACTTTTTCCCTCTTCTTGCTCATTTTTGTCTTGTTATTCTCGTCACCTGTCTTTTTCTCCTCTTCTATCTCCTCCTCCTCCTCAACGACATTCTGTATAGAGTCCTTCTTGAGCTTGGAAAAGTCCTCATAAAGACGAACCTGCAGACGGTCCAAGGCGATCAAACACACTTTGATAAGTCTCATGTTGAATTCATTTATCCACTTTTATTTCATCTTCTCTACTTTAAATTTATATTCTAATGCATCAAAAAATGTTTTTCCACAACAGCCCACTCTTACAAATTCCGATTAGGTTTATTCATGCAAATAGCTCAATGGCGCCTCACCTGCAGAGGCGACAAGTCACAGTAGTAGTCCTGCATGATCTTGGGAGGCAGATCCTTGAGCACATCCTCTTTCAGCCTCCGAAGCATGAAGGGCAGCACTTGACGATGAAGCGCTTCTAATGCAAGAGCCCCTGTGAGTAGTGATTGGTGGTGGCTGGTGGTAGTTGATGGTAGTGGTGAGTGGTGGTGGTGACTAGTGGCTGGTGGTGGTGAGTGAGTGGGTGTGGTCGAAAAAAGATTGAAAATTAGAGTTAAAGTTTTTACACAATTAATTGAAAATTGAAAAAATTTTCACTAAAAAAACATTAAAGCGAACATCAATGGCTCACAGGTTCAAGGGCTCTAGAAGAAAACACGTCAAAAAAACAAAAAAAGTGAAGCTTCCAGAAAATTGGAGGAAAAAAAATTCACTAAAATGAAAATTTCACCATTAAAAAATATTTTATTTAGAAATAAATTTCATTTTTTTAGAAAAATTATTCAAAAATTCTCACTCGAAACATCAACTCAAAAAATATTTGTCAACAAAAAATCTTGCTCAAAATAATTGCGAATTGAACAAACTTCCGCTCGATCTATTTTTGCTTCGAAAAAATTTACTCAAAAAAATCAACTCGAAGGAATAATTACGCTCAAAATATCTTCTTCAGAAAGATCTTTAAAAAAATTCACAAGTCAAAAGCTTCATGACTCGCTAGACACATATACAAGCAGGGTGTAACACGAAAATACCTGCTTCTTGCTCCTTGGAGGAGCTCTTGCTGTCTCTTGACAACAAGATGGGTCTGCCAAAGGTGGCCTGTGGTGTGGTGCAGTTGTGTGGTGTGGTTGTGTGGTGTAGTTGTGTGGTGGTGTTGTGTGTTTATGTTGTATGGTGTAGTTGTGTGGTGTGGTTGTGTGGTGTGGTTGTATGGTGTAGTTGTGTGGTGTGGTTGTGTGGTGTAGTTGTGTGGTGTGGTTGTGTGGTGAAGTGTTGTAGTAGTGTAGTGCAGTTGTGTGGTGTGGTGTAGTTGTGTGGTGTGGTGTAGTTGTGTGGTGTGGTGTGATTGAGTGGTGTGGTATAGTTGTGTGGTGAGATGGTGTAGTGGTATGTTGGTATGATGTGGTGGTAGGGCTGTTTTTGATTTTTTAATTGTGTAGTGTAATACTGTGATTTAGTGATACAGTGAGCTTCCACACAACCTCCACACACCAACCTGGAACTGCTTCTCTTCACCAAGGAATCCAGGCATAAGGAAGTCGAAGAGGGACCACAACTCGAGCACATTGTTTTGAATGGGAGTGCCAGAGAGGACCAGGCGGTGCTGGCTCTGTAGATGCTTGATAGCTTTAGACATCTGGGTGTGGAGGTGGTGGTGTTGTTGTGTTGGTGGTGGTGATGATGAAAATAATAATATGAATAATACAATTATTATTAGTAGTATTAATTAAAAATGGTTTGTTTTTTAAATAAAGAATAATGATAACAATAAAAATAATAA
Source organism: Branchellion lobata (assembly GCA_947562095.1). Taxonomy (NCBI): domain Eukaryota; kingdom Metazoa; phylum Annelida; class Clitellata; order Hirudinida; family Piscicolidae; genus Branchellion; species Branchellion lobata. The sequence goes on from OX387248.1 coordinate 8,346,191, forward strand.
TAATAACAATGATGATGACGAACCTTAGTCTTGTTGTTCTTGATGATGTGTCCCTCATCCAGAATGCAGTAGTTCCACCTGATCTTTCTGCAGTGGCAGTCAAATGTAGAAGTTGACTACATCATACTGGTGACGTTGTACTGATAAAATTATACTGTAGAGGTTGTACTGGTGACATTATACTGAGGAGGTTGTACTGGTGACAGTATACTGATGATTTTATACTACTGAGTAGTGACAGTGCCATCCTGATATAATAATGCTTCAAAAACTCTCAAAAATTTTAAACATATGAAGTCTAAACGAAAGATCATTTTACCACGATGGAAGGAAAGATGAGGTTGAAAAAAAAATGAAAGAAAGCAATGAAGAGAGAGATGGGGGAAAATGAAAAAAAAAGATTGGACGAAGAATGAAAAGAAAGGAAGGATGGAAGAAGGAAAAAAAGGAATAAAAGGAGGAACGAAGGAAAAAAGGTATGGAAAAGATTGAAAAATTGAAAAAAAAGAAATAGATAGAATGAAAAAGTAAAAAAAAACTAACGACAGGAAGTCAATATCGTTGCGAACAACATCGTATGAAGCGACCACCAGGTTGCATGAACCAATCAGTTTCTGCAATCTGTGGAAGATAGTCTTTGATTGGTTGGCTGATTATTAATGTATCTATTTAGATTGTTGAAATCATTTTATTTTTATTTTTATGATTTATTAGTTATTCAAGTTCACAATTTTGAGAATTCCGTCACGCGCAGGTGTGTGAAGCTGCCGCTATTTGTGCTTTTTATTTACAATACAATACAATACAATACAAAAACGAATATTATTATAGTGGCATTAAGCCCGTAGAGATTCGAGGCCACTTTACTTCAGTTAAAATACTTTCCTTAACTATTTAAATACTGCAAGTCTCAAATATTAGTTACAAAATAATTGATTTTTCTAAGTAATAGTTTTTGCTGGTTAGGAAGATTTTCAAAATATGCCAAATTCGTTAGCATTAAAGTTTGAAATACATATATTACAGTGAACTCTTCAAGCACCGGCTTCATAAATACTGTTTTCCAGCTTGCTCAATAGCACTTCTACCTACTCAAAAAGATTTCGAAAATTGAAAAGTAGTTTCATTTTTAACGGACAGAGAGCGAGCAAGTGTACAAAGGCATTGCAAAGAATTGTGGAATTCAGACAGGCTTCTTGTAAATATGGGAAATGGCTGTGGTAGAAAAAAGAATAGGAAAATGAACTGAATTAAACACTTTTCAATTGTTAGTTTGTGATTATAAGTGATGATAAAAGTCTAAACTATCCAGGTTCATCAACCTCATCCCATAGTTAATTTTGTTTTTAATTTTCATTCAGATCTCTTGCAACTACAACTTTGGCTAATTTGACTTTGTTCTATTTTGTTTTTTTGATACGTTCAATTCCATGACTCAATTTCAAATTTTCGAATTTTATTAATTTGATTCTATAGTCAATTTTTCCTTCCACTTCAAATTTCTCATAACATTACAGTTTGTGTTAATATGACTTTTTCATTCTATTTCGATTGTTCGTCATGCAAAGTAAACATTTCAGCGTTTCTCTGAATTTGATTGAATAAATTCTGAATTTTTTAAATTTAATCATTATTATTTTTTATTTATTCATCAATTTTTCTACCTGATTCGCTCGGCAGGAACGCCTACGTAATGGAGTGGTTTGATGACGTCACTTGATACCACTTTCTCCATCTCAAAGAGCCAATGGGAAGTGAGAGTGGGAGGGGTGATGACGATAGAGGGAGGAGTTACCGCTAGCGAACCATTCTTTGCCGCCTGTTGAGCACAGACGATCAGAATATTATTAAACAGGCATGAACTCACGATTGATACGTAATAACACGAATGGAATGAGTTGATTAGTGAAATGTTGTTCGACTTTATCTTCTAACATACACTCAATTGCCCATCCATCTAATCATTCATTCTCTAACTCACCCAACTACTCACTCAACCTTCAACTCACCCAATAATCCAACTCATCCAGTAAAACACTCAATGAAAAACCAAACATCAATCATCCTTCCCTCAACCACCATCCTCACAACCCCACCACCTTCCATCCAAACCAACCTTGAGATCTCTGATGTAGTGGTCAGAAACAAGGATGCACAGGGACTGCAGTGTCTTGCCCAGTCCCATGTCATCACACAGGATGCCATGCAGTTTGTAGCGGGAGAGAAAAGACAGCCAGTTGACCCCGTCCTTTGGTCGATGTGGTGGTTACAACATTATGTAAGAAGTAAGAGTTACGTGAGAAAGAAATGGTGTATGTCGCTGTGTGGTGTGGTGTGGTGTTCTATAGCTCGTTATGGTGAGAAGTGATGCAATTTGGTGTGTCATTTTGTTGTGCAGGTTTGAGAAAAGCTACAAAAATAGCTAATCGTATCTTATATATCTAATTAATTCTTTATTTCATTAGAGAGCACTTCAATTTGAACCAACTCTGTCATGAATATCACCATACTCTAGAATTTTCTAATTAAACTCTTAGATGAGCTGGTTTTGAAGTTCTCACGGCATAACTCCCCTCAAACTTTTCCTGTTCCTCCTTCTTTCCATCCTACTCATTCACATACTTCTGCTCCTCCTTCTCTCCTCATCCTCTTCGTCTTCACATCCTCATCCTCTTCTCATCTCATCTTCTTCCTCTTCTCATCTCATCCTCTTCCTTTCCTCATCCTCATCCTCTTCTCATCCTCGTTCTCTTCCTCCTCATCTTAACCACCATGATGTGGCCACCTGCTGGTATTTCCTCAGCTGCACGTTCAAAGGAATGGGCACGTGGAACTGTTTAATCAACTTGGGATTCAATAACTGCTCCAGAAAACTCCGATCCTGCATGCGCCTGCTCTCCAGTGCTGTCGTCTCCTGGAGGGATGGATTGATTATTGAATTATTAATGAGAGATTTTTTAAAATTAAAAGTTGAACGAGTTGATTAATGGAAGGAGCTCACATTCTTTTGAGATGAAATCGTTTTGAAAATTTATGGGAATGTTTAAAATCGTTAAACAATTTTCTTAGCGTAATATTGGAGTGGTGTATTGTATTATATTGAGAATGCTGACCTCGTCGGTGTGATGGTCAGCGGTGTTTTTGTCGTTGTTGTTGTAACTGCTGCTAACGATTAACTTTTCGTCGTTTGCTTTTTCTTCTTTTTCCTTTTTTTCATTTTTAATTTCACTTTTTTCCAACCGCTTGACTCCACAATCGTTCTAAAAGTGGAAGCAAAATAAAAATGTCTGTGGTTCGAAATCTTATTCAATCACTTGGTCAAGTCAGGGTTCATACGTCATTTCATCCACACCCATCAATCTACCTCCTAATCATACATTTTCGTGCTACTCTATGCTCGAACTTCTATTTTACTCAGGCCTAAAATATCCCACCTTACTCTGACACTCCAATCTATTCTCCATGCTCCACCCTTCAATAATTATCCTTATTACATTCACCTCTTCAACATCCACCCACTCAACACCCACCTACCCACTCCAACATCCCCCCCCCCCTCAACATCCACTCATTCAAGCAAACAACCGCCCTTCCAACACCTATTCAAGCAAACAACCACCTTTCCATCAGCCACTTTTCCAATAACCCCCCCCCCCTCCATCACACACCCTTCCAATAACCCCCACCCCCTCCATCACACACCCTTCCAACAACCCCTTCACCCACATCAAGGGGCATGAGTCTGACAAGCACAGCGAAAGAGTAGGTAGCGGTGAGACGGACGTTGCTGTTGCAATCACTCATGGCACCCAACAACGGAAGCACCAAAGACACTATGTAAGGCACCACTTCTATGTTCAACTCCTCTATCATTACTGTGATTTTGTGGATGTTGGTGGTGTTGGTATTGTTTTTGTTATTGTTGGTGTTAGTGGTGTCAGTAGTGTTGTCGTCATCGTTGGTGATGGTAGTGATGTTGTTGGTGGTGTAGTGGTGATGTTGTTGATGGTGGTGGTGGTGAGGTTGTGATTGGTGGTGGTGGTGGTGATGTTGTTATTGGTGGTGGTGGAGGTAAGGTTGTTGTTTTTAGATTGTTGTTTCTGACGTTGCTGTGAGTTTTTGTTTGATGTTGCCGTTACTATTTGGAGTTTTTGTCATTTTTGGTGAAGCTTTTATGGAAACATCCGAGTAATAGAGAAGTATACTATATTTTTACTTCAAGGTTGTAGTGATAAGATTAAGTTGGACAAAACACAAAATACGATTAAAAATACAATTCAGATTAATGCGGCAATAAAAACCTTAGAAAGTAAAAATTAATGAAATAAAATGAAAATCAAAACCACATAATACAAAAAACTTAAGCACAGTGCGTGACAATACACTACAACACAACAACAAAAAATACAAAGCATTGAACTGCAATAAAACACAACACAGTAAAATACAAACGCTCGTAGCAACAATAGCTTCAGAGGCATACGTGAGATGGCCTCAACTGCTCCCATTCTCTCGTAGTCGTCCTGGGAGTCTTGCAACCATGGCAACAGTTTGGTCATGACAACGGTATCCATGGTGTTGGTGCTTTGGAGACGGGAGATGCTTGCCAGGCAACGGCTGGCGAGGTGTCGAACGATGGAATATCTGTTCCTGAGGCAAGCGAGCAGGTGAGGGAGGTGCTTCAAGATCTGCCGTTGGATGGGTCGGGGTGCTTGGTATACAAGATAGTAGTACGAATATGAATATTATTGTAGTTGAATTAAGCCCAGGCAGTTGTAAGGCTCAACAACCACCAGAGCAGCAATCACCATCACAACCACCACAGCAGCAACTACCACCGCAACAACCACCGTCTCATTCACCACAATGCAAGCCATACCACAGCCAGGCCACCTGAGGTCGTATGGAGGCGTCGAAGGAGAAGAGAACGGTGTCCAACACTTGCAAACACTTGACTACCTCCATCATCTCCTTCTCCTCTTCCTCATTTATATTTTTTATATTATAATTATTATTATTATTGTTGTTGTTGGTGTTATTTGTATTATTCAGTTCTATGTGCCCATCTTGGGCAATGCTGTTATTGCTTTTGTTGTTATTGTTTTTGACGGACTTTTCTCTGTTTTTCGTTTGTAGCACTGAAATAATGTCATCTCTATAAGCAATAATAACAATAATTAATATTTTCAAATTATAATAATAAGTGTTTTTATTATTAACTCATTTATTATTTTTAAATATTATTGTTACTACTATAGAAAAGATAAAACGCATAAAAACGACCAAAAAACAATAAAAAAAGAACAAACATCAACACAGACACAAAAAACATAAACACAAACACGAAAAACATAAACACAAATCACAACAAACGTCAACATACAAAAATAACCACAAACCAACACAAACTACCCAAAAACACCAAACCAACAGGCAGCATTGGGTAGGGTGTGGAAAAGGAGTGAGAAGAGAGTGGGTGCGTGGCTGGGCAGGTGGCCAGCGGTGGTGGAAACGATGCACGAGAGGGCGTGCTTGGCGCCTCTGCGTTGGATGTGCCTTTCCTGCTGCTGTTTCTGCCTCGTCTTTGGTTGAGGTGGTGGTGGTGGTTGTATTATGGTCGTGGTGGTGGTTGTTATTGTCGTGGTTGTTGTCATGTTTGTTGTATAAAATTTATAATAATAATTGTAGTGTTTTATTATGATGGTCCTGCTTATTGTGTATTAACGCTGATGTAATTCAAAAAAGATTCGGAAAATCAGCTACGCTATAGTTCTTCAGGCTAGTTTATACGGAGCGCAGTCAATGACAACACAGGCAGGCACCTCAGCTTCTGCAGCTTCAGTGGCTCCTTCAAGCGCCTTGTCCGCCTCGTCTGTCTCCGAGTCCTTGGGGTCATTGTGACTCTGCTTCCTGTAAGGCCTCCTGGTCTTCAAGGGCAGCTAAAGAGTAGTGGTAATGGAATGATATGATGGCTAGTGAGTTTTTATCGCAATTTTGAAAGGTTCAACAATCCAGCATGTTTCCAGTGTAATTGCTGCCATAAGTCTCGAGTGTTAATACCACAATGAGAATATTCGTCTTTGTTTTGTACCATATTATATTTCTATTTTACTGTATTTCATTGTATCGTATTTCAAGTTATTGTATCGTATTTTATTGTATTAAAGTTTATTGTACTGCATTTTAATTTATTGTATTTCACATGCTGTAATGACACAAACCGATTCACGTCTGGTCTTGAGGAGTAGGATACTTTCGAACTTGGTGGCGTGGTCACTATTCTCATCTGTGTGAAAAGTTTGAACGACTAACAAACAAATAAAATTGAGTTGAGCATCTCTGAGGCAACCTAGTTTTCGAAGTGTGCACTAAAAAAAATAGTACATTCATTCATCTATTTAAAACCTGTACACATAAAACTAAAAGGTTTTTTTGGAAAAGACAAAAGAATGTGGATTTATCAGATGTGGATGTTGTAAGAAGGGATAGTGAGTCATTGACCCATTATTATCGATCTCATTTAAGTCGTTGACCTTCATGCTAATGCTATTAAAACAGTCATGAAACTAGGCTTAAGCAAACATCGTGGCGACTTGATATCACCGGTCAACCATACGCATGTATAGAGATTATTGTAAGATTGAATTAACAAATAAACGAATACAAGCAAATAAAAGATAACAAAAAACACCAACGAAAACAAGGGCGAAAAATATGAAAAAACAAACAACACCATCGACAACAACAACAAAAACAAACCACAACAACAAACAAACAAAACAGACAACAACTAACCAAGGCTGTCTTGAATGTTACGGTCGAGTAGCAGCATGTTCACCAGGTTCTTGACCACCTTGACGTTGGGACACGGGGTGTTGTGGCGCATCAGCACCACCAACTTTGACAACGTCAAACCTGATCTCTCCTGACGTGGTTTTGGCAGTGAAGTGTAGAAGTTGTAGTGGCGATGTTGTTGTTGGCGGTAGTGATTGTAATAGAAGTTAATTGTGGTGGTGAGATCGTTGATGATTGAGATAGTGGTGTGGTAGTTGGTTATGAGAGGTTGGCGGTGGTGTTGAAAGGTTAGTAGTGACATTTATAATCTTGAAAGACTGGTGGTGGTAATTGTGGCGGTGGCGTTGGGAAGAGATAGCAAGTGGAAATGAGTGAAGTAGCCTCGAAGTACAAGAAGTGAGTGAGAGAACCTGCATTTGAGTGTTGTGTTCTGTCTTGATGGAGTGCATGAGAGGACGTATGGTGGGGTTTGAAAGACCACGCACACCGTCCACCTCAACCAACACTGACGCTATGCTGCACTGCACTCTGTGTGGTAGTGGATGGTAAGAACAAACAAATGAAGCAACCATCAAGACAAAAAACAAATTAAACAAACAAACCTACAAATAAACTTACAAACAAACAAACAAACAAGCAAACCTATTAGTGAGTTCAGCCCTGGTCTGGGAGCAGGCAGCAAAGGATGATTCGAGGTTGCATTTGAGTTTCCTGAACAACTGGTAAGACTGGTTGCTGAGGTGCCGTCTGATGCCACCCTCCTCTTGTTCCGCCACACTACGACACAACAACTCGATCTTCTCCAGCGTCAACAGCGTTCTGAGTGGAAGCCATAAGCACTGCTCATTCCGTCATTATAGACGCAATCATGGCCATCCTTCCGTCCACTTATAAAGCTAAAATAGCTCCAGTGGAGCTACGGACCTCTTGCAATAGATTGTGGGAGGATGGGTGTTGCCTATGCAACAGGCCTTTACAAATTTAATACAGAAGAAACTTCTATTGGTAGAGTTAACCCCGAAGAGTTTCAAAGCCATATTTTCACTTTTGAAGCTTTTTCCTGCTTGTTGAACCACTTATCGCCCACCCATTCCGCAATCTCTTTAAATTTTCGTTCACTCAACAATTCAAGCTGTAATACCCCAACTCATTCATCCATTTATGCACTAATTCCAATGCTAACCCAGCATCATCGAATGGCGCTCCCAGCTTGATAGACCATGAATGCAATAAAGCAATGAAGGCTTTTGCTTCGGACTGCAGTCTCGTAAACACGTAGGCCAACTCATCGTAGTACACAGGGTCATTCAGACACCCCTTCAACTGCTCTATCGTTGTGCACGGACATGCACACTTCACCTGTGTGTGTGTGTGTGTGTGTGTGTGTGTGTGTGTGTGTGTGTGTGTGTGTGTGTGTGTGTGTGTGTGTGTGTGTGTGTGTGTGTGTGTGTGTGTGTGTGTGTGTGTTTGAGAGAGAGTGCGGGCATGCATTAATGGTAGAGGTATGTGGTATTGGCGTGGGTATGTGGCTTTGTTAGAAGTAGGCATATATTATGTAATAAAAACATGGTGAGTCGAGGTAGTAGTATGGGTGCATGTGGCATATTGGAGTGAAGTTAAAGAGGAATATAATGAAAAAAATAAAAAACATAAAAAACTACTTTGTGAGTGGTGGCTTCAACAGCCCAGTAGTAGATGATGTTGGAAGCGGCAAAACGTTGGAGGAAGGACTTGGATGAGAGGAAGGTGGACAAGAGTTGGCCCAGTTCTGTTGCTGCGGTTGCCTTGTCGTAGCTTGCTGCTTGTTGTAGTTGTCGCTGACTCTGTTCTTGTAGTTGTTGCTGATGATTTTTTTCTTGTTGTAGTTGCTGCTGATTTTGTTCTTGTTGTTGTTGCTGTGGTTGTTGATGGGTATTATGGACGTTAGTGACCTTGAAACAGAACTTCCCCAGCAAACTGTGCATGGAAAGATGATTTGGTTAGTCAATGAATTATTAGTTCAAATCCCATGTTAAAAGATCACCTACAACATACAAAACTAACATTAAAATTCAACATCAATCTAACCAAAGAATTTGTAGAGCGCTTAAAACAAACTGTTCAAGAGCGCTCTGCTACGATCTGCTTAAACAAAAAAGTTTCTTACAACAGCAACACGGCACCAGTAACACAAAGTCAGCGTCACAATGATCAACAACAATACAAACTGCAGCACAACAACCAGCAACATACCAACGTCATTACAACACATCAACAGCAACACAACATCCTTACTAACCTGGCAGCAGTGAGTCGAGCTCTCAAGATGAGTTCATCTTTCTCATGAGGCGTGTCTACCACATTGGGAGTCCCTCCCACGTACCTGAAAAGGTCTGTCCTGTTGCTTTGCACCTGTGGTTGGGTGTGTGGATGGGTGGATTTATGTGTGGTTTATGTGTGGATGGATGGGTGAATGAAATACTGGATAAATATTTTAAGTAGAAAATGAATCGATGGGTCATTTGTAAAAGCATCACTCAACGTTTCCAACAGACCTTTTTAGTTTGAGATACTTTCAAAAATTTCACCTACACCTCCAACACACACACACACACACACACACACACACACACACACACACACACACACACACACACACACACACACACACACACACACACACACACACACACACACACACACACACACACACACACACAAACCTACATTAACAAGGGCTTCATATTCGTAGTGCACATTATCTGGCTGCATGAGAAGACAGCACCAGTGCTTGAAATTGTGGCCTGTACTCTGCACCATCACCTCACTACTCACATTCGCCAACAACATGTCCCATGCCTGGTGGTGGCGGTGGTGGTGACAATCATGATAATCATGATGAATGTGGTGATAGTGCTGCTAAGTGAGATGATTATAACGATGTCTTGTGGCGCGATTATGATTGTGAAAGTCGCCTGTAGACCAACGGTTAGCGCGCTAGGTTGAAACGTGTGAAATAAAGAATTAACTTATCTGCGAAGTTTAAATTAGGATTATAGTAAAAACTCAAGTAAAGGGACGCGATTTCAGTGTTGCTTAGTCACCTAGTAGGCCAAAAATTAATAAAACCGTTTCTTCCAAAGCATCTCAGACCGCTTGCGTAAAAGGCGCTTTAAGAAGATAATTTCATTTGTATGCTATTTTATATTTGAAGAGTAGGTGTAACCTGTTGGATGCAGAGGAGGAGTGAAGGTTCGTTTTCGAGAAGACTTCGTTGGAAGATCAGTCGCACCAGATCGTTCAACAATGGCACCACCCATTCACACTGGTGTGAGGTATGGTGTGGTTGGGTGTGATATGGTTGAAGTTTGTCGTATGGTTTGGTATGGTTTGATAGGGTTGAATGTAGTGTGGTGGGTTGGGTGTTGTGTGGCTGAGTCGTGGTGTGGTTGGGTTGGGTGTAGTGGGGTAGGTTGTGGTGTAGCGAGGTAGCTTGTGGTGTAGTGAAGTAGGTTGTGGGAGTTTGGTAGGAATGGACTGATGGTTGTAGTGTGATGGGGTTGGGTCGGATTGGTCGGAGTTGGGTTTGGTGTGGCAGGGATGAATAGGGTACGGCGTTATGGTTTGGTAGGATTGAATTGTGTGTTCAAATAAAATAGAGTGAGATTTGACTTATAGTGATGAAGGGAAGTGTGTTAGAAAAAAAATTGTTTGAGTGTTACTCGCTAAATAGGTGCAGAAAAAAGTAGTGGTGTGAGCTATATTTCATTATCGAACAAACAGTGTTTGAACGCATAACAATTTCAAATTTCAATAAAATAATAAATCACACCTTGACATCGACAGAGACTCGTTTTGGATCCGAAGCACCACCAGCACCACCACTATTACCACCATTATCCTCACCACCACCAGCACCACCACCACCATTACCACTATCATCATTCTCACCATCACCACCATCAGTAGTTTCGGGTGGTTTGAGTGACTTGGTGAGAAGGACATTGATAGTGGTAAGCGAAGCTCTGCGGACCGAGGTGATGTTGTGGCTAATGAAGGGGTACAGAAGAGGCACCAACTGACTGAGTGACGAAGTCTTCCAACTGATGGTGGAGGTGCAGTGGTGGTTTTAACAAAATGATTCAAGTGAAGTGGTGGAGTTTAAGTGATGGTTGATTGAAATCATTTTAATATAACTATGGTGAAATTTTAGTTCTATTGTGGTGAAGTTGAATAGAAGTGAAGGTTTATTGGTGATTTCAATGAGGATGCTTAACTGAAGTGATGTGGTAGTGGTAGTTTAGTGGTGGTTTTAGTAGGAGTGACTGAAGTGGGTATTGATAGGTTTAACCCTTGGCAGATTCGAGGGTGAGATACGAGGAGAGAGATGAGTTTCATTATGCTGTTGGTGGAGGAGGAAAGTTCATCGAGGTCCTTCAGGGTGCCCCAAAGGCTGTCCATGATGCTACTGACCTGGTGGTGGAGGTGTGGTGAGAAAGTGATAATGAGAAAGGTGTGGTGATGATGGTGTAGTGGTGTGGGGGTGGTGGTGGTAATAGTTGTGGTTGTGGCGGGAAAGCGATGGTGGTGGTGGTGAGAAGAAGTGGAAACGTAGTTTCAACCCTGAGATGGGACACACACAGTTTATGCGACATTCACTTATTATACAAATACATAACTTTCGAGTTTTAGCAACAGAGTAACAAAAAACAACACAAAAAAAAGTGACAACAGCAACAAGAGACAACAAATGTAACAAAAGGCATGAATGACAAAAGATACGACACCTGATCAGCACTGAGGCACACGAGTTGTTGCACCACGGGCAGCAGAGACGAAGCAGCCACTGATCTGACGTCATCGGAAGAGTCCATGAGGCCTTCGTGAATGTGTGGAAGGACTTTCTCTAACAGTTTTCCCGCTAGGTCCTGTAGTGATGTTGTTGTTAGAATCTGCTTTTATTCGTTTTACTATTGTTTTGTTATTGTTTTGTTATAAATGGTTGTTGAGTTGTTGCTAAACAAACATCATCCTACACAACCATAACGCTCATAATTTCAGTCCTTCTCATTGCAACCCTTTCCTTCCTTTCTCATTCTCCCTCACACTCACTTGTCTTGTGGCCAGTATGTACTTGATGCCCAGCAGGCCTCCGTGCTTGACCTCCCAAATGTTATGTCCGTTGCTGAGAAGCTGCAGCAGTGCGTTGCTGACGTCATCAATCACATGCTCTTCCAAGTGCAAACACACCACTCCCAAAACTTGCGCACAAGACTCCCTCACGGGCGCTATCACCTGCGTGACGTGAAGTATCAATGAGAATGTATGTATGAGAAAGTGAGAGTTGGAAAGAAAAAAGAAAAAAAGAAAAAAAAATTGAGAAAAAATGGAGAAAAAAAAAGAAAGAAATAGATGAGAAAAAGAAAAAAGAAAGTGGAAGAGAAAATGAAAAAGAAAGAAAAAAAAAGAAGAAAAGGAAAAAAAAATTGAAAGAAAGAAAATGAAAAAAAAGAAGGACAAAAGAAGAATGAAAAAAAGGAAAAAAGATAAAGAAAAAGAAAAGGAAGAAAAAAAAGGAGAAAGAGAAAGGAAGGAAAGAAGAAAAAGAGGAAGAGTAAAAAAGAGGAAGAGGAAGAGGAGGAGAACAAGAAAGAGAAGAAGAAAAATAAAAAAGCACAAAAGAAAGAAAAAAAAAAGAAAAGAAGAAGGAAGAATAAAAAGGAACTTCATCGGTGAGGTAGTCTCCCAGTCTGTCAAGGGAGAGCACGCAGATGAGTCGCACACCGAGGTCCTGCAGCCACATGCTGTTTGCTGTGTGCATCTGTGCAGGCGGTGTGAAACTTCGTCATTATTCTTTTTGAAAACAACATAAACAGTCACTAAACCCCACTTAACACCTCCAACTAACGTTTCAGCCCACCATAACACAAGCACTCTAACCAACCTAACTCCAACCAACATAAAATCCCCTCTGACCAACATTTCAACAACTCGAACAAAACATTTCAACCACTGCGAGCCTTCAACCTGGTTCTGGCTCAAGTTTGAGGACTTTCCAGCACTGCTTCCATGCTGCTTGATGAGCACTTTGAGACCCAGGGCGGCTCCATGCCTCCTCTCCCACACCGCCTCAAAAAGGTTGTTGGCCAACAGGTTGCAAAAGTCAGCCAAAGGCCATTCGGTTGGTATTGACTGTAGTTGTTTGTTTTTTTAGGTGTTTGGGTGTGTGCGTTAGTGTGTGTGTGTACATCTGCGTCACTATTATTATTATTATTATTATTATTACTATTATTATTGACACCACCTTCAGCATCATCATCATAACCACCACAATCATCACTAGCAACAACCTCATCAGCATAATCTCCATTGCCAGGCCTTTCCAGCTTCATAGACTTGGCCTGAGGTTCCACGTAGCTTGATGGAGTTAGTTGTATTGAATGAATTGTAGTCAATTGTATGGAAGTGTTTTTTCCGAATTTATTGATGCAAGTCCAGATAAACGCTGGAAATGTTACAAATGGTACCTTATTGTTTATCATGGAAACATTTCAAAGACCTTTCATAATCGTAAAATTTTCCCTGTTTTCCCTAAAACAGGCAACTTTTCTGCTACTAATCAAACAACAATAAAACAACACGCGCAGTAAAGTCAAATTTTTGAAATAGAATTGGAAACAACACTGTGCATAAAAATTCCAACACAAGGCATACAAACTCTAACACAAGGCATACAAACTTCACCACAAAGCATAAAAACTCCAACACAAGGCATACAAACTCCAACACAAGGCATACAAACTCTAACACAAGGCATACAAACTCCAACACAAGGCATACAAACTCCAACACAAGGCATACAAACTTCACCACAAGGCATACAAACTCCAACACAAGGCATACAAACTCCAACACAAAACATACAACTCCAACAAGACATACAAACTTCACCACAAGGCATACAAACTCCAACACAAGGCATACAAACTCCAACACAAGGCATAAAAACTCTAACACAAGGCATACAAACTCCAACACAAGGCATACAAACTTCACCACAAGGCATACAAACTCCAACACAAGGCATACAAACTCCAACACAAAACATACAACTCCAACAAGACATACAAACTCCAACACAAGGCATACAAACTCCAACACAAGACATACAAACTCCAACACAAGGCATACAAACTCCAACACAAGGCATACAAACTTCACCACAAGGCATACAAACTCCAACACAAGGCATACAAACTCCAACACAAAACATACAAACTCCAACAAAAGACATACAAACTCCAACAAAAGGCATACAAACTCCAATAATGGATACAAACTCCAAAAATGCACACAAACACACCTATCATTGTGTTTTCTCTTCCTCGTCGATTCACCATCACCAGCCTCTTTAGCAGATCTCCCTCCAAAGGTGCCTTCCACAAAATCCTTGACATTAACCTAACAAGGTGCATATGGTACTTTGAAAAACTGACTATTGATATATTGATTTTTATTCCGAATTTAATATTTATTTTACTAAAGTTACGAAGATGAAAAATTTTTTCACATAACAAACTTATTCAATAAGTTGAACCAAACAAAATAGTTTAATAATCAGTTGAACACATTCCCACAGTGTTAACATAATCACACTGTTAACATAGTCGCTCTGAGTGTGTATAATTTAAAGCTTAAGCTGAAGTGATTTTCACCAACTCAAATAATCCCTCCCTTCCTCTTCCTCCTTCCTTCCACCCAACTTGACCAAGTTCTAATTCGTTCACTCTAGTCCAGGCAAACCCCACCTCAAGCCATAACGCAGTGCTAATACGAGTGCTTATCATAGCGCATCAAACCTCAGTTTCGAAGCCACCAACCACTCTCACCACATCTGTCACGACTGCTGAGGGTTGAGGTATGAAGTCGTCATCATCGACCAGATCATCGTCACCAACACCGTCGACTTCCTTGTTATCACCACTACTACCCTTCTCAGAGCCGTCTTCATTTTCGTTATTATTATTATTATTATTATTATTATTATTATTATTATTATTATTATTGTTGTTGTTCAAAACTGGAATGTCCAAGCCTAGTTTCTTATTGAGAAGTTTCTTCTGCTCCGCCAACACAGCACTGTCAATCACACCTGAGTGAAAGAAGAATAGATGAGTGATGAAATTGAATAAAATCTTATTAATAAAGCGCCAAAGCAAGCAAAAGAGGCGCCCAATTCAGTCTTAGGAAGGCAGTGGTCCCAAATAATAAACAATAAATTGTTAGCACACATAAAGAGTTGAAAGTTCAAAAAAAATAATGTCAGTTTCTTCATTGTTAGAGAAAAAAACTTTAAATGAAGGTACAAAAAAGTTAACGGAAATATTAAAGGTAATGTCGAATAGATGATGAATGGTTGATGAAAGAATGAATGAATGGTGAATGGATGAATAAATGATGAATGGATGAATGAATAAATGAGTGAAAGATGAGGGAATGAGTAATAGAAAATAGAAAAAACCACAACAATTATTGACGACGCATGATATGAACGGGTGGAAGAAGGTAAATCATGTTCATTAGAAAAAAAAATTTTTTTACGGTTTTTATGAGTTCAAAACGCACTGGTTTTGTAATTGACTAATTAGCTATTATTTTTATTATTTTCAGTAGTAGTAGTAGTAATAAAAATAGTATTAGTAGCAATAGTAGTAGTAGTAGTAGTAGTAGTAGTAGTAGTAGTATTAGTAGTAGTAGTAGTAGTAGTAGTAGTAGTAGTAGTAGTAGTAGTAGTAGTCGTAGTAGTAATAATAGTAGTAGTAGTAGTAGTAGTAGTAGTAGTAGTAGTAGTAGTAGTAGTAGTAGTAGTAGTAGTAGTAATAAATGTAACTTTATTGTTCTATTATTATTAATTGAAAGTTTCAACCGTTGATCTAGACATTTGAAATGACAAAATAATTAACGAACTAATAACATAACTAATGGGATAACTAATGGGATAGCTGATGGGATAGCTAATGGGATAACTAATGGGGTAATTGAGAAAACAATGGATGGGGCGACGAATGGAGAGGCCACAAACGTACCATCTGCATTGAGGGGTTGCTCGAAAGCTCGATGGTCCCTGGTGGTGAGTTGGACGCCCTGTGAGAGCACTTTGGTAAGTTGGAAGTCAATGAGCTTCAAGGTGTGTCCTCTTAAGGGCTCTGCCACTGTGGTGGTTGGAGTGATGGTGGTAATTGGAATGGTGGTGGGAGTGAATGAGATGATGGCCACTGCAGTGCTTGGTAATGGCTGTTGTTCAGAAGAGATGAGAATACTTTTGAAAATAAAACGATTTCTAAGCAAATTGATGTTGGATTTTTTAAACATTTTATGCTATTTTTACTATCAAAAACCCCACCATCACTGCTCGCAACTTGACCAATTGGATTCCAAGGAGGAATGTTTCTAATAATAGCAGCAACTGCTTGACTGGCTGCCACTCTTGTCTCCCATTGGCTACTCATTAAGTATGCATGTACCTAGTAGGTGGAATGTTGGAAAAGTTTCAATACATACGCATAGAAAAAAACCAACATTCAAGCTTTATATATGGCTAAGATTAACAAAGGTTCATACTTACTTTAAAAATTATATTTATTATTATTAACAATGAAAAACTTGTTGAAAACACAAACTTTGTTGAGAAGATTGTTCAATTCATGAGGGTACAACTTTTGCACCTCTCCCAACTGTTCAGCTGCAGACTTTCTTATTGATGCTGTAGAGCCTTGTTCCAGCAATAATAATAATCTATCCAATCTGTTAATAAAACTTTAAGTTAAGAATACTTCTAATTAAAAATATTTTTTATTCATCAGTTATATGAGTTGTTTCATATGGTTTTTAAAAGAAGGGGAATGAGAGAAAACAAAGACAAACTGATTGATTGTATGAATAGAAAAAGAGATGGAGATGTGAAGGAAAAACAAAGAAAAGAACAAGTTGAATGTTTAGAGCCAACAGCAATGTAACAGTAAATGCAATAGTGGATTAAAAAAATAATCCAGACTCATTGGGTATGTTGGAGAAGAGTTTCAGGTGCAGATTGCAATGAAGATAGTGACAGAAAAGGATGAAATTTTCAATAATAAGACTAGCCATGATGTACATTCTGAAAACTTTGGAGTTGACTGGAAAAAGAGGTAAACTAAAAGAGGCTGAAAGGAAGATGCTGAGGCTTTCCTCGAAGTAACTATAATTAAATATGGATCAGTTGACATGAGTGCAATCTGAGATCAAATGAAGAGAGCAAGGCTGAAGTGATTTGGACATGAGCGAAAAAAAAGGGGCACACAAAAAGAAGGATGTTGAAAAAGTAGCTTCCAAAGAGGAAGGCTGTAAAGAAGACACATAGATATGATGGAGAGCTGCTGAAGCTGCTGGAATGGAAATGAAAAATGCCAACAAGAGAAAAATATAAAAAAAGTGGCAATCCTTGAAAAGGAAAAGCTGAAAGAAAATCAAATTGTTCATAGTATGAATCTGAAGTTTCACTTTTAAACATTGATAAATTTATAAACATATGAGCGTTCTAAAATACACGTTATAAAAACTGAATATCCAGCAATAACGGCAAAAAAATTCGCTCTTGTTTTTTATGAACATAGCCAAGATGTGCTTTAACTATTTATTGCTCTTATTAAAAGCATGCAAAATAAACATCACCTAGATGACATGTTGAGCATTATGAAGAAATCCAATTCTTTAGACGAATTCTGGAAAAATAAATACTGGAAACCAGTCTGTTTTGAATCTCAGAATACTTTCGTTGGATAAAGCCGGAGATTTTCTTTGAATTTAACCTTCCTGAAAGCTAGAATACATTTGAACAAAAAAACATAAATTAACACAATTAGAGAAAGATTTAGAGCAATTCTAACGCAAAAATCAAAAATGTCGGACAGACACGGCTTGGTCATGATTTGTATTTATAATGAAACTCCTCTCATTCATGTTGCCAATTTAATCCTAAAATACCAACTGCTGATTGGCTACAACTTGGCCAATTGAATTTTTGTTTATTCTTGAAAGCGCTGCACTTTGATAAAAAATTTTAATCAAAATTTTCACAAATTTGTAAATGTTTATAAATTGATATGAAACTAATTTCTAATTTTTATTTTTTGAAGTAAATTTCATTTTAATTTAGTTACTTTTTCAATTTTTCTTATTTTTTCATAACCATGCTTACCAAATCAGCACTTTCCTACAGCGGCCTTTTTCTATGGAACACTCTTTCTATCAATCTCACTTTCTTTACTTTTTTCATATTTTAAGCTTGATGAAACTCACCTTTTTAAACATTTTTCGGATCACTTTCAATTCTCTTAGTTCCTAGCTTCAATGTTTTAGTCCATTTCCTCCATAACATTTTGGTTTATTGCTTTGATCCCACCTCAACCTACTTCTACACTCGATCTTATTTTCCCCGATTTTCCAACACCGTCTTATTTGAACATATTTCGCTTTAATCTAGTCTTCTAAGTTTTATAAGTTTGACTCTCAATTCTATTTTCTTGTTTACCTTGACTATTCGTAATTTCTTACTGCTATTTTAAGCTGTATGCCTGTGGCATAATGATTGGCCTATTCCGCTGTAAAGTGTGTCTAGGCGAGCCCAGGTTTGAGTTCTAGAAACGGCAGCTCAACTAAAGTATAGACGCCGTCATAGAGTACCTAGCCATCTAGTAGCCCACAGCAAGTGAAACCGTTTCTATGGGAATGCTTTTAAACGTAATGCTAAGCGGCGCGCAACAAATTTCTTGATTAGGATAGTCTCTATTGAAACAAATTAAAGAAAACGCTTAAAATGGTACAGAAAATGGTGACTAATCGAAATGATAAAAAAATTAAATTAAGTGAATGTCAATAAAAGTGTCGATCGTATGCCGTAAGAAAGCAAAAACTGATAATAGAACCAAATTAAGGGATATCAAAATTTAGAATTGAATCATAGTTTTTAGAAAATTACTATTAAAATAACCGAAACTGTATTGTTACAAGAAACCCAAGAAATTCAAGAGCAAAATTGTTCAAAGAATCAAATTAATGAACCCTTAAAGCTGGGAATTCAATCGTAATTTAAAATCACATAAAAAATCTGTTGGAAATTTTCAATCAAGTTTTTTTTATATTTCTTTATCTTTCATATTAACGGGAAAGTCGTTACGAATACCAAAATTCCTTGCAATGCTTTCAACACTCGCTTACTTTTTTGTTGAGTAAGCCGCCAAAGGGTATTTTGTAGCTGTTGGTTGAAGATATCACCGCACTGCCTTTTTCAATGCACAAGCTACAATCATTAGGATTAAGAAGGTTCAGCGTTAGCGGACCTAAGTTGTGGAACAACCTGCCTAACAGCTTAAAATCTTCAAGTTCAACAAAATCATTTTGTTGCTCTCTGAAGACTTACCTATTCAATAAATCATTCCCTCCATCATAATAATAATACTGCTTTTTTAGAAATAATTCATTTTTATCTTCATTTATTAACTTGTTTAATTCTATTTAAAATTTTTCAGAATAGTTTTAATAATGAGACGTTTTGAGTGGCCTCGAAACTCTACGAGGTTAATGCCACTATAATAATATTCGTGTTTGTATTGTATTTTCATTTCCAGCTCTTTTTTCTATTCATAGGTAAATCCGTCTGAACACCAAAATTCTTTGCAATGCCTTTCAACACTTGCTTAAACTGATAAAGACCCAATGAACACAGAAAACATGCAATGAAACTGTTTCTGCCTTTATTATAGAGAAAATCACATCCGATGAGGTTAATCATTAACAATCAAATCTATGACAGATACCACAAAAAGATAAAATAAGGTGATCTGGACCCACAGGCTGTGTTAAGTGTATAAAGAACAAGATCACTCATTTTTATACACATCATCAGTTACACCTGCGACGCCACTATAAACGTGACAAACAACATAAATATGCGTTTAAAATGACGTCTTTAACCAGTCGTTTGATTGCGGTATTTACATATCCATTCCGGCACCAATATCACCTCCTCCCGTCTTGTTCCTCGACTCAGCAAATGACTTGGCGATGGTTCTCTTCATCTCGTCATCTCCATCTTCATACATTTGCTTCATCAAGTTCATCAGACTCTCGTTGGGATCTTTCTTATCATCAAACTTTGGCGTTTTCCTGGAAAAGTGTAACACAATTTGTGCATTTGCATAAAAATTGTTTTTTTATCAATTTCAATGAATGAAAACATGAAACAACAACAAAATAGGATTGATACAATGCAGTGGAAATACGAATATCAATATAGTAACATTGACCTCATAGTTCAAGATCACTGTCACACACAAGAGCACACAGAAAAAATGAATAAATGGCTAGAGTACACTTACTTGTCTTTGGTTTGTCCTTTTGTGACATTGGGCCATGTTTTAGATTCATGATCTTTCCTCAATGACAACACCACAGTGTCACTTTTGACCTTAAATTGAAATAAGATAATAATGTATAGAAAATATATTACACAATATGAAACAAAACAAAATTTGTGCGTATTGAGACACACATCTTCAAGTTAACCAATTGTTCAAATGAGTATTATACGTAAAAAAGACATTTATTTAAAACAAAGTAACCAAAGCAAACAAAGTTTTAAAATGAAGAAGCAACCCTGAATGAGGACTCAGTGGGCCTGATGGCGTCAAAGAGGTTGGTGATGTTGTGGCGGTAGTTTTTGTCAGCTACATTTTCTATTTTCAATAAGTAGGAACTGGGAAGACAAATGAAAAATGAAATATTTGAGCGGAAAAATAATTGCATATCTATTTTTTTAATGAAGATGAAAATCAAGATTAATTCATTTACTATTATTTTTCATTATCGGTAATATTGACAATGTTGAAAAACTTAGTAAAATAAGTTTACTTACTGCTTATCAAAGTTGCATGTCACAGATTCCTTAGAAATGGACGCTCCTCTGATAGTGATATAAATCTTGATGAACTTATCCGATTGATCCCAGGCTGATAAATGTCGAAGTTCAAATAGTAAACTTATAGAAAATTGGCTTATCTAAGAACATTCAAAAACGAAAAAAGTGAAAGTTATTGCAAAAGGACGTTACCGTAGTTCGTGATGTCGGAATAATACTTTCCAGGGGTTGAGGAAAGTTTGGGAACAGGTTTTTGTGCGGTTGAACCGATATTTTTTGTAGTAATGTCAACATTTAAGTTTTCTAAAACGGACGTTAATCTATTTATTTCTTTATTTAGAAAATCTTTCACACGAGGCCGAGTTGCAACTTTCGTCAGGTTGCTTAACTCTTCAATATCTAATTTAGTCTGAAGTAACAATTAAATCAAATTAAAAACTTATAAAATAATTTATTGAAATCAAAAGCTCACCTCGTTCAAGGATGCCATGCTGTAGGACTCCGAAGTGATTATAGAAATTTCTGGAAATCGAACGTTAATTTACGCTCAGCAGCAAAGATACGTGAATATTATAATATCCATGCAAGAACATGTTGAAACACGTTAAAACTTTGTTTTCATTCAGTTAAAGTATTTTTATATATGAACTTAGCTATGAAAATAAATTTTGAAAAACAGGAGTATACTTTAAAAAGGTGATCATTTTTCTATAGAGAAATTGTTTTTTATAACTATTTCACAAGCTCTATTAAAGCAAATTCAGAATAACGCTGAAAATGCTAAAATTATAAAAAACAGTTGAATTTTTAGTAAACAAAACAATAAAATAAAAGTCATCGGAAATTTGAACTAAGAGCTGAAACAATTACTTTCTTTAATCAAAACAATCTTTTTAGCATTTTGGCATAATGGTTGGTGTGCTCCGCTGTAAAGTGTAATTGGGTTTGAGTTTTAAAAACAGCAACTTATGTGAAGAACAGACGCCGTTTTAGAGTGACCTAGTCAGCTTGTGAACTACAACAAGTGAACCGTTTCTTTGGAAAACCTTATTTAATATAATCAAAAAATATTTAAAAAGCTTTGTAGTACTGTTCAAAGTGCCTTCCGAGGAAGGGGTTTTACTCTATTTAGCTACTAGGTGACTAAGCTAATCTAGATGGCATCTATTTTGATGATAATAAAACAATAATAATAATAATAATAATAATAATAATAATAATAATAATAATAATAATAATAATAATAATAATAATAATAATAATAATAATAATAATAATAATAATAATAATAATAATAATAATATTAATAATAATAATAATAATAATAATAATAATAATAATAATAATAATAATAATAATAATAATAATAATAATAATAATATTAATAATGATAATAAATCTGATTTGTAAAGCCCCAAGGCAAGAAACTGAGACGAACCTGTTCAGCCATTATGACGATCAGTTATTACAGATTATGAGATAGCTTAAATTGAAGAGGTAAGAGTGGGAAGAAGAAGAAAGTTTTGTAAAAGGGGCCACAGTAGAAAAGTAAAGATTTAGCATGAGTATTCTTAAAAGGTATCCTAAAAAATGAGAATAACTAGAAGATCTCAGTTCCTTACGAGGAGGCCATTTAGTAGTTAAGTGAGTGATTATTTTTTTATTTTAAACATAAGTGCAGATTTTGAAAACTGATCTATTTTTAGAAGCAACCAGTGTAAAGAGATAAGGGTAGGAGTTAGAGAAGAGAATTTATGAGTGCCAAAAACAAAGCGTGCAGCGCTATTAAAAGCTTTGGTGAGAAGGTCTAGGGTAATCTCTGGGTGTCTATAGTATAAAGAGTTACAATAGTTAAAGCGGGAAAAAATAAGCGAAAAAACTAGTAATTTGATGATTGGATTGTCTAGGAAAAAGTATCAGTTGCCTGATACGACGAAGATAAAAAAAAGATGATTCAGCTACAGATTTTATTTGTAGCATGAAAGAAAGGGAAGAGTCAAAGGTTAAGCCCAAACTATGGATGGTGGAAGAAGGCGCAAATGAAAGTTTTGAAGAAATATCAAGTGAGGAAAGAGAAAGTAGAGAAATAATAGATTAATTAATCAAGATTGGAAGAAGAGAGTCCCACAGGAGGGGGCCGCAGTAGGAAAGTAAAGATTCAGAATAAGTAATATTAGATGGTGTCTAAAGAAATGAAAATGAGAAGATTTCAGAATTATTAAAATTTAGTTGGAAAACGATATTTTTTATCGTCATTGAATGTGTGGAAATTGTCTTTGGTTGACAACTCCAATTCATTGTCACATGATTCTTTTTAGAATTTTTTTTATAGTCTTTATTAGATTAAGTCCAGGTATACGCTAGAAATGTTACAAAACACGGTGAACAATCGAACAAGAAAAGAAAAAAATTAAAATATACGAGAAGCGAATGTTATCAGTCATAAAAGTCAGCATTGAAATTGAAACAAACGGCAAAAAAAATAAATAGTAAGAAAAAAGGTTAAAGTTAAAAAAGATGAACAATGAATAGTATGAGCTTATTGAGTATTGAGAAGAAGAGGAAGAAATATTTTGTCTTGGTAGGAGGAGTAAAGTGTTTTGGTGTAATTGTGCGTTTGTCTTGACAGGTGGAAGGATCTGATGGGGTACATGGTGCGGGTTATTGGTAACTTTTGAGAACAAGCGTTCATCAAGAGATGCAAACATTGATTTTATTTTTGGATAGTTAGGAGGAAAGTAGTTAAGCCTTATAAGTTTATTAGGCAACGATTGAAGTTAAATGACTTAAGATTTGATAAAATTGATCGAGGTTTTGAGCAAACCAGATTTAAAAAAATTTGCACCTGTATCATAATGGTGAGCAAGTTCCGCTGTAGGGCATGAAGATCAGGGTTCGATTCTTGGCCAAGCTCAGGGTTGAGTCGTAAAAAGCGGCAACTCAAGTAAAGAACAAACGCCATGCTAGAGTTGCTTAGTCACCGAGTTAACCGTTTCCATTTTTTTGAAAAAAATGCTAAAAGACGTTTAACAAATGCTTTGATTAGATTAGCTCAAGAATACTACTTTAATCTTCGAAACAAGCTTAAACTCTTACTAGTACAAAGGTAGCCATAAAAAATAAAAGATGGAACTTAAAATTTTAATTATTCAATTTGAATAATCCAAAAAGAAGAAAGTATAACGATCATACACGCTTGACTTCCATACAGAAATTTGATGATTATTTAAAGAAACTTTCAATGTAACGTCATTGATTTATTTAAATTATTTTTTTTTGTTTTGATTAAGAATTATCAACACTGGTTTTGAAAATTCCATGGCCTAACACCCTTTTATCATACGCGTGCATGTATTGTATTGTATTGTAATTCCACGTAAATTAAATAAAAAAAACAGATGCTGAAAAACAGTGAGTTTGAACTGGAACAGACTAATACGACTTTCTATAAACATACGAAACATGGAAAATGCTGAAGTTAATAAAAAAGTCAATGAAACTGATGACGAAGATGGATTGGCTAGCATGTCTCGAGAGTTCAAAGAGTTAATAGGGTCTTTATGGAGGATGGAAAAAGTCAGTCTCAAAGTCAGCAAGAACTTGAATGAAGTATTCAGTTCAAAAAATCTCAAAGCTAAAAATGTTTGATGAAATTCATTTTTGTCATAACTTTCAATATTTTTTTGTTGTCGAATCATAAATTTCCCTTTTACCTTTAATTTTTATAATTTTTTTAGTAAAAATAAAACTTAAAATTGGAAATAATCATGAAACATAGTCATTTTCGAGTATGTTATTAAATTTAATAAAACTTTTGGACAGCCCAGCAAGATTCTCGAAGAAAATGACCGAATAAGGAAAAATGTCGAATTTTTCGAAAAAGAAAATGAAAACTTAGCTAAAAGAATAAAAGTTAATACAGCTTTTTTAATTGAAATGTTTAATAAACAAAAGAGCCATGAAAAAGACAAAAAACATATACTGAATGATATCCAAAAATTAAGTACTGTTCTGAAGGTATTCGAAAAATTTTACTTGCAATTTTTTAATACATTGAATGATTTGTTTAATAAATAAGATCAATAAAAATCCAAACCCTGTTTTGAATAAAATAAATTTGAACTAAATAGGAGAAGGGACAAGAATGGGCCAAAAGAGAAAGAGAATTATTGGAGGAAACTGGCGAAAAAGAAAGTCTCGTGAGGACAATCGGGTTGATTATGCAATTAGTGTTACCTAGCTTCACTATACTGCGCATTAAACATTTCACTAAAGTAATAAAGAAGATAACTTACGTTAATTTATATCTTTTGATGAATGATAATGTCACTGATGGGCTCAAGGTTGTTGAGTGAGAAGTGTGGCAGGAAGGAGAGTCAGATGGAGCACCTGGATGCACAGCTCATGCAGCTGGAGGAAACTTTCGACGCCATCAAGGGACAAAGTAACGAATACATTCGAAACAATAACTTCCTGAAAAACGAAAATACTAAACTGCTTGAAGAAAATAAAACATTAAAAAGGTACGTTCTGCTTTAAGAATGAGTGTTTTTTTAAATCTAAATTGTATTTATCTGAGTTAATTGTGGAAATAAACGACTAACTATAAAAAGCTTTTTCATAATTTGAAGGCAAGTGCAAGATTTGAAGAAGCTCATGAACGAGAAGAGCATTGAAATCAAAAAAGCTTTTGACTTCCATGGACTTGGCTTTCAACTAACCCACATCAAGCAGGAAATCGATGCGCTGAAGGTGCCGCGGAGTTATTCTCTCCAGCTTTAGTTGCAGCTGAGGCGATCTTTGTACATTCACTACAGTTTACACATATTATGTTATTAAATTCAATAACGATATTGTGTGTTTCTATGCCTTGTGCTTGTGAAATGAGCATTGAAATCTTTTCCGATCAAATCGAACATTAAGCATGCACAAAAATGGTGATGTTCAAAAACGCTTTTATTGGAAATTACTCAAGTAATGAGCAAAAACTAAGTTTGAAACTTAATTAAGTCGTACGGCTCATGAACATTACTAACCTCATCTACCGTTGTCAGAGTGAGTTGGAGAAGGCCAAGAATGAAATAAGCTCAAAAAACATCGAAATTGACAAACTGAAAAAGATGCTGCAAGAAAAGGAGACAAACTATTTAAGTATGGTGCGTATTTTAATCAGTATACGGCTATTATTTGCATGTTTTTTGATATTAATTTAATATTTGATAATTATTTAGAAAAAATCTTTTAGTTCAATTTTTTCAACAAAAATTTCAAATTATACTGAAGTTAAACTTCTCCATTCCAGGAAGCTTCAGGCTCAACAGGTGACGCTTACAGCTGCCAGAGAAAGTCACCAGACGTTTCAGCCGTTTTGCAGAAACTGAATGCAGACTCGCAAACCATACAAACGCTTTCTTTTCAGGTATTTTGGTTCAAAGATCGGCACAATACACTTTTTTGATTAGTTCAGATGGGATGTGTTTATTGAAGTTTCCTAAAAGTCAAGGGGAGTTGAGACGGCCTAACATATCGTTGTAGAATCCATGTCTTGTAGTTTGGACGCTTTTATTTTTAATTAAAAAAAACATGAATATGATCAATTTACTAAGAAAAAACCCATTGAAATGTTGCTTTGGATGAACGCCAACTTGTGTCTTATTAGAATAAAGTTCAATTCGCGCAGATAAACCAGTTGAAGAATGAATTGAAAGTGAGTCCATATCTTTCAAAGCACCAATAGTTGAAATGCTTGAATGATTGCATGAACAATTTATTGCATGCGCAATTTTGCACTATATCAAGTTTACTGAAAAAAATGATCAAAAATTCATTTTGTTATAATAAATTTTTAAATTTTGTAAATTTTCAATTAATAAAACCTTTAAAGTGTCAAAACAATAAGCTGAGGTGGTGGATGAATTGAAAAAATTATTTCGTCATATGCAAAGAATCTTTGCAACACCTCCAGAACAATGAAGAGAAAATGCTGAAGCAGAAGCAAGAGTTCAGCGTGATGCTGCAGGCTAAGGAAAATCAACTGGTAAAAATGAAGAACGTCGAAAAACGAAGTCTCAGTTGCAAGGTTGTGTGGTGAAGATTGTTTCAGTTTCATCCCCATCATTCAATTATCTGTGTATATATTTTTTTAATTATAGTAACAGTGAAATTTTGAGATTTTAAAGTAAACGTTAATTGTTTCTTAAAAATCCTGCAGGACTTAAACTTTAAAAACCAGTTTCTACAAATTCACCGGGACCTCAGCGAAGAGAAAAAGAAAGTGATTACTTTAGAGAACACCATACAAGAAGTGCTGCCACGTTACCCCATGAATTGAGAGTTAAAGCGTAACCAAAAAAAATAAATGATACAAATATTGTAGAAAAATCATCATTATAAAATTAACGCGAGTTATACAAGACCATGCAACTAAAACTTCAAATCAAATTTTTAGCTTCTTAAAAATGAATTTTTCGACTCAAGCACTGCCGTGATATTTCCAGAAAGAAAAAGATTTCAAGTTGAATCTCTTTCTTCTGAACGAAAAGCTGGTCAGCAGCGAGAAGAGCAATTCACAGTACCTCAACTACATCAAAATCTTGCAACAGTCTCAAGGCCTAGCCATGTAGTGAGGCCTGCAATCTAATCTAATCTTATCCAAACCAATCTAAGTTAATTTAATATAATTAAAACACATGTATAACCCTAATTAAGTTATATTTAAAAGCACTTCTCAATGCATACGAGATTTCGTTACTGTTTTTTCATTAGACAAAATAACTTGTTTGCTTTTATTTTCTATCGAGCATTTTCGAAAACAGAATGCTTGACAAATAAATTTCGGAAATTAAAATCAAATGGTACTTTTAACAAGCATTCTTGAACTATTCATTCGATCAAATGATAAATAACCCTTCACAGAAAAGAAAATTGTGTTCTAAGCAGTCGGACGAGAATATGAGAAACCAAATGAATAACTACTTTTAAAAATTAAGTCTGTGAAATAAAAGATGAAAAACGGCTAAATTTGAACTTCAATGGCGCAAGTATTTTGGAAAGCAAATGAAAACGATCATTAGGCTGGTGACACTTGGTACTATGAAAAGGAGTGAGTGCCATATGGAACTCTTAATGGTGTATATACGTTACATATTGAATATCCTCCCTTAACGTAATTAAATTGACGAAAATTTTCCGAACAAACTATAAATTCTTTCATTGAACCTTTGAATAATTCAACGAGTTTGAGAGTATGCAGTTTGACTGAAAAATTTATAAACTCGCAATTGCTCAGTCTGATTCGAACAGCATGGTGGTTATGGAACACCCACGTGAAATGACACGACCTCATGCATTAGTACTGCGGGGGTTGTCCAGAGGTACCGGCTCTTGCCATTATTCGCAGACTTATGCTTAGTTTTAACGTAGGAGTGTCATTGCTGGCGTGTTTTGAATGTGTTGTGAAGCTTTAGAATGTTCAAAAAAAGATGCTGTGGTGTTAAAACTCGATCATGAAGGTTGCCACAAAAATAATTTAGGTGTAAAGTTGTAAAAGTCCTAGTAAAAAAGGTGGCCAAGTCCGAATTGAATCATAATACTTTTGGAAAAAAAGCAGGAGTTAAATATATAATACAATTGAAATAGAAAAGATTAATTCATAGATTAGTCAAAAATTGAAGGAGTATAAATGATTAAAACAAGCGGTTTGAAAAATTAAAAAAAAATTAAACTTATTTTCAAATAAATGAGAGTTGGTTCATACAATCGCAATTCATAATAAATTAAAAAGAACTTTTAGAAGTAAATAAAGCACGACTAAAAATAATTTTGATGTAATTCATCTGGAAATCGTTGAAGTTTTTTGGAAACTTTTACACAAATGCCAATTCGTCAGTTAAAGATCACTATACTTAGAGGACCATTTGTAACAAGAGATACTTCACAAAACATGGAGTTTGTGAATGGAGGCAAGGTGCAAAATACACACTGTGTGCACCTGGCAAGGAAGCAACAACGACAGCCCTTCGGCCTTCTTCTCATCTACTCCAATAATAATAATATTAATATAGATATTATAGAAATATTCAATTGGGTGAGTCTAGTCGAAACTTAAATCATTTCAAAATTGGTTTATAAAAAATAATGGACAATTGGTAGTAGATTGAAAGGTGAACTAACAAAAGCCGTCAATGATGACGAGGTGATGATTTGAGTAATAAGAAATGAAATGTGATTGCCTTGCTGCGAAGAAGCTTGCTGAAAAAGCAAAAACTTCAACAAAAAATATTCTCAAAACTAAATTTGTATTGTAACTCAAAATAATCATTCTTGGTACTTGTTGTCACTTGAAAATATAAATCAGCTCAATAAATTTTACAAATAAATTAGCTTAATTCAATAAATTCACGAATTCACGGTCAATTCACTATGCACAAAACTTCTCCAAAATAGATTTTCCACTGAATAATATAAAATATTTAAAATTCACCCATCCAGCCAGTGATCAAAAATTGCTAGGCCACAAAGTATCAAAACCGGATGAAGATCAATCGCAAAATCGAACACAGGACCGACCACAATGTTGATGCCGATAAATAATCGAAGCCGGTATAAAAACCGGAGCCGATACTAAAATCGAATTTTCGCGGAAACAATGTCCTCATAGATTGAGGGCGTGAGGATTTCATAGGCGTTATTGCGAGCATTGTAGTAGTAGAGGGAGTCACCGTTCACCTTGCATGGGTCGAAACCATCGGCTCTGTAATCCCCTTTCTTTAGTTTGAAGGTGCCTGTAGTGGCGTGAGCGAGATGTAGTTAGTAATGGTGATATTGTGACGTGGCGATGTAATGCTGTTGTTAGCTTATTGATGGCTCGTATTTGTAATGGTGATGATTTTTGGGGTTTTCAGCGGGTGCTTTAGCAGTAGTGATGAGTAGCGTTGATGATTGTGGAACTCAATTTTACCAATCAGATAGGCTTAAATTTCAAATAAGAAAGAAAATTCCTTTTTGAGACTCAAAAAAAATTATATTTCAAAACTTTTCAAAATATCACTCAAAAGGGCACCTGTAAGTTTGAGTTGCTGGGTTACTCTGATGAAAAGGGGTCTGGCGTAGGGAGGGAGGGTTTTTTGGAGTTGTTGCTGCAAGTGCTGGAGGTCCAAGACATCGTTGGGATCTGCTATCACCACCATGCCCGCCTTACCCTCTGAGCCTGTGTGTGATGGTAGTGGAAAAGTAAATCATCTTAAACACGTATCGAGTGATAAATCGACTGTTATATTTAACAAGACGACAAATGTAAAACACACACACACACACACACACACACACACCCACACCCACACCCACACACACACACACACACACACACACACACACACACACACACACACACACACACACACACACACACACACACAAAAACACACAAACACACACATATACCCACACTCTTACCGGGCACTTCGACGCCATAGACGGTCGAGTCGATAAGGTTAACGATGTTGCTGATGGTGGCTTCAACTTCGGAGGTTGAAACATTTTCGCCCTTCCATCGGAAAGTGTCTCCTGTGCGGTCCTTGAAGTACATATAGCCCAACTCATCCATCTCCAAGATGTCGCCTTTAGAAGGGTCGTTGTGTGTGTGGGGGGGGGGGGGAATGATTGTGCGCGTGTGAGTGTGTCTGCGCATTTGAACTGTTCACACAAGCTCGAAATTTTATGAATAAAACTTAATTTTCTAAAATCTAGAACAAGTAAAAATACATGCACACACACACACACACACACACACACACACACACACACACACACACACACACACACACACACACACACACACACACACACACACACACACACACACACACACACACACGCACACACACACACACACACAAACCGGTCAAGAAATAGCTGTCTCCTTTCTTAAAAACGTGATGAGCAATTTTCTTGCGATTGGCTTCGGCATTGGCATAGCCGTCGAAAGACCTCAGTGGCTTGCCCTTCACTATCTTGCCCACCAGCTCCCCTGACTCGCCTGGGAAGATGACGAAGTGAAAAGAGGGAGATAGAGGAGATGGCATTTAGGGAAAGAGGAAGGAAGAAGAAAAAAGGAGGGAGTGAAAAAAGAACAAGAAAAGATAATAATGAAATGTTGGTCATAAAAAATAATTATTGGAAATTTTTCGTTTTTTTTAGTAAATAATTGTACAATTTGGAATCCACGAAAATGCTGGGACATCTACGCACAACAAAAAATAATAATAAATTTTATTTCTGGAGCGCCAAGGAAAGCAAGTGAGATGCTCCAACAAATGAATAAATATCAAACTTATTTGAAGTTTGCGAGATATATATAAATATCAGCGTTGACCCACTTTTTGCTCGCACAACACTTATCGGCTTATGTGATGTTCCCAATGAGGCGACAACTTTGCAAAGTCCATATATATAATTCTACTTCATCCTACTTTATCGAAAGCCACAATGATTGTTATCTCTAGCGATAAGACTGACACGTCGATTGCTTTGGCGTTTATTAATCTCGAGTGATAGCCGCAGAGTTGCTGACGAGCTCTTTGGCATCGTAAACAACATTTTTCAAAAACGTTGATAACGATTTTTTGCACTGACCAATGCCAAACTTCAAACGAGCGACATGATTTCGTGATATTGATGATAAGGGCAGTAAATATGGCGGTGTGTTTTACGAGTTCACTTCGTTGTGACGCAATATATTTCCACCTTTTGGAGTTTGAGACTATTGTTGGAAGGCCAAGTTAACTAGGACTAGAAAAAATCGAACAAAAAATAATAATACAACTTTTCTTCTGAAGTGATAAATAAGAAATAACCAATGTTGTTGGTATTTGAAAAAAAAGAATAAAATAATAAATGAATGATTGGTCATTTTCTATGAATTCTCTATGCTTCTGAACAACAACAACAACAACAACAACAACAACAACAACAACAACAACAACAAAAACAACAACAACAACAACAAGAGCAACAACCCACAAAAAAGCAACTAGCCTGGCCGGCATCGGACGCACTTCCCGTACTTGTTTCTCATGGGCTCTCCCGTGGCTGGGTCGATCCTGATGAGGGTGACTGGGTAAAAGGAGGGAATGATTCTCGTCTGGAAACCTATGGCTCCTGGAGTGTCGTCGATGTTCACTGCGGGAGGATGTGGATCGAGTGGTTGTGAATGGGTGTGTGTGAGTGGTGTGTGGTGAAGCCAGATAGGTGTTAATGTGGTGCGGGTGGTTATGAATGGGTGATAGTGTGGATGGGTGGCACTGTGGCATAGGTAATGTGTGATGAGTGAAATGCAAATGAGTGGATTCGTGAATGAGTGATCGTTTTTCTCTGTGGCCAGTGTAACTAGTAAAAGAATAAAATTGGGGGTGTTTGGAGTAAGTGATTGTAAAAAATGAGCTGAGTTGAAAGCGGTTTTGTAAAATAATGATTAAACGCGGAAGGAGTACACGCGTATGTGTGCGTCGAAACATTTTTCGAGCCTAAAAGCGACCTATGTTGGCGTTTCCTTCGGTGGCTCCGTAGAACTCTCCGATGTGCTTGATGTTGAAGCGCTGCTTGAAGTCGGTCCAGATCTGAGGTCTCAGTCCGTTGCCAAACATGACCCTCACCTGGTGAGCCTGGTCGTTGGAGGAGGCTGGCCGGGCCATCAAGTAGCGACATATCTCACCTATGTACTGAGCTACCTGAAATAGCAAAGTTGCTTGTGAGAGTGGTGTGTAGTGGTTGGACATAAGATATTGTTGTCGAAAAATATGGATGATGGATTACTTGAGGTGCACTTGCACGCTACAACAATACAAAAAACATAAATTACAAAACGACGGTGTCAATAACAACCACAGTTATCCAACTAACATGAAGCAACAACGTGAAGCGAGACCAAAAGCAATATCAAAAAATAAAATAAAATTATCACCGCCAAAAAAAAACACTAAGCACTAACAACAACCCCCAACAAAAGCATCCAACAACACACTGCAGTAACTATCGCTAACGAACCCTTCTCCACCAACCGTGCATTTGTAGTTGATGCAGTCAGACCAGAAGTTCGAGGCAGAGAACTTTTTCCTGATGACGATTGTGCTTCCGTGCAACAAACTGCAGCCCATGCCCAGAATGCCACCCGCGGTGTGGTAGAGCGGCAGGGTGTCATAGATGACGTCATCGGAGGAGAGTCGATAGAAGTAATAGATGGAGTTGCTCATGTAGAAGAAGCTGTAATGTGGAGTTTTGTTGGTGGTAATGAAATACAATACAAACACGAAGATTATCATAGTGCTCTGTAGAGTTTCAAAGCCACTGAAAATAAGGTATTAATATAATTATAATAGTAAATAAATTTTTGTAAAAAGGAAATACACTATAATGTTACTATGATGAGGGAGTTGGGAAAAGGATTTATTGAACAGGTGGGTCTTCAGAAATCGACAAAAGGATTTTGTTAAACTTGAAGATTTCAAACTGTTAGGCAGGTTGTTCCACAACTTAGGTCAGCATATTGATGAAATCCTAGCTTGTATTTTATAGCTATTCTATCAAGGTCACCAGTTTATAAGGAAAACAACAATGGTCCAAGCGCAGATCCTTGTGTGACATCCACTGAAGATTCAACGACATCCTATATTGTCCCATTGCAGCGTATATTAAAGGATCTGTCACTCAAGTAGCTCTTGAACCATTCTAGTGCGAGACCATCGAAACCATAGGTGCTTTGCAGCCGTTTCAACCGCATAAGGTGATCAACTAAGTCAAAGGCAGTTGGCAAATGTAGCACTATGAGAAGGGAGAGCTTGCCGTCATCAGCTGCACCAAGGATGTCTGAATAAACCTTTGTGACAGCCGTTTCAATAAAATGATAACGACGGTAAGCTGATGGTGGGTGAGAAGCAGATTTGAACTATTTAAATAGTTGATAAGCTTGGACAAAAGAGGCAGATTAGAGATGGGTCTGTAGGATGAAGCAACGTTGTGATCAAAATTAGGCTTTTTCAACAGTGGTGTAACCAGAGATGATTTCTAAGACTTTAGGACAATTCCCTCAGAAAAAGACTGATTGACCACACTTTTTACAAATTAAAATCATTCCTGGACTCTTTTTCAAAAACCAAGTGGGCATTGGATCGGATGCGCATCGTTCGCTGGGAAACCTCTGAATAGCCTTGAGTAGCTTATCATCATCCACATCTTGGAGCCTTATTATTAAAAAAAAAAATTAATTTAAAAGGTCTGGAAATGTGTTTGCAGCAACTACTCTGAGTTGGCAAGTTTGTGTCTGTTACTTTTCCGTTGTTTGAGTTTGAAGTTAAAAGCTCAATGCGAGCTAATGACTCGTTGTGATTGATATTACTACCTTAATGATCATTACTGTTGTTACTATTCTTATTATTGTTATTTCTTTGAATATAATAATCATCTTCATCCTCATCTTCTTCATTATTAGTCTCAATTACTTATGTTGATGTTTATTTTTAAATCATCATAATCATCAGCACCAAGCTGCTATCATCAATCAATCGCGGTCCCATAGATTGAATAACATCAATAAACCACCGACGAAACTTGACTTCATTTTGTAGAAAATTTAATATAAAATATTAAAAAATACACTTAACTAAGCAGATAGATGAAGTGGAAATATTGTACTGCATCGCCTTAGTCTGATAGATTGCCTTTTAGGCTGAAGAGAAAATACTTTTGAATTTCAACACTAGTTACGTAATTATTTATGCAAGATGAAGCTGAAGCTTAAGCTGACAAAGCTCAAGGTGAGTAACAAAGACCGTAGAAGCGAGTGGGAGTAGCTAATAGGTCAGACCAAGTCACAAGTTCAAGTCTCAGCATTGGCTATAAAAGAGGATGATTATCATGAGCACTGTAGAAAAATAACTTGGGATATTGAATTCGTGAAAATTCTTTACAATTACAGTAATAGTCCAAATTCACATGGAAACAGGAAAAATTTACAAAGCAATAAAAAACAATTTCAAACAACCACCCACCGGCTATGGATGACAACAGCAGCCTTGGGAAGTCCTGTGGTTCCCGATGTGTATATAAAGAGCAGCTTTTCTGCAGAAAATAAATGAATTTTTGAGGGTATCTGAGGCAACCTAGTTTGCGAACTGTGCGCTATAAAAAATTGTTCATTCATAAATTCGTTTATTTTGAATTAAATATAATTTTTTTTTATTCAATTTGATTTAAAAATTAATTATTTTAAGTTTAAACTTAGTTAACTGAATATTATTTCAACATTATTATTTCAAATTACAATTGAAGATATTTTATTTCATTATATAAATATTATCTATCAGTATGAATAAACTCCGTTAACCATTATACTAGTGTTAACCATTATGAAACGTTGTGGTTTTAATTTTTCAACTTTTATTCCGCACCTCTTCAACAATTATTGTGAGATGCACCTTTCTATCACTCGCATGATCAAGCAATGCTTAATCAATGCATTTATATTCAACTACATTGCAAGTTATTATTCAACTTTTTAACGTCTGATGAAAGATTTAGAGACAATTCAACTAACAACCACATGTGGAATTTGAAAAGCTATTATCAATAATGTTAGTAGTAGTAGTAGTAGTAGTAGAAGTAGTAATAGTAGTAGTAGAAATAATAATAATAGTAGTAGCGGACTGGTAGAAGTAGTAAAGAGAGACAACCCTCTAAAAACCAAGTATGTCTGCCCGTGCCTACATGGAACGCTTGAAGCTATGCTACAAATACAAGCATAGTTAACTCTATTTGTTTCTTCATCTCTTCTATCACTATTTTGCTGTTTCTATGACTTTTGCCTAGATTATCGAAACTAATCTATGAACGTATCACCATCTATTTGTATGTATTCTTCAGTACTAATAACATTAAGAATGGGTAAGTAGCCAAAGTATTAGTAGAACCAGGACCAAAGCCACCAAAGAACCATTGAAAAGAGTCTTGGAGGGGGAGGAGAGAGGAAGAGTAGATGACTCAAGGAAGAGGGGCTCCAGATACTCCACTCGGAGGGAGGTGTGAGTCTGAGAACCCAAAGCATAGAGCTTTGTTTGTGGAGAAAGTAAATGGTGACTTTCTGCAACGACTGGAAGATTGGTGAAAAGGTGGTTATGATGGTGGTGAAATTGTTAATGGTGGAAAATAATTATAAGCTTGCAATATTCATTTTGATGGTGATTGAAAAAATGTAGTCAATGTGGAAGTGAGAAACATTGTAAAAGTATGAATACACTAAATAAATTAACTTGAAACATGTGAATTAATATTTTAAAAAGATAACTAGAAACACAATAAATTCAGAAATAAATCAAAACGCTGAAAAAGTCTGCTTTGCAACACTAACCATCCATCAAGTCGTGTCCAATGACAATGGACTTTGCTCCAGATACATTGACACAATGAGCAAAAGCTTCATGCTTGAGATTGAAGTTGATGAGAGCTGATACCACACCCAACTTAGCCAAGCCAAGCCACAACATCACAAACTCTGGTCTGTTTTCCATGAAAATTGCCACTACATCACCCTGTGAACAATTTATTTAGTGCTCCGTGAGCTGATTATGGAATAGAAACAATGACAAAGTTTTTATATTTTAATGTGAACTCTTGTATACTGCATCTGACTATAGATGTGATCAAAGAAACCTTTTGATAATTTTGTTGATGGAAGTAGTTGGCAACAGCATTAGAGTACTCATCGACTTCCCTGAATGTCCACGACCGTTCATCAATCATAATAAAGGCCGTTTTGTT
This sequence comes from Branchellion lobata, assembly GCA_947562095.1. Classification (NCBI taxonomy): domain Eukaryota; kingdom Metazoa; phylum Annelida; class Clitellata; order Hirudinida; family Piscicolidae; genus Branchellion; species Branchellion lobata. Next base: position 8,382,726 of record OX387248.1, read on the forward strand.
GGGATTTTGCTTGGCAGTTTTTTCAAATAAAGTCACTATGTTCTGGCCCGTATTTTTGAGCCATCGCAACTTGATTGACATTTTTAACAAAAATATCAAACCTCTGCAAAAAATGTTACATTTTAAAGGTGGCTTTTTGAATTAAAAAAAGACCTAGATTTTTTACTGAAAAAATGTCCCCAACCTCAAATCTCTCTTCACTGTGAGTAGACAAACTTTGGCAAAACTCCATCCACCGGTTGTAAGATAGAATGTTAATAAAACGAAAGTTATAAAAATGCACGACCATCCAAATAAGAGATTCACCAAAAATCCAAAAAATATATAAGCTAGAAGTTTTATTCGTCTGGGATGAGTGTCGGATCTTTCGGCCAAGAACCATAAAATCTAAGAAACATTTTAGTTATTGAAGCATGTGTAAATGATTTATAATTTTATAACAGATAGAATATTTTATACTCACCTTTTGGATTAACATTTTTGAATATTCATACATCTAATTTGGTCTTCGAAAGTTATTGATAATTTTTTTGTTAATTGTTATGGGACCACACCGAGTGATCAAAAAATTATTAAAGGTACTTCTAAGCATTGAAAACACTTCATTAAGTTGAAATTTGTAAATAAAAATTAATTCAATAAATACTGAACTCAACCTTTTTTTTCAAATTTAGAGTTTAATATATTGAAACATTAAACGATATTTGGTTTGGTTACAATTTTGTATGCTTTATTGACATATTAGACAAACATTAGAATTTTCATAAAGCAAAGAAACAAAATTGAAATTCTAGGAAAAAACAAACACATCGTTTTTTTTTTGTCTTTATTAAATCCAATCAAGTCATACGCTATGAAAGGTTACAAGGTAAAAGCACGAAGAATCGAAATAAAAGAAGAGTCGACTGAGCTCAAACACTGATGTGACAATCTAATCTAATCTAATTTAAAAAATTGTACTGCACCCTTTAACATTATGTTCAAAAGAACTCAACCTGAATTTAATCTAATCTAATCAAAGCACTAGTGAAGCGCTGATCATACTGTTCAAGAGCGCTCTCCTACGAACTGTTTAAACAAAAAAATTTTGAGAAACTCACGAAAAAAATTAGATAAGTAGCAAATGTGAGATTGGGAGAGAGAGATCTCCATAAGAAAGAACCGCATAAGGAAAGTGCAGATTTCCCATAAGTATGGTTAAATGACACCATAAAAAAGTGAAAAAGAGTAGCAGGGTTAGGCTAACTAATCCAACCACTATTTCCATTATTTTTAAAAGTTACCTAGCTCACCTTCATTGTCTTCCAATTCAATCAAGAATAATTTTCAAGATTGCAACGTTAACTCTCAAATCTTTATTTTATAGTATTTATCAGATCAAGTCAAGACATAGGCTGAAAATGGTACAAAACATGGCGAAAAATGAAACTAAAGAAAGAAAAAATTAAAATTTACGAGAACTGAATGTCATCAGTCATAAAAGTCAGTATTGGACATACAGCAAACGGCAAAAAGTAGTAAAAAATTAAAAAAGATGAAAAATTTGTATTATGAGCTTATAAAGTATTGAGAAGACGAGGAAGAAATTCTTTGTTTTGGTAAGAGGAGAAAAATTTTTTGGTGTAATTGTGCGTTCGTCTTTTCATATCCTGGGATGTAAACTTGAGTGGTGTGAGGATCTGACAGAGTACATAGTGCTGGTTACTGGTAACTTTTGAAAACAAGCGTTCATCACTTGGTCAAAAATATTGATTTTATTTTGCGATAGTTAGAAGGAAATCAGTTAACCTTATAGGTTTTTCAAGTAAATAGTGAATTTGTTCTGTATGTTCATGATTGGCAAATACACACCATGAAGGTGATGCATATTTTATGCCAGATATAATGGAAGATTTTGTTATATCATATAATTTAGGACCAAAAATCAATGAGGCCCAATTATTTAAATATTTAAATAATTAGGGCTGAATCCCTGAAGCTTTACCAAAATACTTTTAGCTGTAGTAGCTTCGAAACTCTACGGCGTTAGTGCCACTATAATAATATTCGTGTTTGTATTGTATACTTATGCAAATTCATTCGACAAAGTTCAAATACCAAAATACTCGTTCTTTAACTGCCCCAAGCAACAATCTACCAAAAACAAAATCAAACGAATTTTCAGAAATGCATCTGCTTCTAATCTAATCAAGAAAATGGTATCGCGCCTTCTAGCACTATGTTCAAAGGCGCTCCCTTAGAAACGGTTTCACCCATGGTGGGCTAATAGAGGACTAAGAATTCTAGGACGGTGTCTATGCTTCAATTTTATCGTCGTTTCTAGAGCTCAAACCTGAGTTCACATGTTCACTCTTCACAGCAGGATAGGCCGCAGGCGCAAGTGTGTTTTCTGCAACTCTCTGCTACCAACGATAAGAAATTCCATTTTACTTTATTCTTTTGAATCTAAACCTAAAATATTCAAACTATATTATATCGTCTCAATAACTGGAAAGTGGCGTCTCAGTTGTTTTCTATGGCGCTTCAACAATTAGATTTATTTTTATTATTAATAAGCTTATACAATTCTAAAATAGTAAGATTAATTTATTGCATTCTATGGTCACTGTTGCTATTTATTACACTTTTATATTTCTTAAAACGTTACGGTTTGGGTTACTTTTATTCTTTTAAATTGTTTTTGCCGTTTTTTACATCATTTTTTGTAACATATCAGTGCCTGTAGCACGATGAAAACGCCTTCTTGTAAAAGTCAAAAGTCCTACAAATATTTTGATTAGATTAAAGTGAATCGTTAGCGAGTCCCGCTGTGAAGTTCAGAGTTCGATTAGGGGCTGAAGTCAAGTTTGAGTTTTGAAAAGCAGCAATTTAATCAATTCTAACCTAGTCATTTTTTTAGTCACATCAAAACATCAACTCCTTGTTAGCGCAACTTTAACTTGAGATTTGGAAAATTAAAAAAATTTGCTTCGTCACGGAGTTACCGTAGTTGAGACGTCAACGAATAAATTCATATTATTGAAACGGAAACCAATGCATTGTTCGATGCACAAATGAAAAGCCACGTTGTTCAAGACCGAAGCTCTTGTGTGAGATGCTCAATGTAGCTGAGAGCGGACTTGAGAATGAAAACCCTGGACAGCTTGATGTGGTGGCTCAGGTGACTGGACACGTGGCCAACCGTGTTGTCAGGCATCTTCTTCCACAGCTCCTCGAAAGCCAGGTTCAGCTTGCTCATTCGTCTCCTCTCGCGAAAGTTGGCCGCTTGTCTTTGCGTTGTTGTGATTTTTCGTTTCCTTTTGCCACTTTTTTTATATGCTGGAAGAAATTTTTCGTGGAATGTCCTGTCTTTTGAAGTGATGTTTGGGTTGATGGTGTTTGAAAGTTTTTTTGAGTATTGACTCTCGGTTGAAGGAAGATAGTTTGAGAATGGTTCGTAAATGGCTGACTCTTCAGATTGGGAGTTTTTGAGAAAGTAATGATGTGCAGAAGAGAGAGTAGTGAATTCATTGGAAGTAACATCGTTTGGACGCAAGGGTTTGGTGGTTTTCTGACACCCCATGTCCTCTTCCACTATTTTCCTCTTGCTCGCAAAATTTTTCGTTTCAGTTGGTTGATCAAGATTGGAGGGTGACGGATTGACATTTTGAGAACAAAAAAACGTTTTGTTGTGAGTATTCATTTTTTTGGACTGACTTTTAAAGGGAAAATCTAACTCAAAGGAATCAAAGTTTGGTGTATGGAAGTAGCAAGGATCGTTGTAAATATCATAATTGTTGCTCGTCAGATTAGTGTGGACATCTTCAGAAGAGTAGTAGCTATTGCGAGTGCACATATTGTTGTTATAGCCGGTTTTGTAAGGGTACACGGTGTGGGTTTTGTTGTATTGAGTGGCTTTGTAGGCATTTGTCATGCAGTTACTTCTTTCAAGGTTGCACTGCTTTGAAGACCAGACTAAGTTGTTCGAAAGCATCTTTCAACTAACCTTTCTGAACCAATTTAGAACTTCACACTCTGATCCTATTTTGATAATTTATATCTGTTTTTTTAACTAAAAAAATATTATAACATATTTTCTTGAAAGAAACTCCCCAAGTTCGATTTTCAATAACTATAAAATCTTCTCATTGAAAGTTTTGTAATAATCTTGAAAAGTAGGCTAGTACGCTTTAAAATTTTTAAGATGTGGTCACTTAAATACAAGTGAATAATTCAGTATATATTAAGGTTGAATTATAAAAATTATGAAAAAAAATTATTGGTGGGGCGACAAATTGACTCCGCCTTGTCTTTGTAATTGACAGCAATTTCGCCAGAAGGACCAATCATAGGCAGATCTCGATAAAACAATAATGCACGATTGCTTTGAAATAAGATGTGAGCTGCTTCAAAGTAATTTTCGTTTGATTTCAGTGATGAACGGCTCTGTTTATGTGTTGTAGACGGCGCCTCTCAAAGCGAAACACCTGACAAATGTTCGAACAATGCACAAAAAGTCTACGAGTTACTTTGAAAATCCAACCATCACTTCCAAGCAATCAATACTTCCCTTCACGTCTTTACAACAATTACTAAAGATGTGAGCGTTTATCCTGTTTGATCTAGCGATTCAACGTCATTGACTTTGTGTTCCGTTATCTTCATCGAAATATCGATTAGAAAAGTTATGAGTTTTCAATGGCGTTAATAAAAATAAAATACATATTTTTTATATTGACATGTTATTTTGTGCGATATTACATCAAATTAGTTTTTTTCTTTTTTTCTTCTATTATTTAAACTCTATATAACTTTTTTTTAAACTCAATCAATCTCAATATTACATATTCATTTTTCTTCATTATGTTTACTGAGGGAACTTTTTCAAAGCCATCCAAACTGATGTATCAAACGAGAAAAAACCTGGAGAATTGGCTAAATTTGTTCATTTCATAGGTCCAATGCCCACTTTTACGACTGATATCATTCTGTTCTCGTATATTTCAATGTTTTCTTTTTTAGTTCGACTATTCGCCGTGTTTTTGTAATATTTCCAGCGTATGTCTGGACTTTATTTAATAAAGACTATAAAAAATATTTAAAAAATTATTTTTTTATATAAAAATTAATTTTTATATAAAAATTAATTCCTAACTTGTATAGAAACTTTTCTACAAAAATTGATGAGGGTGTCTAGAGGTGCTTATTCAAACCATTAGTGGGGTGTGGATAAAAAATTGAATCTTTGAAACATTAGTTCAGTAAAACGGCTCAGTGTTATAATTGCCACCAGAACACTGAGTTTAGATTTGCCTTGAAAAACAATGTTTAACCTCATCGTACCCGTTTCAGTGTATGCTCCCACCTGTCGTATTGGGACTTAGTACGCTTCGATGACAATCAAATATACAGGACAGCGTATAGGTTCAGTTGAATCTACAAGTCACCAGGGAAGCTTTGATGAGTCGGCAGTCGTTGAGGGTACTGGGCTTTTCAAATCTTAACGACATTGAATTAACAATTTGAATTAAACGTTTCTATTTATGATATTTCAATTAACTTTTGTTAATAAATTTTAGAATAAACCCATCTTTATAAATATACTATACTTGCTTCATCAAATATTTCGGAGCTTATGCAGATTTCATTTTTAAAAACACATAAAAACGGATTTAATTGTTTAGTGAGTATATTTCATAAAAGGTACTGAGATTTATGCATCTTAGAGAGAAAAAAATTAATAAGCATTTTAAATTTGTTCATATTTCAAACTTATAACTGAATTTCAACGTTCTTTCAGTGACCACCGTCTTTTAATTCATAATTTTTTCAAATTTTTTCGCGGTCTATTGAATAAAAAGGATTTATTTGTTTAGTGACAATTTTTCAAAGAAATAGGATTAAGAACTATAAATGTCAGTAAGCCACGTTTTGGCGTTATCGGAGCAACCATTAATAAGTTTTATAATCCTCTAAGCGAGTCATGTCACTGACTTGAACCATCGAAAGGTGCCAGCTTTTGCAGGCCTCTGTAGCGCAGGCGTCCTGGCCCTATGCACACATCAGTCACGCGCACGAGTTGGAGCGTGCAAGAGCTTAAAATTTATGGTGTTTTTCGTTAATCCATGCTAGTAATTATCGTGTATCAATAGTCCTGATCCCTTAATTGGGTTAATCCGATGTTTAGCTTTTTTTTATTGTTCGGTGTAGGGTTATTCATTCGTCAAAAACGGAACTTGTCTTAATAACTCATCCAATGAATCCAGAGTTCAAAGGCTGATTATTTACAACATTGCTTTGTCACAGCATTATTTACGACCATTGCCTTGTCACAACATCACTTACAAAATGTTTCGATGTAAGTAATGAATGATTTAATGAATGAATGAATTCATAATTTTTTATAGCGCACTGTTTTCAAACTATGTTGACTCAAAGGCGTTTAATGTCGATTGAGGATCAAGTTAGAGTTTTGGTGATTGTGAGTCTTCAAAAGTTTACACAAATCCTTCAGCGAAATTGATGAGTGGAGTTTGGGTAGATGAAAGTTTCATAGTTTGGAGGCAGTATGGGAAAATAAACGAAAGAAGTTTGAGGAAACTGGCTGATGCAAGTGGGAGCCGGAGTAGGAGGATCTAAACGATTCATGTGGGTGTGAAACGAAAAGAAAATTGTATAAGAAAGCTAGTTGACCAGTAGTAAAGATGTTTGCAAAAGCCAAGTTAATTAGAAATTAGAATTTTGGGCAACGGGCAATCAGTGCAAGCGATCAAGGCAGGCGCGAGAAGAACTGCAGTAGTCAGTCTGCAAAATAACTTATTACGGCATGGTTTGAAGAGATTGCAACTTAAAAATAGGATAGGCTGAAAGACTACAGAGAAGCGAGTTGTAAGAGTCCAATCTTGAAATGACTAATGAAAAAAAATTCTTAAAAAATTTCACGTTATGAGTGAAAGACAGAATGAATTAATACACTTAACTGAAGGTTTTTGTGATGTTATGGTAAAATAACGCAAATTTTCCTCAGATGACGATCTAGATTGTCTAGACAGTAACATAGCTCACTTTGATGAGACTTGCGCATCGAAAATCTCTTATGAGATATTACCTCAGCAGGAATATGTTTTCTTACGGTTGAATTTGAAAATTTGTAGCTTGATCATTTGTTTACTTTCTAGTTTCTTATATGCAAAATAGTCGTTTTTAAAATGAATTATTAAAATCCACAATTATTGGCGTATGTTTGACCTTTTTATAAATCAAGCCAGAAAATTTATAAATTTAATTCATAAGATTGAGAATCCAAAGAACTATAGGTGGCAACTTCAAATATTTTCAACGTAATTCATTGATGTTTTCATGGCCATCTTTATTGCAGTCTCCATACTAATCGCTAACAAAATATTAGCAGCTATGCGAATTTTATTATTTTCGCTATCTGCCTTTGGATAAAATTGTTGTTTTTGTGATGAAAATTTCATTCAAAAAAGTCGCTGATGATAACAGGTTTCAAGATTCAATGATGAATCAAGATTTCCCAGTCAACATTCATCTCTCCCATTCACTTTCAAATAAATTGTCCACCTTTGCTTTGGGAAAGTGACTCTGAGGTCTATTTAAATGTCGAAGAAGGTGAAGTAGAAAGTTGGTGAGAAGTCGGGTTGCAAGAGGTCCTCCACCACATGCAGGACTCCGTTTGTGGCCATTCTGTCACTCTGGTCCCTCTTCAACGCCTTGCCCACAACCTTCACCACCCCTCTTTCAGCCACCCAGCGCAGCTGCCGATGTCCGTAAGTGGGCACAGACACTATGAACTCGTCGGCAGGGTCGTTTGTGCAAAAGTCAGCTGTGGTGTGGGAACGCTTGATTTAAAAACGAGCATTGTTGGAAGTTTAATTAGCTGTAACGTCAAAAAATTAAAAATTTTCAATTTCAAAGACCCTATAAGAACACCTTGATCATATTGAATTCGATTAAAATTTTTTCAAAAACAGGAAAAGAGCGAAGTTTTGTGGCATATCGACTAAGTTATAAATTTTAATTATTAGAATTTTTTATTAATAATAATGAATTTTAACTTCCAACTACGGGTTACCAGGTAAGTACAAAGTTGTTTATCAATGAAAGTGAATCGGTTATAAGAAAATATTTGTCATTTAAAAAATCACAAACTGGTGATGATGTGGCTCTGAATAGCGCTTTTGGCGTAAGCTTTGTTCCTCTTGAGCCTGCGCAGACTGCTTGGTGTCAAATTTTCAAACGCCTGTTGATAAAAAAGGTTTGATATTCTGTATATTTCGTTGAAATTTGTATGCTCGAACCGTTGAATACTTCAATTTGATTTAAATTGAAGTTACTTGTTTGTTGAAGTTAATTTTTTTTAAAGTTTGTTACAGTGTTCTTGAACAGTATTTATCAGTGCTAAACAAATAGTTAAATAAGACTTCTTTATGCGTTTTTTACTTTTTTTGTTATGCTTTTTTCATTTATTTTCATTTATTATTTTTGTTCTAATTTTTTTGTTTTTATCCATATAATTTTTTCTAATATTTTTTTCAATTTCAATCATAAAACGTAATGTATTTTGTAATAATTGGAAAAAAAACAAGTGTTTTACCAGTATTTTTTATAAAGTTTTTAAAAATAATCTTAATCTACCAGTTATCAATTAATAAATTATTTTTTTTTATTTATAACCAAAACCGATGAACAAAAATATAATTAAAAAAAAAAATTATATCAATCAACCACAAAATGGCTCCATTGATTTTGGCCTCAGATGGTGAAACGTGTTGACATTTTTTAGTTTTCGAGAGCCAAGTTATTATTAATCAATAAGGAGATCATAAGTTTATTATCATTTATATAATTAATCTTTTTATTCGATTTTTACTATATTTTGCTTTAAAACTTTTTTATCGTTAACTTTGCTACATTAATATTTTAAACTAATGAATGTACAATTTGTTATAGCCCAAAGTTCGCAAACTAAGTTGCCACAGAAGCGCTTGAACTCAATCAAAAATTAAGTTAGGGAAATATATTAGTAAAAGTGAATTTTTATCAGTTTACAAAAGTTTAGCAACGAGGTTAACAAGCGGAGATTGTGTGGGAGAGAGCTCTATAGGTTAAGGGCAGTATGGGAAAAAGAGCGATGAACGAAGAGATTTGCGGAATCTGGCTAATGTAAAAAAGGCCAAATTGAGAAGATCTAAACAATTCATGAGGGTGTTGAACGAAGTATAGATTATGTAAGTAGCTGGTTGACCAGTGGTCAGGATTTTGAAGTTAGTAGTTTAAAAAATCTATCTCAAGGTTCAGTTTTGATAAATGTTTCATTAAAATAATGAAATAATAAACAGCTGGGGTTGAAAAACAATTAGATTCAACTAAAAATTGACCAAAGAAGCGTCAATGAAGAGTTAACCCAATGAGTTGTAACTTTCACACATACTTCGTTGTCCACGGCGAGAAGGGTGAGGCGATGGGAGGAATTCTCGAGCAGCTCTTCCAATTCAGCCAATTTCACCAATTCCAGGAAAGTTGAAAACTTTGCATCGTTTTTGAGAATATCCAGCAGTGTCCCTTCATTCCTAGGCAAGCGCTTGGTGGTTGCATGTTAAAAATGTAGAAAATTAGAGAAAATAGCATGTAGAAAATTATCAACACGTCGTTATCATAGAGTGACTGAGTTTTGCGTAAATACCAATTTTATTTGCATACTTACTCATAATAAGTATATGTAAATAACCAAAGATTGACAGTCTTTTAAAAGTTGTTGAAGTCAAAAGTTTGACTAGGGGTAAGAGAGATTGTGTTACCTTCTGTGCCACGAAGAGGAAGTAGCCGAGTGGTGACTTGTGTTCTTGCAAGGGCACACATTGAATCAGCTTCCTGACCTTGCCCTTCAGCTGATAGCGGGTGTTTGTAGGTAACTGTACAGTTCAGTATTAATTCTGAAGTTCAAATAAAAATTGATAAACAAGGTTTCATAAAAGGATAATGAAGGTTGTGACAGAAATAGTGAAAGAATTGATAACAAAAATATTGAAAAAAATTGTTTACAAAATTAATAGGAATACAGATAGCACAAATAGTAGAAAAACTGATGATAAAAAATTAGCAAATATGGAAAAAAGTGTTGAAAGAATAATGAAAAAAATGGCAAAGGTTTCGGAAAAAAAGCAGATAAAAAGTGATAACAAACTCAATAAAATGATAATCTTACTAAAAACTTTTTGAGATAAACACTGGTTTCATCTTCAGTTTCTATGGGTCCTGACTCTTTGGCAGCCGAACGAAGGGTGTGGAAAGCCAGCATTTTCGTTTTAGCTTCATCGTCCAAGCCCTGTAAGTCCAATGCAGAAACTTCTAAGTTCGACCAACAAAATAGATAGATTGCCAAATGAATCTTTTAGTGTGCGGCTTTAAATTTCATAATTAAGTATGTAGTATTTTAGAAATTAATTACTGAATCTTTTGAATTACTCCAAAATAATACTGAATACTTATAAAAAAATGTTTAAAAATAAAAGAAAACACCTCTAGCGCTTCATCTTGAATTGCAACAATGGAGTAAGGCTCATCTCTTGTTTCTTGGAAGTTGGCGCTTTTCATTATTTCGACAAACTTGTTGAGCTCCAAAGTTTTCGCTAGTTCGCTAGGTGACTTCACTAGAAGGGGGGCATAAAAAAGTAATCTTGAATGCTCAAATAATGAGTGTTGTACATCTATTTGTTTATTTGTTCCTTATGACTTTTGATAAATATAAACCTATGTAATATGGCTTAAACTCAAAAGTAAAAGCTCAATTTGAATATTAATTTTGAGGTTCTAAACAGCGTATGACTGTTAAATCCATATTCAATTAAAACGGACTTTTATTGGCGTCGGGAAAGGAGTCAACAAAATAGATGATAGCTCCTTCTTTTGATAAGGTCTCTGCTCCCTGCAACACGGCATCGTTGAACTGCAGGTTAGCTATGTTTTAGTCTCAAGCTAGGAAACTTAATTTTTGACTTTTGAACGAAATTACAAACAAGGATGAAGAAACTGAATTATCAAAATGAATAGAGAAAACATGTGAAAATACAGATTATATCGAACTATTTACTTAATCTCTTTCAAAATAGATTGAAACTAGAAAGGTGCCAACTTTCACAACGTTTCCTTCCTTGGTAACGTTGATGAAGTCGCCGCAACAGGACTTGATTGCGGTCAGGTGGTCGAAGCGATGAGGACACAGAGGGTATTCGAACTTGCGACTCTTGACGAAGTCTTCGAGGTGGAAGAGTACTTTGTGAATCGACGCAAAAATAATAACAATTTGATAAAATAATCATAGTTTCAAAAAAATAATTATAGTTTTAATGAAATAAGTAAAAATTTGAAGGAAATAATTACAATTGTAACTTTCAATATTATATTACCGCAATTATCATTGTTTTTTTTAACAAACGAAACCTCAAAAATATATTTTCCTACAACCAACCAAGCGGTTTGCTATTGATTCTTTCTCGTGCCCAATCTCCCAGAGTTTCGAAGGCTTGGTCGGTGGGCACAAGGATGGTCTGGCCTGCCGCGCTGACGTCACTGGCGTTCAAGAGAGAAACCACTTGTTGGGAGGATGAGGATCAAATTAATTTCACAATTATACGTTAGTGTTTCTATCGAAAGCAAAATGGATTCATGTGAAATTCAAAATTTTAGCTTTAAAGAATGAATTTTTGGTTCGTTATATACTTTACATTATTTTATATTTTTATTAAGTAATTTACATTTCAAAAATTCCTTTGCGTTTGATTTTTTTTCCAAGATTTGTTTGAAGGTGGCGTTGAGAGTATTCAGGAATCCTTTGAGTGTGTACACCCTCCCATGCTTGGAGTTCATGTACACAGGCTCCAGTGGCTTGCAGTTGACACTCACATCGAGCTGAAAGAAAACGTCATTACTATAGATCTCAAGAGTTTCTGTAGTATAATTTCATGTTTCAAACTTTTGAGCAATGTTTGCAATAAGAGGTGAGTTTTTAAGCTTCAAAAAATGTAATTTCGTACTTTTGAAAAATAATTTCCATAAAAGCAAGCTTGGAAATAATAATAAAATGTTCGGTGACTTTAATTACTGAAGTATGTATGTTAGGGTGATCAAAGGCACCTCAGAGAGAGAATCTCTATGCACGGAGTGTCTGTAGAAGAAGACGTGGGAGCCATTGAGAACTGTGTCCACTTTCTTGGAGATGGCAAAGTCGGTGATGGAAACTTGATCGGGAAGGATGTGTGAAAGGAGGCGGTCTTTGATGTGTTCTGCAGCTTGTTCCATTTCCGGGGTGATCTCCAAGACATTCCCCGTGTGCTGTGGATAAGGCAGTTAGTTCAAAGATTGACAACTTGGGAAAACGTGTATGAGACATTTTTACTTTTGCAGTATATAAAGAATATATTCTTTAAAAATATTTAAAAACTGGAATTCGGTAATGAAAAGAATTTTAAAATTAAATACAAAGTCAATTTCATGCGATGTTTTGTTATCGTGAGAATCAATCCACCTGATCCAATTCCTTTTCATATTCCTTTAGAGCATGATCATCAGGCGCAAGGATGGTGTGAGAGCTATCTTCGTTGAGGTAAGTGTTGAGTAGAAAGGTGTTGAGAGCCGTGATGAACTCGGTCATGTTCTTGTGCTCTAAGCATTGCAGATTGCTCTCTTTCTCCACTGTTTCATTGTCACGTTGTATGCTTATATATTATTAATATGCTTCCTTCAATAATCCCCAATTGTTTTTTAGTTTCAAAAAATATAAATTTAGCAAGTAACAATGTTAATAAAAAATAACTTTAATAAAATTTAAATTATTTTCATGAACTATCAACCTATTGGGCACCCTCTCGCGAGAGGGTCTTTGCTGAAGCCTTCGCAACACGACCAAGTGTTGATTTCTCTCCTTGTCACGCCATTCCTGGTTGAACTGCGACGGTAATGGTATTTTCTTGAAATATTATTCATATTTAGATGTCCTAGGTGGTCTTTTCATTAAAAAATATATAATTATCGAATCGGTGCTTTTTGATAATATTTTGAAAGTATGGGTTTTTTGTATTTATTAGAAAACAGAGTTATCACAATTGAGACATGCTTGCTAAACAATAACTAAGCCAACATCCTTACAACTCAACTTTATCTTTCATACAATGAAAGTTAAGTTTTTTCATATGACTTCACACAACAAAACTACAATTAAGTGCAACGATGCATGCAATCCTGTGTGGAGTTTAACCCCGTGAAGCTTCAAGATCACTACTATTGAATAACATAACTGAATTGAAATTTACTTCATAAATCACCAGATTAAAAAATAAATTTTAATTATTTAAAAAAATAATGCATAGCTGGAATGCAGTTTTTCAGAAAGACATCCCATTATATGTATTAACACACACCTCTGGTTGCATTGGAAGTCTCCGTTGATGAATGAACAAGACGTGCTCATGATGCCATTGTATGGAGTCCTGCTCCGGACCTGCTCCGCCTTCCTTTCGTGACACATGTTGGGTCTGGTGGGTGTTGAGTGTTTATTTTAATGAAAATAAAATTATTCATGACCTTATACGCTTCAGTTGCTTGCCTTGGCACTTTACAAATTGGATTTTTTATTATTATATATTTGTACTAAAAAATTCTTTATTCAAGTTTAGGGTGTAAACCCGAAAGACGATGGCGATGGCAAGGAATTGAAGTTGGAGTCGAGAATGGCGCTGTTGGGGAAGAGGGAAGTGTAGAAGGGGCCCGAGGAGAAGAACCCATTTCTGTCTTCGTCTTTCCTTTCATCATTCATGCCAAAGTCGTCATCGAAGATGCTAGACAGCCAGTTGTTCCTGTAGCCATTGCTTTCAAAAACGAAGTAACTTCTAGCGCTTTCATCAGCTTCTTTCTCTCCGTCTTCATCTTCATTCGTACTGTCCTCCTTCCATCTATTCCGATCGAACTGCACCACGTTTACTTCACTGCGAGGTTGATGAGAAAAATGCAGCTTTAATCAATTTTATTGAAAATTAATTAACTCTTAAGTTATGTATGAATCCTTTATTTTACCATTCGAAAATTCAAAATTGTTTGAGTTTTTTCCATATTCGAAACCAACTCGAAGTCTAGTTGTGGGGTGGAGTGGGGTGAGGCTGTGGTTGTCCTTCTCCTTCTTCCCTTAGCTGCATAAGAAGCACCCACTGCAGCCACTACCACCAGCATTATCAACACTCTTAACAGTGGTCTTTTCATTCTGTTGAATCATTTCTACAATTTAAATTTTTAAGTTCTCACATTTTGGTAAGCGTTTCGATTTTATTTTTAACTTGGTTTGAAATTGTGAAATAATTTGGATACAATTTCTGAAAAGCTTTGAAAATTTATCAAAATTGTTTCAAAAAATTATGAAATAGCTTCAAAGAGAAATATTAGTTCAAAAAATTATTAATTCAGAAAATTTAATACTTTAAAATTATTTTGAAGTGTTTTTTTCATAATTAGATCTTTTTTTCATTCATGGAATTTGATAATTCAGGTGATAATTTTGATGATTTTTTTGATAATTTTTAGAATTCTTTCGATAATTTCGAAAAAAGTAAAAATTTTTGTGAAAACTGAGCAGTTTGGACAAAATAAACAATGTTGAAAAAATTTAGGAAGTTGAAAAAAAATTAATAATTTTTAAACAAATTTAACGAATCTGAAAACTTATTTATTATAAATTCTAAAAAAATTATTAAAAAAATTGAATTGTACAATCATTTAAAAAAAAACATTTCAAAGTTTTTTTGAAAACTATGAAGTAACTTCAAAAAATTTTAATTAATTCTTTGTAAAAAACTACTAAATAGTTTGAAGTGTTATTAATTAAAAACCATCGAAGTATTTTTCAAGTAGAACGAAATAATTATTAAAATATAACAACTTAAAATTGAATAAAAAAACTCACTTAAAAAAAAATAATTATGAATTTAAATATTTATAAAAATAGGAAAACCTTTCAGAGATAAGTGATTTCAAAAAATAAAATTTTCACTTGGAACTTGTTGATAATTGTATTTTGAAAAATAAATCTGACTGGCTTATATAGCAGCTGTGAGGTTTATATCCTCATCACTCATGGCATGAGTGTGCTCTGCTGAGGCGGGTTCAAAGGTTTAATGGTTTTGTTAGTGGTAACACTAGTTGGTACATCAAGACCACAAAATATTCAAAATAATTATTTAAAAATGGTATTTTGTTGATAGTTTAACAAAGTTCAGTGTTACGAAAAACAGATTTTAGATTTTGAGCAGTTAATATTCAAAATATTCGATTGTTGTGAGAGAATGAGTCAATGACTTCTCACGTGTGCTATATAACCTCGATATGACTACGACTGTGCGCTGTATCAAAGTTTAGTTACAGAAGCTTCTAGAACACACGTTCACTGTACGTGCGTTACGTGGCCAACGTGATCTAGAAGGTTCGAGAAAGAAATCGAAAACAAAGTAATCAAGAGCGCATTATCTCGTTTCCCTAACAACTTAATTGACTTTTTTCAATTCCAAATACCTTTTTTATGGAGTTTTGATTCAACACGTGGAAGTTGAATAGTTTTTGTTTCTAAGGAACTTTAATAAATAATAATGATAATAATGTTTCAAAAAAACAAAATAATAATATTATTATTATTATTCTTTTTTTTTAATTATTATTATTATTATTATTATTATTATTATTATTATTATTATTATTATTATTATTATTATTATTATTATTATTATTATTATTATTATTATTATTATTATTATTATTATTATTATTATAATAATAATAATAATTATTATTATTATTATTATTATTTTTATTATTATTATTATTATTATTATTATTATTATTATTATTATTATTATTATTATTATTATTATTATTATTATTATTATTATTATTATTATTATTATTATTATTATTATTATTATTATTATTATTATTATTATTATTATTATTATTATTATTATTATTATTATTATTATTATTATTATTATTATTATTATTATTATTATTATTATTATTATTATTATTATTATTATTATTATTATTATTATTATTATTGTTATTATTATTATTATTATTATTATTATTATGTTTGTTTTTATTTTTTTCTCAAATACAGCGAATATTGAACTTTTTCTCAGAAACAAGATGAATCATGAGTAAATAACGTGGTTACCCGTTTGTTATTCTCAAAACGACGGGATGAGCTTGTTTTGACGTGGTCCTTCCGAGTTGGAAGCCTCTCCTCAGCACAACGTAACGAGGCTTGCAGTGACTCTGGTGACTTCATCCATCCTCGTTTGAAATTCTGAAAGAGAGTTTTGAAATGCACCTCATTATTCAATATCCATTTGAAATTCGTCCTCATAAATAAACGAATGCACATTTTTCAGATTGCTAATTTTGCCTGGGAATAATTCACTTCTTATCTCGAACAATGCAAATTAATTATTTTTAGGTTTTCGTCGTCAAAACATGTAATTTTTATATCGAAATCCTTGGTATGGATAAAATCATAACTAGGAACCCTTAAAAATTGGATTTAATTTAATTTAATTTATTTTAATTCAATTTTAAATGTAAATTTTTTCAACGATTTTCTAGTTAAAATCAATTGAATAAATTTCCCGAAGATACTTTAAAGCAAGTTCGAGTCGTAATTCGGAAGGATTGGAGCTGTGAGCCGTGTAAGAACAAAACTGAAAGGGGCTCTCCCAATTTAAATTTGAAAAAATAGATTTTAAAATTGTTTTGTCACCTTTTTGGAAGGATGCTTAATTTGATAGAAACTTCCAACTGAATTAATTGTTGAGAAAAAAGCTATAGGAATGTATAACATTTATTGTACAGGTTTGTATAAAAAATATTATTGCAACATCAATTATAATAATAATAACATATGATAAAAGTAGTAGTAGTAGTAGTAGTAGTAGTAGTAGTAGTAGTAGTAGTAGTAGTAGTAGTAGTAGTAGTAGTAGTAGTAGTAGTAGTAGTAGTAGTAGTAGTAGTAGTAGTAGTAGTAGTAGTAGTAGTAGTAGTAGTAGTAGTAGTAGTAGTAGTAGTAGTAGTAGTAGTAGTAGTAGTAGTAGTAGTAGTAGTAGTAGTAGTAGTAGTAGTAGTAGTAGTAGTAGTAGTAGTAGTAGTAGTAGTAGTAGTAGTAGTAGTAGTAGTAGTAGTAGTAGTAGTAGTAGTAGTAGTAGTAGTAGTAGTAGTAGTAGTAGTAGTAGTAGTAGTAGTAGTAGTAGTAGTAGTAGTAGTAGTAGTAGTAGTAGTAGTAGTAGTAGTAGTAGTAGTAGTAGTAGTAGTAGTAGTAGTAGTAGTAGTAGTAGTAGTAGTAGTAGTAGTAGTAGTAGTAGTAGTAGTAGTAGTAGTAGTAGTAGTAGTAGTAGTAGTAGTAGTAGTAGTAGTAGTAGTAGTAGTAGTAGTAGTAGTAGTAGTAGTAGTAGTAGTAGTAGTAGTAGTAGTAGTAGTAGTAGTAGTAGTAGTAGTAGTAGTAGTAGTAGTAGTAGTAGTAGTAGTAGTAGTAGTAGTAGTAGTAGTAGTAGTAGTAGTAGTAGTAGTAGTAGTAGTAGTAGTAGTAGTAGTAGTAGTAGTAGTAGTAGTAGTAGTAGTAGTAGTAGTAGTAGTAGTAGTAGTAGTAGTAGTAGTAGTAGTAGTAGTAGTAGTAGTAGTAGTAGTAGTAGTAGTAGTAGTAGTAGTAGTAGTAGTAGTAGTAGTAGTAGTAGTAGTAGTAGTAGTAGTAGTAGTAGTAGTAGTAGTAGTAGTAGTAGTAGTAGTAGTAGTAGTAGTAGTAGTAGTAGTAGTAGTAGTAGTAGTAGTAGTAGTAGTAGTAGTAGTAGTAGTAGTAGTAGTAGTAGTAGTAGTAGTAGTAGTAGTAGTAGTAGTAGTAGTAGTAGTAGTAGTAGTAGTAGTAGTAGTAGTAGTAGTAGTAGTAGTAGTAACAGTAGTAGTAGTGGTATTCTATCTGTCAAAGGCTTCCGAAACGGTCTGCCGAGGTGGTCTATGGGCAATAACAAAAACGTTCGGATGTTTTGAAAGATTTGTTTTGATTTCACACCAATTCCACGATGAAGTGAAAATCATGACCGTATGGCGATATATCCAAGAAAAATTCAGTTTTAAATGGATTAAAACGAGGATGCTTTTCAGCCCTAACCCTCTTCAGCACGATGCTACGCTGAGCAATGCTTTTGATGAAAAGCAAGGAGGTTTACAACTGGAGTATAGGACAGATGGAAGTCTTTTCAACACCAGACGTACAAGGGCTACGACAAAGGTTTACACTAGCAAAATTCATAAGCTTCTAATGCGGACGACTGCGCTTTTTGTGCATATAACGAACCGGATATGCAACAAATAGTAAAAGACTTTTCGGCAGCAAGTGAGAACTTTAGTTTCACCTTCAAAATAGAAAAATGAAACTTCACTTATCAATCTGCTCCAGAAAGTCTCATAAAGATCCGAACCGGCTCGGATAGGCTTAGGTCGTGTAGTTCTTCAATGACCGGCAAGTTTGTTTTCCGTAGCTGCTAAAGTGCAAGGTAAAATCAACAACAAACTTGCCAAAGCATTTGCAGCTTTTGGAGTAGCATGAAATTTTTGGAATGAGATGGCCTAAGTGTGGCCACATCAACTGAACTTTATGGGGCAGCAATCCTTCTAGTGATTCTGTATGCCAGCAAAACCTGGACAGTCTACTACAAATACGTAAAACAACTAAACCAATTTTATATGAGCCGTTTTTGTAACCTGCTCCGGACAAAGTGGTTCCACAGATATTGAACAAAGTCGTATTCCAAAGATCAAAAATGCAAAGTAGTTCGTACTGTCTTGAAAAGAACCACTTAGACAGGTCATGTTTCCAGAATGCCCGATCATCGTGCTCCGAAGCAGCTTCTGTAAAGAGAAATTGCTAGAGGACAAAGACCAACTCATAAGCCAAAAGTGCGACTTAAGGACGGTTCCAAAAAACTTTAGATAAAGAGGGTTTTGACACAAAGATTTGGAAGTTTTTAGCTTCCAACAGAAACCCAAGCGTGGGCTGGTCGTCAAAACTTCCATACAACAAAAAACATGAAACAGAAAGATAGACCAATAAAAGAGACTTCAAAAACATTTTCAACATTTTTTTTCTGTCCAAAGACTGTGAAGCAAGGATTGCACTGTGCAGCCACCTACGAACTCACAAGAGCCGAGCCCAATAAGGGTATCCACTTGAGAGTGCTTCAAATGCTCTCACACAGTAAAAAACACAAAGTACCACCACTAAATACAATTACAGCCACAAAAACACACTTTCCCACCACCAAAAACACTATCCACGAAACAATTTAAAAAAAACCACTACAATACTTTTCCTATTACTAGTACTTTCAAATGATTTATTTCTACTCCTATATTTATTACTGTTATCAATCTGTTTTTTGTGCTTGCACTGGCAGTTGATATAATACTGGCCAGAGCTTTGTGGACTGGCATAATAGCAGAAAATAAGGGAGTTAACATTGACACAAAATCAGGGTGTGCGGCAAGCTTGGGAGGTCTTACAACACAACATATGCCTACTGGCAGACCACAACCTTCTTAACAGAATCCAGCCCTTTTGATCAAATTCTAGTCGTTGGACCAATTCGGTTTGAAAAGAAAAAAGTGGCGGAAAAAGATGTAAGCCACTGTCATGCATTTAAGAAAAAAAAGTAAAATGGTACTGTGGGCGGGATCGGGTTAGTTTAAGTCTTTGGTTTTCGCTTAAGGGACATGCTAACATTATTCAATGGTCGGTTGACCCAGCAGTAATACCAGTGTTAGCAGTAGTTTTGGTTTAAAAGTACCAAAAATTATTTTTTAAAACGTAGGAGGGACTCGACATAAGTTTAAAAAGACACGATTGACAAGCTGTAAAAATCAAAAGCAAGATTTGCTATTGAGTTACTAATCAAATAAGGCTACTGGTGCTATAAATTTGAAAATAAGTTCTGAGAATCTTCATTTATCAAGTGGCATCGAAATTTGGCTTGAACGATTTAAAAGGTTTTTTTGAATAAAACATCCAACAATCTTTTTCAAGTTTTAAAAAATTTTTTTCAATTTTTTAAATTTGGCATTTTGCTTTTGAATTTTTAATGTCGTGTTTGTTAGTTTGATTTTTAAAAAGTATTTCTTCTTTTTTTCAACTAGGATGACTGCATCGACTGGGTATATAAAATTGCTGGCACAAATAAAAAAAGTCAAATTTTGTTTCGACAAGGATTTGTTTATTTCCGTTGTTTGTTTTTTATCTTTCTTCCACAAAAACCCGCCGCCATACTGTTGAGTGCAGCTTAAAAATCAAAACATAAAGTCATTCCACCATGAGTGAAAAATACTTTTGAAATTTTGTGCACTTATTTTACAAAAAATAATTATCGTTTCAACTAAAAAAAAATTTTACCGGAAAGCTCGACTGCATACTTCAAAACTGGAGGTTTATGAAACAATTAAATATCTATATGGACTTGTTTATAAAATGTATCCAGACGTAACGTACATAGGTACATAGGTACATAGGTATATCAACTACACTTCTCATGGAAAAGTCAATAGATGTGTTTATACGTCTGCATTTTTACGAGTTGTGCTTGTTTGGCTATATAAGATGAAAAAGGGCGAAAAGTCAAAAGGTGTGAACAAACTACTCTTGCAATATTTATGAACAATTTGATTTATCAACTTTAATATTTAATAACTGTTTGGAAATTAATTAATAACTTAGACGGAATGAATTTGGCGATATTTGCTCTAATTATGTTCAAACTTAAATTAAGTGTTTCTTCATGTCCTGAAGGTTGCGTGTGTTCCAGAGCGAGGTCGATGTCGTGTCGAGGTTCCAAGCTGTGGGAGTTTCCTCGTAACACCGAAGACGTCGTCACTGAAATAGATTTCAGTGGCAACTCACTCGCCTACATCAACTCACAAACGTTTTCCTCTTTCAAAAAGCTCACCCATTTGAACCTCAACCACAACGACGTTGAAGGAATTTCACAAGGAGCTTTCGTTTCGACGCCATTCATGCAAAACCTCAATCTCAGCAGCAATTGCCTCGTTCTTCTGGAACGTTACTCCTTCACAGGATTGCAACTCCTCATGCAACTTGATCTCTCAGGCAACCAACTCACGTCACTCGATGAAGCCTTTGCAGACCTGCAAGAACTTTCTAAACTCAACTTATGCAAAAACAAACTTTCAAGAATCAATGAACACACTTTCAAAGGACTCAAAAACTTGAGGTATCTTTCGTTGTGCCAAAACAAAATTGAATACATCCACAAAGACAGTTTTAGGTGGATGGATGAGTTGATGTACATTGTTCTAAAAGGTAACCGACTAGAAAATGTAGCAGAACTCAAGTTCTCTTCCAACTATCTTTCCTACATAGATTTATCGGAGTGTCGGTTGCACCGTCTTCCGAAAGGACTTCCTAATTCGATTCGTTATCTGCAGCTCAGACGAAACAACTTCACCACTCTGCACGAAACCACATTTTCTGACTGCAGGTTCGTCAGCATTCTGGTTCTCGATGACAACCTCATCAAGGAGATCTCGCCAGGAGCTTTCGGGGGCATGGTGTACTTGCAACAAGTGTGGCTCAGAAGGAACAGACTTTCAACTTTCAATGATATCCTCCCTTCCAATGTTCGAAAACTTTCTCTGCACTCCAATCAGTTTTCCACTGTTCCTTCTCGAAGCTTTGCTGATTTATCATTTTTCAACGCTTCCAGATTGACCACTCTCGATCTGTCTCAAAATCCTTTGATTGTTTTTCCAGCAGCCTGCTTCAAACCCTTAACTCATCTCAAAAAGCTTCGTCTGTCTTCTATCAGCACCATTAAGCCAAGCATCGATGCAAATGCCTTCCAAGGACTTGAGAAGCTCGAAGAGCTGGTGTTGGACAACAGTGCAGGACTGGTCGCAGCTATCACCACCTCTGACGAGCTGATGTCGTCACTGTCAGGATTGCGTGTGTTGAGCATGAAACGTTGCCAGTTGTCAACCCTCAACAACAACTTCGGAGATTTTTTTGCCAATCTCCAACAACTCGAAATCACCAGTAGCGTTTGGTGCTGTGATCGTAAGCTAGTTTGGTTCAAGGCGTGGTTGAGAAGGGCTGTGAATAGCCTGAATGTTTTGTCGATTCATAAAAATACGTGTCGATCGCCCCATCACCTCAAGAACAAAGCCATCACTGATGTGACATTTCCTACTCATGTGGATGAAGAGTGTCACAGATCATCCTCTGATTACCTTTTTCACATTCCTTCAACAAACAAGAAAGATTCGAAAGAACTTTTTTCAGAAAACATCACAGATGCCATGGACACCTACAACATCAACACCATTCTGCAAAACCTCAATCAGCTGGAGTCGTTTTCTTCCTTTCCAAAAGACCCAACAAAAACGTTGCAAATCAGCGACCGATCAACAAAACCAACTATTCATCTCTTCCAACAAAATTCTTCTACCACTAATGCATTAAGAATCAACATTTCTTGGAGACAGTCAACCTACAAACCGCTTAGCATAGTGACTGCGAGGCACAAGCACTTGGATGCAAGCAAGTACGATGACGTACACGCATTAAACACCTTCTTTGTGTTTGCTGTCTTTCTGGTCATTCTCATCATTTCCATGGGGATCACATTTTCCATTTTAATTGTTTTCTTCGTCTGCAAAGGCATCACACCGACAAACAAAACGGCCGCATTAAGAAGCTCGAATTTCAAAGTCGTGTCAGAAGCTGTACACGACACCACCAAAATTAACCTTAACAGTGTCTGCAAAGTCGATGCCGTCAACAGTCATAATATAGATAATAGCGATCACAACAAAAATTGTTTTCGTAACAACAATTCTTCCAACAACACGCACCACAGCAGTAACAATTACGTTCATCCCCCCAGCAGCAGCAACACCCAACACCATAGCAACAACAATATTAACCATCATAACAACAAAACGTATCATAACAGCAACAATAACACCCACCCGCGCAAAAACAACAACACTCGGAACCACAACAACAACGACGTCCAACACGACAGTTTTAAGCTTAATAGAGTGACTGATAACCCAGGTGAAGATGCGGAACTTATGAGTTGGGAGCAACATAATATTGTAACAAGTGGTCAAACTTTGCCATCACCATTATTCAGACCGAAAGATTAGCACACAGGATACTGGCATAAAGCAGGCGCATATAACATGCTAATTCACTTTTCGCTTTTTGAATGGTCTGGAATTAATGTTTTATTGAAGAAAAAGCTTATAACTATAATAAAATATACAAAAAAAATGTTTCACAAAGTATGAAATCAATTAACTACCCGCTAAAAAATTTAAATAAACAATAAACAATGACATAAATTTAAAAAAAGAACAAAGACATAAATTAAAAGAATTAAACCCATTAAGAAATATATATATACATTAATCAAAAAAAAAACACCGGACATACCCGAACAAAAAGTGCGGAAAATAAATTTCAAAGTCAGTCATAAATAAGTAATCACAGATATAAATACACATTGGAGCGTCAGGCAGAGAGATGATTCATGCGCGGCCTCTTCAGAAGAAAGTCTACATTAATTTCCGCTACAGCGTCACAAAGGAAGGTCCTCTGATACTTTACGCCTCTCTTCTGACTCAATCTTTTTTACTCATTTGTTTCAATTTGATACTATAATTTATTTTTGCGCCTTCTTTGCCGTCTCTCTTAGTGAAATCAAAAAATAATTTTGAATAAATCTTTGAGTTTTGAAATCGCTTTGTAAAAATATGTGTCGTTATGAATTTATAATCGATAGCTTTAAACTGTTTTTATTACATAAATCGTTTGCCAGGTTACTCAGTGGAGCTTTATCGTTACAAATATTGCTTACAGTCGACTGAATATGACAGATTTCGTAAATTTTATGTGAGTGTACATAGAAGTATTTTATGTATGTTTTTTTTTTAATCTCAACGTTTCAGCTCGAATAGCTTTGAAAATCTCTAAAAGTTTGTTTCAATTTTGACCACACTGTATGCCAAGGTAATGTTAACAAACAGTGTCCTTCTTTCCTTCAATTCGTTTCATCACAAAAAAGTCGTGATCAATTGGAAATAGCGCGTATTAATTTTAAAGATTCTTTATTTGAATTTTTTTTTCTAAATTCATTATGCACAACGGTGTAATAACTGTTGATTTTATGTACATTTTTCGAATTTAAAGTACTTTTGATAGAATTCACTTCATTTTCATTGAGACGACTGCCTTTAATGGCTCGTCCACTGCTTCTACCGCAATGGCGTCTTATATAATAGTAATGTGCAATTTATTGGTCTCTATCAACATTTCTTGGCTTAAAAAACTTAAATATTTGTTTTTTTGCAAAAAAATATCATTCAATTGAGTTTTTCTACGACGATTTTCAACCGAAATATTTTTAATCCTCAAAAGCCTTTTTATGATTCAGATTAAGAGTTAACTATTCTTTCAACACAATAAATAAATTTTTTTTAAACTTAACTATTTGAATATTTCGCGTCTTATAGATATGAGTTCGCAAAATAGAAAAATAAAAATTAATTTTTTTCCAAAAAACCTGAATTAAAAACAAGTTAAAATATTCAAGCTTAAACAGGCCAAAGCCTCGAAGAATTGTTTAGAAATGTTTAAAAAGGTAAACATAAATAAGAAAGTTGTCGCAAAAATTTTCTTTCAAAAATACTTTGTTATATATTGTCCTGAATTTCTAAAAAGAAAATGATGAAAAACAAAATTATAAATATAATAAAGTGGGTTATAATTGAGTTTTCTGCATAATAACCAACGCCTCAGTATCTTTATCTGCATTATTTGCCCCTGGAGGAGACTTGGTTCACAGTTTCATTGCACTTCTTAAAACGCTGTGTTCTTATGGCAAAATTTTAGAAACTCGAAATATTCTGAGCTTCCTTCTGCTTGTGGAACTTTAAATTTTTATTTTCAAGAAAAGGGATTTGAAAACCATAAAAATGTATAAGAAACATGGTAAATAAAAAAAGTACAAATATTTCTTAAATCTGAAACTTGATTAAAATGTGACTTTGTCATGACTTTTTGGATTATTCTTCCACCATCCGCCAGCAGTAAAAAATTTTCACATGCTTTTCCAGAGTCTTCTTGTTGTTAATGCGTTTTTTAAGGAAAAGTGAGTCATATACACTAATAAAATACAAATACTTTTTTTTGTTAACTTCGGGGTGATGCACAAAGATTAAGAGTAACGGGGCGAACCTTAGCAAAACCACACCTGTAGCCTAGTTCGCATATCAACCAAAAAAGTTTTGAAAATTAAAAATTCGCAAAAATAATTTGACAAAACGGTGTGTAGGGAGAGCAGTAGTTTCAGTGAGAACAGCTGCTTTGATGGCTAATGTTGCAACTCGAGAGACGCATTAAAAATCATTAACATACATGAGTCTTTCGCCATGCGCTTAAAACAACACGACAACCCAACGCGTTGAATTTTTAAATATTAATAATTGCACTACTGGGCTGGCTTTATGGACACCATTAAAACAATTGGGAATCCATGTTTCCAAAGTGGACGCAAAAAAACAAAAAAACTTGAATTCTCAAATCTTTTTGTCAATTTGCCTTTTGAACAATGTTTTGGTCATTACACTTGTTTTTTTAAATCCGAAAGCTGTAAAATAATTTGTTTAACTGAAAATACTTTGAAGCAAAAACTTTCAATTGTTTAACAATTTTTTCTGAATAATTTTTGGAAACTTTTCAGAAAAATATAGTTTTTGTCAGTTGTATTATTCAAAAGGATAAAACTTTTTTTCATCAAACTTGAAAGACTAAAACCAAGTTCGTTTGGTTTCTAATTTTCTACATTAAAAAAAAATTGATAAAATTTTGAATTTTTTAAAAACAAATCTAAAAAATCATTCCAGAATCAATATTTATCTTTATTTTTCACAATCATCAATGATATTTAAAAAAACTTTAATTTTTTGCAAAATTTTGCTTCGTTTTTGATAACAGTTTCGGATTCATTAGTTTTTTTATTTTCATTACTTCGTCCAGCTTTTTTTGTCGTTTTAATCTATTTCAAATTGTTCCTTCTGTAATCTACTTCAAATTATTATTTTAATATTTTTTTAATCAAGTTGAAAGTAAATAAAACCAATATATGTTTTTAAAGGCATTTCGACAATCAGAAATACTAGAATTCAAATTCTAAAGTGGAAAGTTTTATTTTTTCACGGGTCAGGCGACTCTTCCAGTTTAATATATCTTTTATGTTCTTTGAGTTTTGAAAGACCATAATGTGAAAAGAACATTGGAATGTTAAACTTGAGCTCATGAACTTTATTTTTCAAAAACCTAGTTTTTTTTTTATTTTTAAGATTATTTTTCGATAAATATATTCAATAAATAAAATTCACATTTTCAGCCAACAACTGGAATCTGTTTTTGAAATATTATTTATAAAATTCGCTTTTAACATTAAGTCATAATGTTTTTATGTCATGAAATACAAAATAAATTAAAGGTTTACTTGTGGTACACTAAAATAAGCCATTTCATCTATAAATAATATTTACATAACGCTGTTAATACTAGAAGCACCCATGATGGGAGAAAAGATTTTTTCTTTTTTTGGGTAACTTCTATGACTTTAACTCATGTCTCATCTCCAACATTCCAGCCACTCTGATTATCGCTCCCTGTTGTCGCACGCGTGTAGGCCGTTGCATTGTGTTCTTTTTATTTAACTTTCTCAAATTATTTTATTTACTATTTAAAGTTTCAAGTTTCGAATATTTATTATGAAATATTAAATTTTTCTAGAAATTATTGAGTTTCCTGTTTTGTGAAGGCGTGTATGGCGGTTACTTTAATTTAATTTATTTAAACTATTTTTATTAACTATTTTAAATTCAAAATTTTAAATATTAGTTATAAAAATTTTAATTTATCTAAGAGTTATTTTTTTTGCTGATTGCGAAATTTTTTTTTAAATTGCTGAATCCGCCATTTTCTCGTTTAAAATACAGACATTGCAGTGAAATCGGCAACCGACGCCTACATAAATACCGTTTGTCAACTCACTCAACAAGAAAGTAAACAAGTGTTGAAAGGCATTGCAAAGAGTTTTGGTATCCAGACAGACATACTTGGGAATATGAGAAATGGCTGGAGAGCAAAAAAACATTGCAGTAAAATCGGCTACAAGAATACCGTTTAACAACATAAAAAAACAAGAAAGCGAGTGAGCGTTGAAAAAATTGCCAGAATTTTGGTATCCAGACAAGCTTTCTTGTGAATATGAGAAATAGCTAGAAGGAAAATAGAAGAAAAGAAGAAATAACTTGCTCTCCAATGTAGTTATATTATGGGGTTTTAAGATATGATTCAATTCTCAACTTCCAAGACTCATTAATTTGATTTAATAGACAATTCTGCATTTGAATTTCTTAGAACCTTTTAACATTCCAGTTTTCAACTTCAACACTCGCTCCCTTTATTGTTATTCAAGTTGACAAACGGTATTTTTGTAGCCGATTGTTTGACGATTCTACTGCCTCGAAACTCTACGGGGTTAATGCCACTATAATAATATGCGTGTTTGTATTGAATTGTATTGTATTACTGCAATGCCATTTTTCATAATCCCAAGTAAGTCTTTGCATACCACAATTTTTTGCAATACCTTTCAACACTTGTTTACTTTTTTGTTGAGTAAGTTGGCAAACGGTATTTATGTAGTCGTTGGTTGACGGTTTCAATGTAATGTCTGTATTTCAAACGAGAAAATGGCGGACTCGGAAATTTTATTAAAATCATTAAAAACTTCGCAATCAGCAAAAACTATAACTCTTAGATAAAGTAACTTTTTTATAACTAAAATTCGAAACTTTGAATTTTAAATAGTTAATGAAAATAGTTCAAATAAAGTAAATTAGAATAACGGCTTGTACAATCTTTTGCGCAATCAGATTTAATTGAATTGAATTAATAAAGACTATAAAAAAATTACTAAGTTGATTAATTAGATTTAATGGTCAATTTTTTTCAATTTTGACTAGATTTTCGTACCATTACAGTTTGTTAGTTTTACTTATTTCATTTCGATTGTTCACCATGCTTTATAACATGTCAGCGTTCGTCTGGAAAAAAACTAGGAAAACTTAGGGCTGATTCAATAAACCGAAACAAAGTTCTCTCTAAGCTTTTTGTGTTCAGTTGCTTGATTTGTCAAGGGTTCAAAACAGTAGTTGAATGTCATGAATTCAAAAGTTGCTTAATCCTTTTGTCTGGGTATCAAAGGTTTTGAAACGCGGTTTCGATCAGCGCTATATAGATGTTTTGATTAGATTAAATTAGATATATGAATTCTTAGCTTATTTTAGATTAAATCAAATAATAATGGATCTAAAGCTGAACTTCGCGTTTAGTTGTTCAAATAGTGTAGCAGTGAATTAAAGGCGACGGCGTTGAAATTATTTTAAAAAATATATAACCATCTTTGGAAGTTCAGAAAATTGTTTGAAAATTTTGAAAAATTAAAAAATAATTTGTTTGGAATTTAAAAATAGTTTCAAAGTTAATATTTTTTAAAATGTACGAAAGGCAAAGTACTTCAGAGTTAAGCTCTTTCTATACCTCGAAGTAAATTTCCTTTTACCATTGAATCTAAATCTGTTAACTTTATTTTAGTATATGAGTGTACGACTTGTTTGAAGTATGAACATAATATCAAACATTTGAACTTTTGGTTGACTTTGTTTGGAAAGTAATGGACGAAAAAGGAAGAGAAGCGTATCTGAAGTTGCTAAAAATGCTGGTAGCAAGAGATTCCAAAAACCAAATTTTGAATGAAGAATGGAATGGACATTTAGAATGGTACTTCAAATTCAAAGATTGGATCAACTGCAATGTTTTGGGAAGTAATCTCTGCTATTGGACGTCGAAGGGTCTGACGTTAAAAGATCGTATATGGCTGACGTTAAGAGAATGTTTATTGAGTCATCGTTGGAAAGAGGCTTTACATACTCTCATTGTTCTTGCAGACAATCCCGTGTATACTAGTACATACACCATTCCAAGAGTCGGAATGGAACTCATCTATCAACTGGGATTGAATAATGAATTAATTGAAAAGCTCATCAGTTCTTCAAAATGCACCAATCATGGTCTAAGCAAAAAGGAGTTAACTCTAGATGCATTTTTGTTTTCTTTAGTTACAAATTTCTCTGGAGGTCTCGACACATCCAATGCAAGTATACAAAAGTTTGCAGAGTTGTCAGACTCACTGAAAGAGCGAATTCATCGCACCCACAACAGTCGCTTTTTTAATTCACCCAATGAACAACTTAACCTTGTGCTCTTCACTGACGTGTACAAGGGTCTTGCCTCCTATGCTAAGTGGTTGTCAACCAAAATTGAACTGGAGGGAATGCAGAGAGATGGAAGTGAAGAATGGACAAAGTTAGTTGAGATTTTGACCTTGCAATTTAAGGAAGCAACTGAGCATATATCTCGAGGGGCAGAAGAAGAAGGCAACTGGAGCTCATATATCAGTAAAATGGTTGAGATGGTAGAATACCAAGCAGATATTGAAGAAAATAAGGAATTTTTGTTGAGAGCTGAAGTGGTTTTGCATATTTATCTCAAAAAACATCCTAAAGACTTCTCTTGTCTCAAGATGCTTCATGCATTATATCTTCGTCACCAGGACGTCTTCTCAACTGAAAAGCGGATCAATGTGCTTCGAGCTATTGTTCTGTCATGTCCTTTTGACCCTTTAGCTTTGAAGCTGGTGAAAGATGAAGAGAAAGTGACAAAAAAGCTCAGATTGCTGGTTGCCTACCTCCATGGCAACAAGGAGGACCACAATGGCTGGTTGATGCTTGTTTCAATACTTCAAAAGGGCCTTGCTGCTAAGACAGACAAGGAGGTCATCACCAAAACATTGCAGTCTCTCATCTCGCAACGAGAACTGCATCGAACCATGTTCTTTTTCAATCCCAGGTGGAGCAGTGCCAGCGACTTGGTGATCGTGAAGGCGTGTGTGGCCTGCCTTCTGATGGGCAACAAGTGTGGCATGTATAAAGGAGTTCGAAAACTTATCAGGAAAATGCCCTATGAACCATCTTTCAAAAGTTTGTTCAAGTCTGTGAAACATTCATCATATAACATTGAAATTTAAGTCATTACTTTTTTCATGAACAGTTTCAAGTTTTCAAATAAATTTTGTATATACTTTTAAATTGATTTAAAAAAAAATTTAATATATTCAAGACTTTAACCTTTTGAAAATTTACTTTGAGAAATAACTCAGCTTTCAATACAATACAGCAAAGATCATTGTTTAGGAGAACAACCACTATTGTTGGGTTATAACGAACAATATTTCAAATTCTATTAAACAAATGAATAGCCTAAAATAGCTCGGTGATTTTCTATCAGTTATATATCAAATAAAGTGATTATGAAATGTGAATTATGGTAGTGATGATTGTGAAAATATGATTATGATAAAGTTATAGTTATAAATGATGATGACAAAGGTCAGTATTCTAGATTTATGACTATGGAAGTTTGCTTATGATAGTTATGAGAATAAAACCCTAAATTTTGTAAAGCCCTTGAAACTTAGTTGTTTAAACTGTTCGTAGCAGAGCGCTTTTGAACAGTGATCAGCGCTGTACAAATTATTTTATTAAATAGATAAGATAAGAATAATTGTGAAAGTTAGCGAGTAAAACCATTCATTTTCAGCGTCTGGCTGGATTTGTTTCAATAACGAAAAAAACCTTTTGCATGTGGGCTCATTTGATTAAAGAGTTCGCAACAAACTTCTTGATTAGATTAGATAATCATAAATATTATTATCAAGATTGAAATAAGAGCAATTTACATGATAGTGATATTAATTAATAAAATTTATTATTGAAACTTATATTTATAATTTGATCAAGTAAATTGTAGTGTGCCCTTAGCATTTTGTTCAAAGGCGCTCCCATAAGAATGATTTTAATCGCTGTGGGCTACTAGAGAGTTAACACTATAGGAAGGTGTTTGTAATTTCAGATTTGGCTTCATTATGCTTAGTTATGAAAGTTGATTTTGAAATTCACGATGGTGGAGATATGATTATGAGATTTTAAATTAGTTATAATAATATAATTTATAATTATGAAAGTTAATATATAAATTTCATAATTGATAATTGCGATTATAACGATCATGACTGAAAGTATTATTATGAGAGATGCTTGAGGAATTTGTGATAGGGAATGTTTGGAATGGCACATATCATTTGCTTTATACAGAACAAGAATTCAAAAAATTCTTTCACGATGAACACAATGAAAGATGTATTTTTTGAGAAATTTTTTTTATTTCAGAAGCCATCAAAAGTAAACTTTATTGTTCAGTAAAAATAGTACCACATGGTTATTTCCGTTAGATGTGTATAAATCATAAAAGGGTTAATGAAGCGGTTAAAAAAGTTTCACTAAAAGTGTCTGGGCTGCATATAAAAAAGTCTTCAATGCAGTAGTCATAAAAGTTAGATGTGGTTACGTTAATAAAGAAAATCATACCGGCTAGGTTTTACCAAAAGAGATTGAATTACTATTGGAAGGTTAGTTCCATCAGAAAAATAATATTTTATTTTTTTGCGAAATATTTCAATGTTATTTGTATTTTTTAAAGGTTGAACTTCGGTGAGAGTGGATAATGTAGAAGCCAGTTGTTGAAGGATTGGTTATGAATTCAATAATTGAAGATCTTAATTCACTGGCGAGAAGCTCCATTTCAATATTAAAAACACTTCATCTATATTAAGCCTCAGTGAAAATCATAGAAGGTCACTAAACTCTTCACTCTCCATTTCCTGGATACTTAAACCTTGTTATGAGGTTAGAGGGTGTTATGATGGTTTGTATTTCTGAACTACGATTAAGCTGGTTGATTCCAAAAGCTAATCAAAAGATTCATTTGACATATCTTTGAAGGCACGCTTTACCCACATTTCACAGATATTTTCAAGCTAAAGTAATACTCGCTTGTGGGCAAATAATATTGTTATTGCCGTTTTCAATATCTGGTTTCTCAGGTCTTTTTTCGTACACGGTTATGAGGTACCTAGAAATGAGGTTATTGTAGAAGTGTGGACTTTGTCCATCGTTTATGCGAGGGTAGATGAAGTCTAGGTCATGAGAACATCCGCAAAGGCCGTTCGATGAAATGCCCTGACCACAGAGCAACAGCAAAGCTCCCAGAAGGAAACAAAACCAAGTTCTCGTTTCCAGATCCGGAAAGGCAAGTTTCATAATTTCTAGTATTCCCAGCCAGTACACTGAGAGAGAGAATAGCGCTACAGAAAATATGAGCTCCATGTAAATGTAGCGCAAATATTCGTTCTTGGTCAAACTGAAGAATCTGAGCACTTTTCGCTGAGTTGGCGGATTTTTTATTATTTCAATGGGGATAATCTTTTTACTCTTTTCTTCATCTGAGTGAGCGGAATTCGGGAGGCAAATATCTGGCGATGAAGTTTCTTTGTCACACATTACCACATCGATAACAGGTCCTTGAACTGCGCCTCTATAATGCAAGTTATCCCATCTCGCAATCTTCGCCAGTCCTATCGCCAGAGGAATTTCAAGAAAGAGCCAAAGAAGAGACAGACCAAATCCAAGAACAAACACGATGAAGCCAAAGTTTTCTTGTGGCAGTGGCAGGTAGGCCAGTACCTTGAACATGTGTCGAAACCACAAGACCACCAGGGAGTTGTTGATGAAGTGCGTGAATAGAACGTCTAGCGTGTACAGCGTCAATTTCCAAGGTTCCGGGCTCAACTGTGATTTTCAAATAATTATTTTAAGTAAGTTTCAAAATAATTTTAAAGTCTTTATTTTAATTAGCATTGATTTTTTTAAATTTATCTTTTAAGTAATTTTTAGTTTTAAATAATTTCTTCAAAACATTTAAACTTTCTAGAAATTTAAATTTTAAAATTTTTGAATTTAAACTTTTTACAATAAAAATATTTTTTTTTGAAAATTAATATAAAAAATTAAAAATAATCTTTAATAAAATTAAACTATTCAAAAAAAGAAATAATAACTTGAAAAAGCAATATAAAATCTCATAAAAGAAAATGGAAAAATTCAAAAATAAAATGAATAAACTATAAAAAATAAATAACTAGTAATTTTTTAAATAAAGTCTAAATTAAAAATATTAAAATAACTCGGAAAAATTAAAAAGCCAATCATTAGCATTTAAGAAATAAATTTGGGATAATCTCGCTAGGATACTTTAAAAAATGTCTATTTTTAAGGCACGTCAACGCTCTAGCGAGCTCTTAGGAAACTCTCAAGCACGCACTGTTTGAGAGAAGACTAGGTTAGGCACCAACACATCGGGGTGTTCGTCATTGCTGAGGAAGAAGGGCGTGAAGACGAGGGTGCTGCTCGTCTGCAGGATGGCCATGATTCCATGCACCACGACCAAACTGATCAGTGCTCCTTGCCACTCATACACGTCAGTGAAATGGTCAGCAATGCCCCACACCCCTCTCCAGTAGGTCAGCAACAAAACCGATCCTATGGTCACTGTGATTCGCGTGATGACCACTTGTGCCGTCTTCGATTTATCCTGGAGCTTTCTAAAAAAATTATTTTTGTTCTTCAGAATAATTTTTGAAAAAAATATTTTTTTCGAATTACATCTTAAATATTATTAAAAAGTTCAAGTAAAAAATTAATTAAAAATTTGTTCTTGCGTGTGTGTGAGTGAAAAAGGTTTGCTAGATGAATAGCTGAGTGACGATTTTTTTTTATTTCAAACAAAAATAGCAAGGGCTTCAAAAACACAAATTTTTGAAAAAAATATGAAAAAGCAATGAACTTGCGTGGAGTAAGGAAGTTAGTATAATTTGTTTGATATAAAATTGTAAGCTTTAATGTTAAGTAGAGAGATGTTAAGGTTATTTTTATTTTTTTGAATCGAGTGGAGAGATCGGGTTAGATGTCAAGTTTGTTTATTCATTTTTGGTTTAGAAAGATGATAGTCGTTTTCATATTTAAAATGTGAAATCCGATTAATAAAACCAACGTTCAGAAAATTTTCTGCGTTTAACGAGGCGACGAAAGAAAACGAAGAAAGTTCCCGAAAAACCGGAGAATAATTCATGAAAGTTGATAAAAAATATATTTTACAACAAAATTCTACTGCAAAGTTAAAAATATTAAAAAAAGTAAAATGCAGTTTTTGAAAAACAAAAAGACATTTTAAACTAACAGTCTTTAAAATATGGTTTGTGAAATATATTTCTATAAAAAACGCTAAGCAAAAATCACCCAAAAGCACGTACTTGTGAATCATTGGATAGAGAAAAAAGCAGGGCACAAACAATGATCCAATGATAAAAAGGGCAACGTATTTGTAGGGTTCCTCCAAGGGAATGTAAAGACTGAAAAGGTCTATTGAACCTCTTCTGAACATCACAATGGGCACCGCTAAAATCATGCTGAGCATCCAGTCCAAAAAGTGAGACCCTGTCGGAAGAATCATTTTGTAACACTGTCTGACGATTTTTTTAATTTGATTTTCTTTTTGAAAGTAGTTTGTATCTAAGTGTTATTTGTGTATGTGTTTTTTCTATTTATGAGATAATAAATGATTTAGTTGAAATTTTTAAGTGGTCAAAATATTGAAATTTGATAAACTATCTCATTCAAAACAAAGTCTTTTATAGCCTTTACTGCACTGCGTAGCAATAATACATTTTAAGACATCAATAGGAGGATAGCTGTGCGGCTATGGCTCATTCTTTGAATAAAAAAATTTAAAATTTTATATTTAATTAAGTCAATTCCTTTTTTGTTTCCGAATTATCTCAAAAATTTCATAAATCAGGGTCTTTTTTAAAGAATATAACTTTTTTCTTTGAAACATTTTGCTCTCAAGAACTTTTCAGTTAATTTTTATATATTTGGCTTTATAAGATGTAAAGTCATGAAAATCTATTGAGATTCGTCAGAAAATTAGTCGCTTGTTCTAGTTTTCTTTTCGACAACAAGAACAACAAAGGCTGACGTCACTATTAAATAATAGTCGAAAGGTTGTCTGGCCATCACGCTGCTACTCCTACCTACGCTATCGTAAATGTGGCTACTTCAGCGATTTCAATATATTCATGAAATTTTGGATATGCTTTTTAAAAAAATGTAGGGTAAGTAATTATATTTGAATTACGTTTTGTATTGGCTTTCTATTATTTGATTTCAAAACCTTGACATTCTCAGCAATATAGTTGAAAATACGTTGGCTTTTAGACTATATTGCAAAAAATCCAGAAACACCAAAAATGTTACAAGTACAATGAAAAAAGGAAGTTCTCATGAAATAACATACTAAATAGTAAATAATTAAATGAGTCATTTCAAAATGTTAATAAAGAGATTAAAAAAATAAACATTCAACAGAAAATTGATTATATGGATTGTCATTGGGAAATTTTAATTTGAGTATTAAATCAAATTTTTGAGGTTTATAAATATTGCATTGAATCAAAAACTTCTAATCACCTAATATAGCTATTGAAGAATTTTCCATCAGTAGGTTATAGAGATGCAAGAATCTTTATGGTATATAAGACAATTGAAGGCGTAAACTTTGTCATTGGTTGACAATTAAACACCAATGATGGTTTGAATCGAAAAAATGGAAGAGGATTTGGCAATTTGTTGAAATCTTGAAAACAAGAAAAAATTATAAATATTTCAAGTATGATTTTTAAAACTTACATTTGGTACCTTAAATTTCATGCAGTTAATAAAATAGTTAAAATGAAGTTGATAGAGGGAACAAAATAGTCATACACGCTGGCGCGCGACCGAAAGTTTTTTGATAAATCAATAGGCACTCATCCTATGCAATCCGCTACTTAAGTAGTTTTAAAAAATTTATTTCATCTTTTCAATGTTTTTTTTCATGTTTGAAGCTATTATTTTCTTTTACCGTTTATGAATTATTATTTTCATTTCAATTCGTGCTAATACAGTGTGAATAGGCGCTATACAAATGACTTGATTAGATAAGATTAATACCATTGATTTTAATGATAAGTTTTTTTTTCAAAAATGGTCGCTCGTGCAAATAAAACCATTTCAAGCTTGACACGTTTTTTGTTTTTGAAACCTTGCTTCAGCAGGATGAATTTTGACAATAGCAGAGATTGTTAACCACAGAAGGCCCCGTGAAGGGATGAGAGTCATTTATTTAGGGAAAATTCCAAGGACAAAAACAACGTCTCTGTGTCCAATAAGCTTTTGGTGGGACTTTTACCCCCTTACTCAAATCTCCTGCTCCATAACTCAAAACTCTTGCCAACTAGGCGAAGACTGTCATCGTTTTAAACACCTTTCAAAACTACCAAAGAAATCTAAATAAATATATATATATACAAATATATATCTGAAGTTAACGCTATTGCCCATTCATGAAGGTAAGGACATTTCATTAGGCGTTTCACGAGGGAGAAAGAACAATAACCTATGTCTTTTCCTTTTAATATGCGTGTCTTTTGTTTAACTTGTTTCTACGCATGCGGCATAATACGTTTTAAATCAAACTCACTTGTATGAAAATACAAACCGTTATTTATCACAGTAACATCACCTGTATGAAAATACAAAAGGTTATTTATCACAGTGACGTCTGGCGGGAATATGACGTGAGTCAATGCAGGGCTGAGCAGGCTTGAGAATTCTTATTGTTTTGTTTATGTGTATGACTTTTATTATTGTTTAATCCAAAGTCGATTTCATTTAAGGCTGAACGCGCGTCATTTTAAAGGCATTAAAAAAGGAAAGAGAAAAAGGAGTCTCATTTCTGAATGACATGATAAACTAGACGTCATTTAATTGCCTGCCATCAGTATGTTCCATTGTTACTGATGTCAACTTTGAAAACTGGTAAATAATTCGTCTCAAAGTTGTCTCTAGTAGGATTATTAGTTAATGATTTCTGAATAGACACAAACATTTAAGCTGCCACTAAAGAAGTGCTCAACTTTGATGGAATTGTTTTTAATTAACCTGAATTTAACAGAAAAAAATATATTTCCGATTGAAAATTAAATGATTTTTAGTTGAACACCATACATGTATTATATACCCACTCTGTTCATTTAAGAAAATTTTATATTTTAAATTTTTATTTTATGAAAAATATATAAAAGGATTGCAATGGGATATTTTGCTTATTTAAATTTTAATTCATATTTTTATTAAATATATTTTTTTTTATCTTTTGTACTTGAAGATATAAAATACAATGAATAAATGAAATGCTTTCAAAAAATTTGAATATCAAGAATTTAGAATGCCTAATGTTGCTTGATGACATTGAAATATTCGATAAAAAAGTAGATTAGAAAGATTATTCAATATATTGATGCCTCGCAAACGAGCATTCCTGCCATAATGATAATAATGATCATTTGAAGAGCTGAACTAACATCTTTGAAATCTTTCTCTTGCAGTTAGCGTTTCGGTGGCAAGTTTGATTGTCGGATCTAATGTGCATTGACGAATGAAAAAAGTTTGAAATTGAATAAAAATCATTAGTTACGTCTTAATGCTTTTTTACTGTTTCATGGCAATTAACTTCAAACTTACAAAAGTAGGTTTTTTTAACTTCATTGTTTCTTAAATTTAAAAGCGGTACTTTCAGTGTGCTTTCTCGAAGCAATGAACAAAGAATTTTGTCAAATTCATAAAAAGTACCTCATAGTCTCCAGTCTGTAATACTCGCTTGATATGCCTTGCCGAATATACTATATTCTCCTATTCACTATATTGAGTATACAACGACGAGAGGTGTCAGGTTTCCTCAAATTTATGAAGAATTTCTTTATTGACGCTCTTGATATTTATGAGTAGAACTGCAGCGCAACAGCTGAAATACCCAATAACAACTGAGCCCTCAATCATAAATCACGTAAGCTAGGAAAGCCAAGTAAGGCGACAATTTTATTTTGATCTTAAAAAATTCTATGCAACGTAGCAACGTTTTGAAGCTGTTTAAAAACGTAATTTGCTCTGTTTACTCAAGCTTGAAAATTAAAAATTCAAAAGTAGACTCTTTTGTGTTTTTTCGATTATATCATGTACCAGTTGATAAATATTGCAGTAGTTTCAGTCAATAATTCTTTAATGATTACTCAATAAGTCCGTTACTGGCGACTGTAAAGGTAACACTCATTAATTAAACCCGATGAAAAATAAAAAATTCATAACGACGAGTAAGAAAGCATAATACATTGTCAGTTTTTATTCAATTAAAAATTAAAAACAACATTTTAATTTCAATTTTGTCAACCGTTGGAAAATGTAATGAACGAATAAAAATGAAAAGGCCACGCTACCCAGCAAGCTGCTAGGTCGAGGAAGCTACTTGTCTTGTATGAATTTAACGTCAAGAGCACACAAATGTCAGATTATTTAGGAGTCTGTATCAAACCAAAAAAATATTAATAGAGAAAAATTTGAACAAAATATTTCGTCATGCTTGCTGCTGTTGTTTTCTTCTGCACTTGTTGTGATTTTCTTTTTGGCAAATTATTGTTAGTATTGTTCTTGAGCGTCTTTATTGTGACAAATGGTTTGGTCATACCAGGAAGTTCCATAAGGGTTTGAAATACTCATTTCAAACTTTTTTCGAAAAAGAAATCAAATAATTCGTTTAATACCATCAACTTGCCATATTGCTTGAGAAATTCTGTGAATCTTTAGAGTCAAGTGAAAAAAACCAATAACCGAGAGAATTTTTATGCTTGAAACGTTTTTGGAGAATTTGATATCTTGAGCTTTCTTCAAATTTCTGAAGACTTTGTGGGTGACACTGCATGGTATGTGAATATCATGGCCTTTCAAAAAATTAATGTTGCTCCCTTATTGCCGCGTGTAGGTGGCAGTGAGCGAGTCTATTGAATACACGAGTAAGAGGACATTTTTATTTTCTGAAAGTTTTGGTTATTTCCAATCGAACCACCAAACAATCAATTATTCTTTATTTTTAGAAACTCTTTTTGAATTTTACTCACGACTATAGAAAATTTATAAAACAACAGAAACACCTCTAACAACCTTCTGTCTCCTGTTGAACCATCTCATCCCCTCCAGCTACTCAGGACGCTGAACAACTGCTATACGCTCTTATCTTTGGTTCAAATTAGTGCTTTGATTCCTGATCTAAGAACTACGTTAGATTGTGTACGTGTGAGTTTCACACTTGAAGTTCTGTAGTTTAAAATGTATTTTGAAGATTTCGAAAGGAGCAAAAGTTGAAATAAGCATCAGTTTCAAATGAATAATTTATTTATTTGGAATAATAGTCGGTTCTTTTGTTCTAGAGCTAGTTACATCGAATGAGAAAAACTTCTCCAATTAGTTTTGATGCGATAATGGCTCATTTCTTGCTCATTCAATAAAGACACTAGTGTGATCTTTCAACAAAGACCACAGTACGATGATAGCAGCAGATAACAATGACACAACAAAACTAAAGTCACTTCTGAAGTGGCAACTTGAGGCAAAGAACAGAGGCAAAGCCCGTCTTTCTGAGTGGCTATAACTCTAGACGCGTGTCACAGTTTTGGATTTCGGCGACTGTAAAGGTTAACACAACTTTAAAGAATCGAGGTTTATAAATCTTAATGAGGATATGCACAAAAACTCTAACAGCTCGTTTTCTACTGATTTCCATTAAATAAAATGCTATCTTTCGTGCTTAACTGTAGAGAGCTTTCATTCGGCCATTGTTAATTATAAGAAGAATAAAATGTAAAATTCTTAAATCAAATATTTTTGACAAAATTCAACATAAATTTCATCCGAAAACAAAAGTGTGCATAATACAGTTTTCAATAAATCAATTTCTAACACATCTTTCTAAAAAAGTAATTCAAAGGGCATTGATAAATATAATTCTAACGTTGATTTTGAGCACGATTAGAAAACAAACATTTTTCCGCCTTTGATTTATTGTGTTTTTCAAGTGCGTAAAGTTTGCATTGCTGAGTTGAAGAGCAACCCACTGATAGCTTTATGAGCCAAGTTATGTGGCTTTATGATCACTGCTGAGGGTAAACGCAGAGGTATGATTGCATTTGTAGCAGTAAATCTTTCAGATGATAGCAATACGTACAGACAGATGAGCGACGCTGGAAGATTTACTCCTGCATGTAAAAGTTCTCGAAGATAGAGACTAAGGTTTGAAATTAAATGAAGACTTCAGGTCAATAACCCGATCATTGACGAATTTTAGGAGCCCATGTAACCATGAAACTTTATCCTACATTTCCGAAATGAATGAGTATTGAAATTTGAAAAAAATCTGTACTGATTCTTAGGCATGAAAAGGTTTAAACTTTTGATTTGATCGTTAAAATGAAATAAACATCTCAACGCGATGCCAGTTATTGCCACTGAGTTTTTATTCTTCAACTATTTTAATCATTTTTTTCAAATTTTTAAATTGATTTATTGTTTTAAACTAATATTTTATTGTGTTTAATATTTTTTCAACTTCTTTGTCTCGATTTGTTCATTTCGTATGTTCAATGCCGACTTTTATGACTGATAACATCCTGTTCTCATATATTTCCGTGTTTTCTTTTTTAGTGCGACTATCGCCGTGTTTTTGTAACATTTCCAGAGTATGTCTGGACTCGATCTAATGAAGACTATGAACATAGAATGTTTCAGGGACATTTTCAAATATTATTTTCAATACAAGAATGGCGGGTTAACAAAATCAAAAATTCGATTTTAAAGAAAAAACTTCGACGCGTCATATCTTTTTTTGAATAGTCGTGGGACTCATTTATCAATTTTTCATTAGAAGAAGACTCGAAAAACAGGTAAGAAAATTGTAAGAAGGATCTGGGATAATGACATTGG
Source organism: Branchellion lobata (assembly GCA_947562095.1). NCBI lineage: Eukaryota > Metazoa > Annelida > Clitellata > Hirudinida > Piscicolidae > Branchellion > Branchellion lobata. Next base: position 8,423,760 of record OX387248.1, read on the forward strand.
ATGTTGAAAGATGACGTAAGCATGATTTCAATAAAATAATCCTTTCAAGACCCCAATAAAACTGAGTGTCTAAGTTGTACGACTCTTGAATTTACTCAAAAGATAATGCGGTCTCTGAAATAAAAGATATGTTAATCACTATATGTTAACTAATATTAATTAATGTTTGAGTAGTAAACATATTATTAATTATAGAAACATGCATACTAACATTATGTCTTTTCATGTGTTTTTCTGTTTTGATTTTTACCATTTTTTGTAACATTTTCTGTAACACGAAACTTTTTCAATAGTTTTTTCATATGATTGTAAGCTATTTTTCATTTTTGGATATTTGAAGTTTATCAATTTGATTCTATAGCTGACCATTGTTCTACAAACAGAGAGATGTTAGAGGTAATGTTACAAAAAAACATTAATTAAAAAGAACGAAGTCAAATTAACAAAAGCTGTACTTTTATAGGAAAGTTAAGATGAAAAATAATGAAAAAATATCATATAAAATTAACAAACCATAAATTTCTAAATTGAGTTTTTCAAGATCACATCAAATAACTTAAAAAATGTTTCATTTTTGTAAGATGAGTATGTTGTAGTGTCTGAAAATCTCTTCTTTTTCTTTTTCTTCCACAGAAATTTCTCATATTCACAGGAAAGTCTGTTTGGAAAAACCATCCCACTATTCTTCTCCATGTATTTCATCATCTGCTTGATTTCTGTACTTTAGTTCAATGTTAAACCAAATTCGAATTCTATAAATCTTGTTGGGTCATTTGAAAAACTAAGTTTAAATAGCGACTGAGGGGCAGAAGTAATCGTCGGTTGACGATTTCACTCCAATATTGTGTTTTTCAAGCGAGAAAAGGGAGAAGGATTTGGTAGTATCTTAAAATCTCTTTGGCCAAATTAATTGGAGTCGATTAACAATCTTTGAAACTTTGTTGAGCTGGCAAACAATGTTTGTAAACACGTTAGTTGCAGGTTCCATTTCAAATTGATAATATTAATTATTATTATTATTAATTTTTAATACAACTGCATCAAAAATATTCTATCACTTGTCAAATCTACATCCAGTGATATGCGAATACGAACGCACAATTACAACAAAACAATTTACTCCTCCTACCAAGACAAAACATTCCTTTCTCGTCTTCTCAATACTCAAAAGCTGTTCATTGTTCATCATTTTTAATTTGAACCTTTTTGTTGTTTATTTCTTCTAGTACTTTTATTTGCTTTATTTTTTATAGCTGATTGCTGGTTAAACTTGTGTTCCCATATGTCTGTCCAATGTTCATTTTCACTTGACTTTTTATGACATTCAACTCTCGTTAATTTTAGTTTTTTTTTTCTTTTTTTTATTTCAATTGCTCGCCACGTTCTGTAACATTTTCAGCGTTCTTCTGAACTAGATTTAATAAAGACTATAGAAAGAAAAAAATGTTTGTTTCAGAAGAGAAACTGGTGGAGAATTTCTCGTAACCAGCAAAAACTTAAGTTAATCTTTCTAAGATTAACTTTTTCATTATTAAAATATGGAATTTTAAGTTTTGAATAGTTATTTAAAATAATTTAAATCAAGTAATTAAAAAGTGTGGCTATAAAAGAGGCCATACACGCTTGCGCACAACAGAAAAAAAGTTTATTCAATACGCTTTTTTAGCCTAGCGAGTGTGAAATAAAATAAAAATGTTCAACCAATCTAGTAGCCCAACCACCACCATATTTGAAAATAAATAGTCTCGCTTTTGTTTAATTGATTTATTAAATTTTTTATAAAGTTTTAATGTCATTTTTGAGGTTGAAACACCAATTTGAAAGTTCAGCTTTTAAATTATTTTTTTAAATTTTTGAATTGATTTCACAAGAACTATATTTAAAATGGTTTCAAAACAATAGTTGTCGGCTTGGTGGTAGGAAGGACATCCAGCCTTGAATATAAGTTTCGTAACACAACGAACTTTTTTGAGAATAAATACAGAAGTTAAGAGAAAAAAGTGACCGAAAAGCAACCATAGTAAGCCTTGAAGTTAACTAAGGGGCTTGCTAAACATGAACAAAACAATAAATGACTTTCAAAGTGACAATATGTTATTAAATACTCGATTTTTGTGCAAGAGGTTGAAAAGAAAACAATTTTTTAATTGAAGCTGAGAATGAAAAAAAAGGTTTTTTAAGACTGGCAAAAGTTATAAAATTTACGGAACTTCCAATGGCGTCAATGACGTCTTTTATCCTATCCTTCTAATTACTATTTTTAAACCATTTTCATTAGCTTTTATTTATAGTCTTTATTAGATAAAGTCCAGATCAAGAAGTCCCCGGTTCATATCCGGGTGCCCCCCATCTATTTGAATCTTTGGATGCATTGCCAACGTGATGCCAGTTTTTGCCGTTGAGTTGTCATTCCTCAAATTTCACAAATTTAATAACTTCGCGTATGTCCAAAGCTCACTTCATGACTGATGACATTCGGTCATCGTTAATTATTTTGCTTTTGTCCGATTGGTTGCCACATTCTGTACCATTCCCAGTGTCTTCTGAACTTGATCTAATAAAGACTATAAAAACATTACAGTTTTACTTAATTTTACTTTTTTTTCTGTTTTGGTTTCATTCCATTCCTCGTGACGTTTTCAATAACGTGAAATATCCTTCAGTAGAATTATCAGTCATTAATCAACTAAATTAATTTAAAGTTAATTATTTTGAATTTGTAGTCCTATTCTTCTCAATTTTCACTTTTATTTAATGTGAAAGTTCATTTGAACAAACTTGACTTTTTTTTACTTTGAATTTTTGCCATATTTCGTAACATTACCAGCGTCTATCTCATTTTTTTTCTGATTTAAAAAAAAATTATTTTCTTCAGTTAAGTCTATGAAAAAACTGTTGTTTTCAAAATATCTATTTGTTTTTTTTACTATAAAAATTGATGAAACTTTATAAAAATAGTTTCAGTGTATTTTTTCTTTGAAAGAATTATATCTTTGAATCGATATTCATATTTTTACAACTTTATTATTTTTTTAATAAAACGCTAAAATCGCCTGTCTTTGGTTTGCCATAGTTGAAATCTATTGGCTGAAGTATATCCAATCAAGTTGATTGAGGTTTTTCTTATAAAATGGCGAAGGCAAGTGTTTTTGATTCATTTATAGCTTGGTCTCTGTTTATCCTTCTCTGTTCGGGGAGTTATCGTTGAATTTAACAACTAAATCATCAAAAATTATGACATACTTATTATAAATTTAATCAGTTTCAACATCATATACATTTTATTATTATATTTTAAGTCATTATATTCATGCTAAATAATGTGTGTTTTTAGAAAAACTTGTTTGGGAGTCCACATGTCTTTAATTTGTATACAAGCAAATTCACTATACGTTTAATATAGTCATTTTGAAACTGGTTAACGATTTTTTTGCAATTTTAAATAAAATAAATATGATTTGTTTTGATTGTTAAAAAATCATTCATGTAAAACATGGATTTAAAAAAAAATAATCTTCACATTCTAGACTAAAGCAAAAACTTTTTTTTAACCGACAAACGTTCACATCTAAAAAGTACTGAAAGTTAATTTCTATTGACTCATCAAAATTTTTGGATATAATCTGCCAACTGGGATTTGCATTCTGCAGGCTTCGATATTTGAAATAATACGAATGAGATTTTTAAATAGATTTTGTGAAAATTCAACAAAATAATTGTGTGATCAGATAATTTGGAACTGGTTTAGCACAGTTGGTTTCAAAGATTGTTATCTGAGTCGTTCAGATAGCTTTTAGTAGTCAACTATGAAGTCCAACATTAGCATCAATACTTCCATTAATGCTACAACTCTCAATAATATTCAGCCACGACCAACAACAACCCCTTTACAACAGCAACTTCTGCAACAACAACAGTCATTTTCTCTTGCCTCACAACAGCAACAAAACATACAAAATTCAACGCAACAACCTCAGCAAGGCACAAGAACACCTACTACTTTGCAAATTCCTTCCGACTGCATGGTAATCAAGAATGAACAAGGGCAACTAGTACTGGTTCAGACTAACAGCTCTGCTGCTAGAAATCCTCTTATTTGCAACACTATTTTGCCCCTTCAGCAATCAGTCACTACTACTCATCGGAGTGTCACTCCCCTCACGGTATGCTCACCTATTAACAACTCATTCAGTTTATTTATAGAGCTGTTAAATTTCATATTTCCATTTCATTATTTTTCTTTTCAGTTTTAATCTGTTCAATGTTAATAATAGTCTATTTTTTATATACGTTTTTAAATTTCTGTTCTCTGACTGTATTCAAATAATTAAATAATATACAAAATTTGAATCTTTAAATCTGAATTTATTGGCCATGTTTTTATGTATCCGGTTTTAAAATTTAATTTTTGATATTGTTTTTGTTTACAGCAAAACAGCAATGTAGGCAGTCTGTCGTCAAACAGCTCAACAATTGTGAGCTCAAGCAGTAGACCAGTTTTGATACAGAACCAAAGCATGCAACAACCACTTCAACGATTCACCATTCTTCCACCCCAGCAACAACAACAATTAAATAGATTGCCTCTGAATCAAAGCACCACATCCAACATCATCACCTCTCCTCTCATCACCACAAACTCATCCCTTCTCACTGCTATCACCACCAACACAAAATCTGCCAATCCTGCCAGCAATATACAATCAGACCATCAGACCACAGGTTTCACCTCAATTTTCTTCATCATTCGGTTACATTACTCAACTTTATAATGAAAGTTATGAATGAAATTAATCCATAGTTTCAATAATCAAGTAATATCAAGTATTATGCTAATTAGTTTTATTTTAAAGTTTCAGTACCAATTTTATTAATTTCTCTCATATTTCACAACTTTTCTACATTATTCCATAAAAACGAAACTTTAGAGGCTTTCCATCATGCACATCACTTTTTCCATGCCACAAACCACTTCAGACCAGAAAGAAGTGATAGAGAATGTAAAGAAATGCAAGAATTTTTTATCGACCCTGTTGAAGCTTGCCTCCAACCAACCCATCGACACCCTCAACCGAGTGATGAAGCTGATCCAGGGATTGATCGTAAGTACCTTGCACCTCTTTCCTTGGCACCTGATGCTGTGTTTTATATTTGTATCAGTAATTTCATCAACTCTCAAAGAGTTCCTAGATAAACAGGGTTTCAACATGGCAGTCTTTAGCCTCAGACAGATACAAATGGCAAGGGCTGGTCGCAAAAAACTACAACAGAAAACAAGAGACAGGAAGATGGACCAAAAAAGAAGATGCCAAAAGAATTTTCACAATATTTCACATGTTCAGTCTGTAGCAGAGACTGTAAGGCGGGGATTGGACTGTGCAGCCACCTAAAAACTCACAAGAGTCTTCAACCTTGAAAAACCCACATCATATTATTTGTATTTAATTGTATTTATTTTTATTTTTATCATATTCTGCTTTGATGTTCTTTTTGCTTACTGTTTGTACTCACCTTGCAATCAAGTTAATATTGAATTAATTTTTAAGTTTAGTAGTTTCAATTCGATGCTACTTGAATTTCTTTGCTCAAGACGTTTTACTTTTAGAAAATTTGTTTTGAGATACCTAACGATTACGCAATCTTCACCACTTGCCCATCCCACAACCATTCACGCCACATCTCACCACAATCCACAACCACCATCCGCACTGCAATTCAAATCTCGACACAATCACCACCACCACAATCATCATTTACGTCACACTGGAATTCACCATCACACACACTCAATCCCAGGATGACGTGGTGACTCCAGAAGAGTTCACAGGGCAATTGCAACAACAACTCAAGTCATCTCCACAACCCTATCTCATTCCATTTCTTAGAGTGCGTATTCAACACACACACACACACACACACACACACACACACACACACATTTCAAAACAAACTTTCTTTCAAAAATAAGATTTATTTCTTAATTATTTCAGTTTATATCCATTTATTTATGTTTTATTCATACTAATATTATTTATACACTACTCCATATGATCATACAAATGTATTCATTCAACTGCCCACACAGAAAAGTTTGCCTTACCTTCGGAAGTTCATGGTGAAGAACAAGAGCATGACCATAGACGGCATCAAGCCACCCACCATCGTCAACGTCACCAGCAACAACCTTTTAGATACCTCCACCACTACCACAACCGCAATAACAACCCTAAATAACGTTACTAATATTTATACTAGTAACAACGTTGCTAACAATGTCATCAATAACTTTAATGATAGCAGCAATACGAGTAACTCTCATACTAATAGTAGCAGCAATTTCCAAGCAAGCAACAAAGTTCTATCAAACGTATGACCATTTTTACTCTACAGTGTTCAAAAATTTTTTTTTACTAATTTTAATAATTCAGTCTTATACCTTTTGTACTCTACTCGCTTGTATAAAGTATATTTGATTCCATTCCACAGCCGATTCCTCTGAGGCCTCATATAAGACCGACTATTAGTCAGCAACAAACAAACACAACGCAACATCTCATACAGCAACAACAGCTGAAGAGTCCAGCAACAATAGCAAGCAACAATGCAACAATCGTGAGTAGCAACGTTGCACTGAGCAGCTCGGACAACAACCTCGTCAACATGGTTGCTTCATCCAGCTCCTCCAACCTCGAGGCTTTCAAACAAAATTTGCAGCAGCAGCAGCAACAGAGTGTCATGGCTGCCCTGCACACCAGCAAGAACTTCATTGCTCCCACCACACCTCTCCCTTCTTCACTTCCTCGTCTCATCCTTTCCTCCAACTCCACCCTTCTCACTTCCTTACAACATCAACCACAATTCAATAACCTCTCTTCCACCACTTCTGCAGCAAACAACCTTCCATCAGTTGTCACCACCACTTCCACCATCCAAGCCTCCAATACGCTTTTCGACAACAAAATTCTTGGCATTAATACCACCCTCATTCAACAGCACCAACAACCCAACAAAAACAAACTGCCTTCCATGCTGCTCAAGAACCCCCCGGGCACCACCACCACCCTTCAAGGCAACCAGGCCGAGAAGAGGAAGTTTGACTCCGTCAGGTTTGTTCTCCCGTCCTTCTTCATCTTCGTTGCCACTGCTATGTATTTATTTTTTTTGCAACATTTCTCATCCTTTTTACTTTTGAATTCTCCCTTTTAATCACTTTTCGTAACACTCACCATCACCATCATCTCCACACAACATCACTATCACCATAAAACACCACCATCACCACACAACACCCACCATCCGCAGACAACACCACCATAACCGCATAACACCACAGAGACGACAATGATGACCTCAACGACGTGGCAGCCATGGGTGGTGTGAACCTCTCTGAGGAGACCCGAAACTTTTCAAACCCAGTTCTCATCTCAGGACAGACCTTTGGTCAGACCAGGTCATTCAACGATGAGATCCCCCTCTGGGAAGCACAACTCCTGCAGGCCCTCGTCAACCGAATCGGTTGGTGGTGTGCTTTACTGTGTGTCACTGTGCCTTGCTCATCTTCTCTTGCCACTTCCACCCTATGTTTCTCTTTCTCAGTCACAACATTTTGATCGATCAATGTAGTTGAAATAAGTCACATCAACCATGAATAACTTCACTCCAATTTTCCACTCATCAGCTCAAAAGAAGGGTCTTTCTCACGTGCATCCAGACTGCGTGAAGCTCCTCTCACACGCTGTCAAGTACAAACTCACTGCCGTGCTCGAACAACTTTCTATCATCTCAGAACACCGCAGTGAAATCTATAAGGTGCCTTCAGTACTTTACCACGACCAAATTTCCCGATTCATGTTGATTTTTTCCATTGTTCCATACTTTACTGATCCATGATACTTCGTAAGTAGGATTTTTCTCTTTTTGTATCTTTCTTAGTCTTTTTCATATTTTCAATTGCGTGAGCCATGCTTGGCAATGAGACATTTGATTCGTGGTCTATTTTCAAGTAAGTGGCCTTATCGTTGGCCTACTAAATTCTCTTGGGATTTTGTGAGTCTTTCTGCCATATGACATCTCTCAACGACTTTATGAACTTATTATAATCTTTTTTTGTATTTGCTTATTAACAGCCTCAACCCTATCAACTCTATAATTTTCATATTATTATTATTCTTTTTTTTGCTTCTACTACTGTCATTATCATCACCATCATGATGCCCGCCTGCACAGAACGAGTCGAAAATGGAGGTGTGTACGGAGGTGAAAAGGCAGTTGAAGTTCCGACAAGAGTTGGCCAAGTTGGAAGATGATAAGGCCAAAGAGGTCAAAAACCTGGCCCTCATGAAGGCTGCCAAGGTGTGGTGTGGTTGCTTCTGTAGTGGCGTGGTGGGGTGGTGTGTAAACTTTGTTGTTTATATGGTGGTGTGGCAAAAGTGTGGTGTGGTGTGATTGTTTGTGTGGTGGCGTAGTTGTTTGTATGGTGGTGTGGTTGTTTTTATGGTGGTGTGGCAATAGTGTGGTGTTGTTACTTTTAAAAAAATATATGGGGGTTGTAAGTTTTATAGAATCATCTTTTTTGGCTAGTTTCTGGCTGTTTTTAATTTCCTTTTAAATAAATGTTCTATTATTTGTGACTTAATTTGCTTTTTATCTTGCAGAGTCGAACAAAAACTGACGATCCTGACCAACTCAAACGAAAGGAACTCGCGAAAAAGGTTGCATAAATTGCTATTACCAAACCGGATTATTAACACCATTAGTTACACACTACAAATCACCCAGCTGTTTAACAATAAGCAACTACCACCTTCAACACAAAGCCACCCACCACCAACACAGCAACAACAAGAAGACATGGATGCTAAGCGGAAGGAGCAGTCCGACTTGACGGCCCTTGCGGCTATAGGCAGCAAGAAGAAGTTGAACCTGTCACAGAAAATCAGTCTCATGAACGGCCATCACACCAACAACTCCCTCGCCAACCAGGGAAACACCAGCCTTTTCAACATATCGGGACTCTCACACGCTGGCCAGGTATATATAATAAACAATAGTGTATAGGCCTCGAAACTACGGGGTTAATGCCGCTATAATAATATTTGTATTTGCATTTTATTTTATTGTAATATTTCTAATAAATATAATTTTAAAAGTGTCAGAAAAGCAACTGAGGCGTTTGTAGAGAGTTTTTATTAGTGCTTGGCTTAGGATTAGGAGGTGCATGAGTGGTTTGTCGAAAAAGTCTGCATGAAGTCATTGAAAAGCTACGTTACTTGTCTTTTCAACAAATAAAATTCCAATGATCAATGACCATTGAAACTCTTCGCTGTTGATACAACTATTATAATATTGTTTTTTTTTATTGCATTGTATTGTGCTGCATAGCTTGTTTACTTTGATAGATAATATTTTGCATGACTTCCCTGCAGATACTGAGTCAGCGATCTCGCAGGGCCAACCTCAAGGACCTCATCCACATCTTGCAGCAGGACCCTCAGTACAACAGGTCGTCTGTCCTCTACCGGGCACTTATCAAGTATTGAAGAGGCTGTCTTCACTGAAGTGCTTGTGGTTGCTTGGTTGGCTATTTTGTCGGCTTATTATCTGGTTGGGTGGGTAATTGGTTGGTTGAATGGGTAATTGTCAAAATCTTGGGTAGCTCATTGTTTGTTGGTTTTGTGGTTGTCAGATGGTTTTTCATTAAGTTCTTTGGTGAACTGTTGTTGTGGTGGTGCTGGAAGGTGTTTCGGTACCTTGGTTGTTTGGCAAGCCTGGTCAAGTTTTTTAAGTTGGATTTGAATTGATGGAGAGAAGAAAAAGAGTGATGGGAAGTTGCCAAAGCTGTTGTACATATTTTCCCACATGAACAACCATTGATCATTTGTAATTACTGTAGTTTCACTCATGTGCAGCTCTCTTCTTAGGCTCTTGTTTTCCAGTCTATTATATTCCTCTATTGTTTCATCCTTCAATGTACATTTTCAATATCACTTTATATTTTTTTATGATGATTAAAATTAGCATACTAATTCCTATCTAATTTTTTGTGATTATTTTTTTCTCACTCATTATCCTTTTAACTCATCCACCACTTTAAGATTCCACCATTTTTTTCTTGTTTGGGGCAAACCCTATAACAATATAATATTTTCCTTTTGTTTATAAGGTGGTTGTCTTCTCCATTAAGCTAACATACACTCTTATCTTTTCAAAGTGTCTCAACATCATAACACTCCGATGTTTAAATCATGGAGAATAAAAGAGAAATATCTTCCTTTTGAAACTATTTTTTTGTTTGTATCGAAAGCATCAATCTTATTGTATGCACATGAAGTAAGCTCAAAAATTTGAGCCTTTTCAAGAAATTATTTGTTATAATTATTTTTAATTCACTTATAATTCATTTAATCCAATCAAAAATGTGTATGGCGTCGAATTGCTGTTCGAGGACGCTTATATCGTAGTTTACCATAAACATTCTATTAATCGATCGGTCCATGTTTAATTCTTTAATTTTTTTAAATCATATTTTATAATATACGCTTACATTTACTAAATCTGCAAACTGTAGGTGTTGGTAAATGTGGAAACTGACTTACAGTTGATCTGCGCGAACGACATACGGTAGAAGTAAAATTTTATAATATTCAGAGGCTTTTAAGAAATTTATTTCTTAACTTCTTTGTGGTTTCGAATGAATCTACGTTTATTGCAAGTATAAAAAAAGTTATCTTTAAAATAATAGCTTTTAACATCAAATTTTATTTTTTCAAAAATATTGCTATCATTAACTCATTTTAAATGATCTTTCAAGAATTTTTCACTGTTTGAATTGTCTAACGTTTCATTTATCAAGTGTACTTCCGTAAAACAATGAAATAATTATTCGTTTTCAAATAAATTCAAACAATAGTTTCTTAATATATTATTTTATAAAAGTGCTCGAATATTTTATGTTGCAAGTCAAAGTTTTTGAGATAAGAATGCAAGATTTTAAAAATTTTATACTTTTATGGTGTCTAACTACCTGAATTCTAATCTAATCAAACAATTTGTAATGCGTTGATCAACACTGTTCAAGAGCGCTCTGCTAAGAACTGTTTAAACAACAAAGTTTTGAGGGCTTTATTCTCATAGACAATCAGGCATTTGGGACACCACAAGACCACAACAAGTCCCCATTCAAAACCTTTCATTTCCATGACAAGATGCACTCTCCTTACAGGGATTCCCACACCACCATGAACCAAACTTCTGCTTTTTATGCCTGTCACGAAATAAAATTTAAAAAAAAGAAAAGGTAAAAGTAATGTATGCTGTAGAACGTGTTGCTAATGAAAAAATGCTAGCTGATTTATGAAAGGGTCAAAATAAGGAATTTATCTTTAAGTTTTAACTCGATAACTGAACTTCTTAATGTTTTTTACAAAAGGTTTGTAGTTATTTTTAGCAATGTTTAATTTAGGTTTCCTAGAACGTATTTTTGAGCCCACACTAGCTGTAGCTACGTTTAAGGGTTCTTTGATAATGCTCTTTTTAAAATGATGTAAAGTCTTTTGGTCGGAAGACGGAGAAACAGGTAGATTGTTCGACAATTGTTCGTTGGAATCAAGTTTGAAGAATTGCATAAAGAGACTGCACAAAAGTTTGTTAACGCAGCCTTCATCTATGTTGTTGGAAACCAACAATTCAACAAGGAGCACACCAACCCTACCCAAATAACTGTAAACAAATTTTTTTAACAATTCATCTCTATGCTTATTTTCAAATTTTTCAAGCTGAATTTCGAAAAAGTCTCCGTAAGATAAGCGTTTTTTAATGGCTGGAACCTTCAAAAAAATTCAAATGAATGACTTTTATACTGACTTAAAGTAGATTCATTTTTGAAACTTATTAAAATTTAATTAATTATTAATATAAATTAATTTCAAAAAAACTAAAATATTTTAAATAGGAATGATCAAGCACAAAAAAACCTGCAATGGTAAAATCCATAAAGAAAACGTCCAAGAAATGAACGAAAAAGCATTGACAAGGGTGAGAAGCAGAAACCATGCCCACAAGACGATGAAAATTTTTTCGTTGAAAAGATTAACTGGTAGCACACACTGCACACTGTAGCGGTGAATGTTCACCTGAAAAAAAATTTTAAAGTTCAAAAAAGGCTGAAAATAATTTTGAAATAATAATCAATTACACAATCTTTGATAATCTACCAACTTGTTGTCTGATATGGAAGTCACAGATGGTCACTTTCGGAAAATAACTTTGGTCAAGTTTCAGAGAGGAAAAAATATGAGATATGTGAATATTTGAAAATGAAAGATTTTCAAAAAGTCGTTTCAAATTATGAATATTGAAAAAAAGACCACCCAAAAAGGAGTCCAGGGTAATGAATTGTGCTGCTGAGATGAGAGTGTACAACACCTTAGACGTCACATACAGAAGAGCAACGAGGTCTTTCGAAGGGCTGATACAAAATAAATAAAAGTAATAACTAATTTCTTTGCGAGCCAAAAAACTTGTGCATTTGCTAATAACTTGTTTATTTTTTTTTCTTTCAAAATCACTACATTCTTCATTCCCCACGCTATCGAGTGGGGCTTTATCGTAAAACCTGCCCAAATATCCAGCAACAATGTATGTTGTATCAGCAATTTGAAGAGGAAATTTACAAGAAGTATCGTTGAATAATGAAGAGCCTTTGTCTGTGCCAATGTCCACAGAATGACACCTTTTAAAGTTTTCAACGATGTTCGCAACGTCAAAACCACGCGATTTCGAAGCCCATGTCCAAAAAAGACTCGGCAAAAGCAAGCACATAGCCCTGATGAACAGGAGCATAGGCACCCACTGGTAATAGATGAGCACGTTTCCTGGCGACTCTTTGGGCACATCTTTCTCGAAAGCCACGAAGTAGGTGCCGTTGGTCCAGCAGATGGCATTGGCGTAGCTGACGTGAGACGAAGTGAAGTGGCCTGGACACCAGCAGTCAATAGCCCTTCCCGAGTACTGAAGCACTCCCACCGAGGCAGCCAGAAAAGCGAGGAAAGCAAAGGTGTGGACTCTATTCAAGTTGTCTGTCGAGTCATCACCTCCTCCAAAACGACTTTTGAAATTGCAACACACATCGGAAACTCCGAAAAATTTGTCAAAGATCATTGGAAAACTACATTTATCAACTTTTTATATCCAAAAAATACACAATGAAAGATATATTCGGTTTGAAGGGCAAATTGAACTTTTGAATTGAGCTTGCTATTTAAAGAGGGATAAGATAAGGAGGAAGGCGCTAAAGGAAAAAACCCCGAGGCGAATTAGATGCTATTCTCGAGGGAGTGCGAAAGAAAGAGTCGCAAATGCTAACCGAATGAATTGTTGAAGAGATCATTTTTATTTTTGTTAATTTCGTCAAAATTAAAAAAAATTATCGGTATTTATAAACTTTAGCGATATTGATGTAACGAATATTGAAACTTTTTGATTGTTTTTTTTTTAGTTTTTATAATTACTCGTTTGGTTATAAACAATTCATGTTTAAATTTTTTTTTAAATATGTAAATTTTATTAACACTACTGTCATCAAAATTAAAATATTTCAAACTCCGTTAAGGTTTTTGAAACCAATGGACCTGATAATAGTTAGGTGTAGCATTTATTTTAGTCAATATTTCGTTGTTTGAAAAAAAATCCAAATTTCTTGTTGGAAAAAAATCCAATGAAATATTTTTTTAAATATAAACACACAGACATTGTCCTTGTCCTTGAAACTTTTTCTCAATAAATCATAATATATTTTCCATAATGTATCTCAGCACACATTGTGTGGTTCAAAACCTTCAACGTCCTGCAATTATGAAAGGTAGTATTTTAGAGAAATAATCTTTAGGGCGATTCTAAAAAATGAGTATACGTATCATTTTTAAATACATCGATACATAAATTTGAGACGGTTGAAAGGGCGAAAGCATATAAGAGTTGAAGCTATTCACTATTTTTATTTGGGCAACTCATGTTTCCATCTCTCCTTCTTGGCCTGAAAACAAGTACTTTCATGTAAACATGCTCCATGGAGCTACATACAAATAATTACGTGGGAAGAATTCGATAGAGCTAACTTAGTGCTTCATCAAGGTAATTTAAAAGTAAATGAAATTTGCGCTTTAAAAAAAGTATATTATCGTTATCATTATTATGAGTATTCTATTATTATTTTAATAATGATAAAAATATTGATAATAATAATAATAATAAGAATAATAATAACAATGATGATGATAATAATCTTAATAAATGAAAATATTATTATTATTATTATTATTATATCAATATAATTATTATTATAGCAGACCAGCTGGTTCCTGGTTGAACGTCCTGTTCTGGAGTTGCCTCTTCAACGCCTCCACCTCTTCCAACGTCTTGGCACCTTCAATGGCGGCCTGTATGCAAGCAACAAGACAGTGAAAGTTCCAACAAAGTAAAATTCTTATCTATCAACACTAAAAACATACAAGAGGCTAACGTATATAGATATACTGTATATAATCTGTTATAGTATTATATATATAACATCCTATAATATGATCAATTATCATATATATTTTATTTACACCGAGTTGATTTTGCAGAATTCGATAAATATTTTTATTTTTCAAACAGCAATAAGTCTTTACGAAGTTTTGAAGTTGGTGAATGGAGAATGACCTTGATGGCGGCAGTGTCAGTGAGTTGCACTTCAGGAACGTCAGTTGCTGAGGTGGTTGCAGGCACGATCACTGGAGCGAGTGGCTGGACTCTGGATGACTTGTCGGCAATGCTCGACAACAGTTCCTCGCCCTCTTTGCCACTGAACAACTTCTTGGCTGCCTCTTTCTCCTGTGACGTTGAGTGAATGTCCTCGTGCTGACAAAGCTAGTTTTGAATAATGCAAGAGTTATATCTCAAAATTGAGAATAGAGTAAGCTTAATGTATGAAGCACCTCTTCAGTCTCCTGAACGTTCTTCCCACCCTAACCCGCCTCTCTTCCTTTCTTTACCCTTCTTCCTCCTGCAGTCTCCTTCATCTTAACTTTTTCCATCTTCTTATCATTTATCAAAATAACTTTTTTCCTCTTCCGTTTCCTACTCTCCCCCTCCCTTCTCTCCAACCTTCCTCCCTCCCTCCTCCTCATACCTTCAACTTGACCTTCTGAAAATCAATTCTCTTGAGCTGCGGTAGCTTGAAGATCAGGTATTGTCGGTAGTTCTTCTTCTTC
This sequence comes from Branchellion lobata, assembly GCA_947562095.1. Lineage (NCBI taxonomy): Eukaryota > Metazoa > Annelida > Clitellata > Hirudinida > Piscicolidae > Branchellion > Branchellion lobata. The sequence goes on from OX387248.1 coordinate 8,439,011, forward strand.
GTCACAGGATTGTACAGAAGACTGTTCAAAAGATGAGTTTTATTTTATAGTTGATTTACTATTATTATTTTTCTTTAATTATTATAATAATAATAATAATAATAATAATAATAATAATAATAATAATAATAATTATTATTATTATTATTATTATTATTATTATTATTATTATTATTATTATTATCATTATTATTATATCATCATTATCCTCTTCATTAATATTCTGGGATTTTAGTAAAAAAAAACCACGATTTTTTCAAAAAGAAGAACGAATGTTCATGATCAATGAAGACCTTATGTTCTCGAGTGTTTTGACTGATTCCAGAGGATCAAGATCAGCTGTTGAAAAATTTTAAAGATATTGTAAGACGAAAAAAAATAAATAAAGTTAAAGAACCTTTACTTCTGAAAGCTGTATGACATTTTATAGAAATTCGAAAAGAGGTTTTCAAAAGAATGAAGAATGGAAAAAAATATATAGCGGTACACGTACTAATCTTCATACATGCATGCACACACACAAAGACACTCATACAGGCAGGCACACATACCCAGACGTTCATAATTGCATGCACACACAAACACACACACACACACACACACACACACACACACACACACACACACACACACACACACACACACACACACACACACACACACACACACACACACACACACACACACACACACACACACACACACACACACACACACACACACACACACACACACACACACACACACACACACACACACACACACACACACACACAGACGTTCATAATTGCGTGCACACACACAAAACCTAGTTCTTGGATGCGGTTGTTGATGAGCACGAGTGAATGAAGGTTTGGCAGACTCCTTTCAAGGTGCTCCCCAATGCGTCTGTGAAAGAATTATTTTACAGAATATTAACTTAATTAAATTAATAAATACATTCAATAATTATTAAAAATTTTTTTTTGGACATTTAGACAAGTTTAAATCATTTTTGAAACTATCCACACGGCTAATCAAATGTGTAAGTATGCATGAACTTGAACCAACCAGGCCAAACACACACACACACACACACACACACACACACAAACACACACACACACACACACACACACACACACAAAAACATATACGAGATGTGGTTGGAAGAGAATAGGAGGCATTTGATTCTTTTAAGAAGAGGAAAATTGTCAACTTTACGAATTTCATTTTCTGTAAAATCTATACAATCGAACTGGTCCTGCATCAAAAAAGAAGTGATGATTTATGAAAACATAAGTTTCCCTTTTTATTAAGTTCAACTTAATTTTTGACTTTATTTTTAGTTTGCTTGATAATCCATTAAAAATGCGCTAAGCATGCTCTATAGAAACACAGCTCAATACATGTTTCAAATCAATTGTTTCATACCAATGTAGCTCCAAGATTTTCTATTTCAGGTATTTTATAGCCTGATGAAGTGGAAAGAGGTGTTTGATTAGATGCAAATACATAAACATATATGAAAATGTACAGCAAAAAACAAATCTAGATCTTTACTTTATTCACGGGTTTAAAAAATATTAATTAAATTATATTGAGTAACTGATGAATATATAAACGATACCTTACCTCGTAAATCAAGTTGTCGGTCTTTTACAGGGTTGGTGCATTGGAAAGCCTGCTCTATTACATCTTGACTCAACTTCACCATTTTTGATCAAAAATGTTGTCCGAGGATTTCTTGAAATAAAATTAAAACCAATGAAATTGCTATGAAATATTTATTTGGAACGCTTTTGCATCTCTTAAGATATATGTTTTCAAAATTTACATCTATTTCAGATATGAACCATACTAGTTAAGTGATAGTGTAAAATATTACATTAATGACTAAATGATTGGAAAATGGAATTGTTTATCAAAATTATTGTTACATTATCATCAGGCGCTCAAGATATGAACAACACGTACAATTCGGGGCAGCGTCGTGTGCGATAATGATTGATACACTTAACTTTTAAAATGTACATAGAACAAGTCACTATTTTGAATTGCAAGATAAGTAGCGCTTTATTGTATTTGAATGACTGGAAAAGTGATTTTAACCTATTAATACCGTAAAGCATGAAACAAATTGTAACTGTATTCCAATTCTCAGTTAATCTTATCTCATCTAATCAAGACATTTGTAGCGCCCCTTAACGCCTTTTCAAAAGCGCTCATGAAAACGGTTTCACTTGCTGTAGGCCACTAGAGAACTAGGGCATTTTAGGACGGCATCCGTACTTCGAATGAGTTGTCGCTTCTACAACTTAAACTAGAGCTCAGCGGAACAGACCAACCATTATGCCGCAAGCACAACGATGTTACACAACCGTTTTTTGTGCAACAAAATTTTTTTTTAGTTCGACTATTTGCCGTGTTTTTGTAACATTTCCAGCGTATGTCTGGACTTGATCTAATAAAGATTATAAGAAAAAAGGCAACCATGAGGATAATAAGTGTAAAACAATCAAACGTAAAAATTTTTTATCCGAGACAACCGAAACACTTGTATAGAGCTAGTTTCAAAATTTGATAAGTATATGAGGTCTGGTTCAGAGAGACTGACTCGTGAAACCTAGAATTGCATCACGAGTTGTAGTTATCTAAGGAAATAATGAAAATTCACTTCCACAATTTTATTGGGCCAGAACTTAATCAACATAAGCTGATTCCAAAACGAACAAACTAATGGAACACTGGCTTAGTTCTTGTAACCTCTGCTCTTCCTGCGACCTCTGGCTCTCTCAAACTTCCTTCCCTTCGACCTCACATGTGGCCTGTGTTGAGTGAAATGCAAAATATGGAATTAAGTTGGTAAAACTTCTTTTTTCAAAAAAAATATCTTGGAAGTTCAAAAAAAGGCATACAAACCTGGTGTGGCTGTGTGGGACACCAGGAGCAGGGCCAAAGTACCTGTAGGCCTTACGGGCTTTCCTCTCACCTGTGGGACAATCACCAAAACGTCACTTTTATGTTTAAAAATACCAAAATAGTTGTAGCGCAAAACAGATTCTTAATTTTTTGAAGACGATCAATATTTCATCTGATTAATGTTAAGAAAAATTAAAAAAAAAAAAGAATTTATTTGAAACAATGAAGCCAACCAAAAATAACAAACCTTGAAGTAGAACAGTTTTCTCTCCCTTGGGTGCTTGCAGGGCAAGTTGATCAAAAGTGAGAACACGACCTCCTGCCTTCACAATTCTACTCTTGGCCCTTGCTGTCACATGCAAAGCACACAACTGTTGAAATTCATGAACATGTTAATCTCCACTAGTAAAAAACCACTAGTTTCAAGCTATTTAAATCGACTTAAGATCTATAACTCCAACTAAATGCTTATGAAAATTTTTATTAGTAAAACTTTTGAAGCTACACCAACCGTCAGCTTGGGGACAGTAAAGAGTCTCAAATCATCAGTTACCGTACCCACCACCACTGCAGTCTTTCCTTCTCTGCCATCCTTCTTCATATGCCTAACCTAGAGGGTGAAGGTCTTATATATATATATATATATATGTATATACATTTTCAAGTACATATACATGCTATATTTGCTCAATCAAGTTAATTAATTAAGCAACGTTAAATAAAATTTCTCAAAACAAGTCTATATAGTGGTAGCTTAGTAGAAAAGACCAACAAGTTTGGAAAGAGACAAAGGAGGCTTGTTGGTCCTGCTCATGATCAGTCTCTTGAAGATAATCTGGTTAAACTTGGAGTTCGTTCTACGGGCCAAGAACTTGTACAGCTATTGTGAACATATAATTTTAATAGGTTTATAAAACTTTAAATTTAGGGCTCCAAAAGAATTAATGTACAATGTCTAATCTATCACCTTTACAAGCAATCTCAAATAGATATCCTTAGACACGGGTTCGGTACGGTGAACTTTCCGGTCATGTTTGTGGCAAATGTCGATACCCTGAAGGAAAAAATTGCAAAATGAAAGTTTTTTTAATTATGAGAATTAGTGATTCCGAATAAAATTTGAATTTAAAAAAAAAGTTATACATTATAAATTCTCCGATGGTAAATGATACAAATTTGCTGTACCCACCATCGCGGATTTGTTTTGAAGAAAAAGGAGGAAGATGGTAAACAAATCGCACTCTTCAATCCGAAAGACTGTGATTAATATTTATAAAAAATTCACAAATATATTTACATATTTAGTTCAAATAAATGTGACTTTAAAAAAATTTTTATTGAATTTTTTTTCAAAACATTCAATACAATTACTTAGTATGATTCACTCGCTAGTATACTAGCTCATAATAAATCAACTAACTATTGGATAATATTTTAGGCTACAGTAAAATTATAAATAATTACAAAAAAAAATAACAGTCAAAGTGACTCAAACTGCAATGTTTTTGTTTCATAGTTTTTATTAAATCAAAACCAGACAAACGCTGGTAATGAAAATGAGCATGGCGACCAATTGTAACCAAATAAAAATTAAAATAACAATAACTGAATGTCATAAAAAACTGTTCGTAACAAAAATTGATTTTAGAATGAAATTGATTGAACTCTTCTATAACATAATCTCCTATAACATTCTAATATTTGAATTTCAAAGTTTTTGAATAGTTAATAAAAAATAGTTACAAAAAACAATTAAATGACGGACAAAAATGGCTTCTACGCTTTTGCACAAATTGAAACAGGATTTATTATTATTATTTTATTTTAACAGTCTTTATCAAATCAAATTCAGAAAAACACTGGAACTGGTACAGAAAATGGCAAACAGTCAAAAAAAGATAAAAAAGTCAAATTTAATTTAAAGAGAATTGAATTTCATAGAAGTGAAGCGAAAATTTGGTTTGGACAGATATGAGAATAAAAGTTTAATGCACAAATCACGATAGAAAAAGGTTAAAAAATTAAACACAATGAGATATTAATTTTAAAAATAAATAAATTGAAAATTTTTAAAAAATGATTAAAATAGTGATAGTTGAAGAATTAAAAAAATTGTATCACGTTAGAAACGCAACCCAAGTTGCAAGTTCAAAGTTCGTTACTTTGCTTCCATAATCAATTTTGTTCTTATTTTTTACCTCAGACTTCTTGTAACATAACAGTTTGTGTTAATTTGACTTTTCTCTTATTTCAACTGTTCGTCATGCTTTGTAACATCTTTAGCGTATGACTTAAATAATTTTTTTTTTTTAATTTATTCTTTAATTTGTAATATTTTCGGTACGTGGCTGGATTCTCTTGAAAACCCCCACACTCATTGATCTCTCATTGAGCTCTAGAACATTTTCAACCGTTGCCAATATCAAGACACGTGCGTGCATTGAACTTGAAAACACAAAACCAAATCATTTGAAAGACAGTCCATAGTCTTTCGATCACAACAACACAACATATGTCGGGGAGATCTGATAAATAATGTTCATTTATTAATGACTAAAACCGTTAGAACAATTTAAAAACAACCTTTTGCGCGTTTCAATCTAATCTAATCAGAACATTTGCGGCGCGCTTTCTAGCACTTTGTTCAAATGCGTTCCCATAGAAACGTTTTTACTCGCTGTGGGCTACTGAAGAACAAGAACATTCTAGAAGGGCATCTGTACTTTGATTGGGTTGCCGTTTTAGAACTCAAACCTGAGCTCACCCGATCATACTTCACAGCGTAACAAGCCACTCATTATTTCCCAGGCGTTTTAGGGCTTAAAAATGTGTGTTGTCAATTTATTAAGTATCGATATGAAAAGGTACAGCAATACATAAACCCCTATCTTGATTATATTGATTGGATTAATAATAACAATAACAATAAGAAGAAAAATCGAAATAATACTAAGGAAAAGTTTCCAAAAGTACAAGAGCCTTTTTCTTTGTTATATTGATGAGGTTAACAATACCTATATAAAAAAATAAAACAACAACAACAATAGTAATGAAAATAAAAACAATAATAATAATAATAATAAAAATAATAATGATAATAATAATAATAATAATAATAATAATAATAATAATAATAATAATAATAATAATAATAATAATAATAATCATCATCATCATCATCATCATCATCATCATCATCATCATCATCATCATCATCATCATCATCATCATATTAATCATAATAATAATCATCATAATAATAATATAGAAAAAATAATAATGTATTAATGAAAACATAAAGAAAAATAATTTTTGAAGTGCCAAAACAACGAAGTGAGGTGGTGAAAAAGGTAAACATTCAATAAAGAAGACGGTGGCCGAGGTTAATAACCTGTGTAGAGGACGTACGTGGATGCTTTCTTCGTTTGTTAATTTTCGAAAATATTTCAAGTTTGCGCGATTTGAATGTTGTAGGCGAGTTTTGAAGTCTGTTCCACTGTGCTTCGGTCTTACTTTTTCAAAGAAATGTTCAGCAGAAATATCAACGTTTTTATTGTTTGATATATGAATATATATATTGGCTCTATGGCTGCGAAAAACAAATTTTATTTTTTAATTTTGCAAAAACGTTGAAAAAGTCATGTCACTGATTCGAACGTAGAACGCTCTTAGACATATGTTTTTTAAACTTAAATAGATGTTTAAGTATATCATTAAAAAATTCCTAAAAACATAATTTGTTTTGTTGAACAAAGTAATTAGGAAATTCATTCACAGAAACATAGTCAATCTTCAAATATTTATTAACAAGTTTAATTTACAAAAACTTGGTAAAATAGCATCTATTCTGTATGACCAACACATCCCACGGTAAATGTTGAACTAATTCGATAGGTATAGATAGATTTATTAATATATATGTTGACATTCTGATCAGATAAGCCAAAACAAAAAATATTAAATTTGACGATAAATCCTTGAATAAGCCAAATATGTTGAAATATGAACAAAAATAATTCATGTAAATTGAAATAAAACGTTTTGAATATTTTGGAAAATCGTTTTAATTTTTGAAAAAAATTGAAATTTAAATTCACAATTAAAGAAGTAAAACAAAAAAATGATTTCAAATCTCTTTGGAAAAGTTACATTAATGCGCGATTCACGATGATCGATTTAATAAAAACCATTTCATCATCAGATTGTCCTACATTTTCAAGTTCAAAAAAATGATTCGTTATGCGAGACTACCTCCAAAACTAGAAGTGGCAACGCGAAAAAAACAACGATGATGTATATATTACAAAAGTAATGCAAATATTTTGGTTTGTGAAACAAGTTGAACTGTAAATATTTAATTTCAATACTTTTTATGAAAGTATATTATTTTATATGTAATCTTTGTTACATTTCCAGCATTTTTTAGGTTATGTGAAGTAAAGACCATAAAAAAAGAAATGGCGGAATTGAGGAAGAAAAAAAAGACATGAGATTGAACAAGCAGATTCACCAGTACAACCATGAGATGCAACAAACTATTCAACTGCAAGAATAATTAACTTATATTAATGGAAATTAAATAGAAAAAATGTACGCAAAAGGTGCAATCAAAACTCTTGTCCAAACGGCCTCCTACATTACGAAACAACCGCAGACTATTCGTGAAGCATTAGGTGAAATAATTTAACCACAAGGTATATAACAAAATATAATGTATTAGACCACGAGATATAAATGTGGGAAATATAATGAACCCATAAGTATAAATAAGACACGATTAAGATCTTAGCTACAAATAAGATTATAAAACTACATAATTCAGTGTTTGTGCGGGTTTACTTCAGTAATGATTGAGTCAATAATAACGAAAGATGCATTCATAGGTGAGTGGCGATGAGGACAATAATGATGATACCACCTTCCAGCACGTGACAACGCCACTTTACAAGAAAAAACAAGGCATAGCGAAAAAATTGATGAATCCGTTTATTCTCAACGACTGCCTATCTTAAAGCCTAGGCTTACGATTATGCTTCCATTCCCCTTGGAATAGTGGAGAAGTAATATAGTGTAGTGAATCCGCCCAAGTCTTAAATGCTTGGGTGGACATAGTAGTAGTAGTAGTAGTAGTAGTAGTAGTAGTAGTAGTAGTAGTAGTAGTAGAAGTAGTAGTAGTAGTAGTAGTAGTAGTAGTAGTAGTAGTAGTAGTAGGAGTAGTAGTAGGAGTAGTAGTAGTAGTAGTAGTAGTAGTAGTAGTAGTAGAAGTAGTATTAAAAATATTATATATAGTAAAAAAATTATTATTAATAATTATAAGGATAATAAAATGGCTTTAGCATTCTTGTGGAAGAAGTGAGGCACCTAGTAACCTTAGATTGAATGAGTAAAGTACGAGCGTATGTACGTCAATATGACTTTGAAGCGTGCAAGGAGGTTTCGGACATTCTTACACGCACTTGAAAGATAAACTGCCGAGAAGTGGAAGGCTGGAAGACCATTATCATTAACTAACTTCTTTCTTGCGCATATGAGGATAAATATAGTAATATGGAAAATAATTGAAATTAAGTATGTTAACAGCGCCGTGTAGTAATATTATTAAAGCGCCTCTGAGGCAACCTAGTTTGCAAACTGTGCACTGTACCAAATTGTACATTCACTCGTCAATTCATTATTATCCACGCAAATATAAGTATTATTATTATTGCAAGTATTATTATTAGTAGTAGTACAAATATTAGTAGTATTAGTATCACCAGTGACAGCAACGTTAGCAGTACTTCGAACTCAGATGCCTCTCAAAAAGGTTATTGACATAGGTTCACAAATCAAGAGAATTTGAAACCGCGGTATTGTAGAATAATTTAAAATAATTTAGTGAGAAAAACCATAAATAAAAAAAAAAAGATAATTTAAAAATGAATATAAAAAATAATTAAAAAATAAAGAATACAAGTAATGAAGAAATACACATCAAAAATAATAAATAAAAACCTCTTTCCAAATGTTATAAGAATATAAATTGATATCGATGAGACATCAAAAATATCAGGTAGAGAAAAATGAGATATAGTGACGATGACGATGGTGGTAATGATGCCAGTGGATGTAGTGGTGGATGTGGTGGTGGTTGGATGCAATAGCAATGTTCGATAACAATGGGTGCCTGTGAAAGGTTGGTGTTCATGGCTTATAGTGGAGTACTTATTGCAACGTGTGGTTGGAAGAGAAGAAAGGAAGAGAAGAAAGAAGAAGGAGGAGGAAGGGAAGAGGAGAAGGAAGAAAAGAAAGAGAAGGAAGAAGAGAAGGAGAAAAGTAGAAGAAGGAAGAGGAAGAGAAGAAGAAAAAAGAGAAGGAGGATAATGAAATAAAAAAAAGATGAGAAAGAAAAATATAGAAAGAAGAAAGAGCAAATTGAAAAAAAAAAGAAGATGACAAAGATGATGATGATGATGATGATGATGATGATGATGATGATGATGATGATGACGATGATGATGATGATGACGATGACGATGACATGGTGACGACGACCAAGACGACGATGAAAATGATGGTGATGATGATGTGAGTCACTGGTATTGGTATGCAAATAAAGAAAATTTCTGAGGTTATGTTATGAAAACTGAAATAAAATTCTTGACGGGCTCGAAAAAAGATAAAGAACAATGATGATGATGATGAGGATGAGGATCAGGATGATGATGATGACGACGATGATGATGATGATGACGATGATGATGATGACGATGATGATGCTGACGAGATGCTGACGATGCTGACAATGATTAAAAGAATGAAGAAGGGAAAGAAGAGGAAGAAGAGAATTAGTGATGATGATGATGATATCAGTCGATTAGATGGACCCAAGGGTGGTTTTCGAACTTGCCATACTGAGGGTGCAAGAGTGAGTGGTGTAAGTTGAACGAATGGAAACGATCCTTCTGCACAACTAACCCCCCTGATTACGCTATCAAGGCAGCAACACACAACATTCTACCTTAGTCATCTCCCGCACCGGCTCCTTCAACTAATTAACTACTGCTTTCATCAAAAAAAACCCCAAACACCACCACCATGAATGACCACAAGCACCTGTATATCATGGAGACTGTCATAGAGGGCGATAGCAAGGGCGTCATCTCCTGTCTTGTGAGGAATGTGCAACAGCTCATCTTGGTACAGGATGCTCTCGATGGGACACACCACACACGCCGTCCCTGAACCAAAGAGCTCTTTAACCTGAGTAGGGTCGTTGTTGGTGGTGTGTTGGTGTTGTGTTGGTGGCATTGTCGATGGTATTGTTTTCTGGGGCTAGTATTAATAGTTTTTTTAATATTTTAATTAATATTATTGATGTTGTTGAGATTGATAGTGACGGCGGCAGTGAAATCACGGTGGTGATGATGATGATGATAGCAGAAGTGCGTGATGGTGGGCTAGCAACATTTTTGATGATGATGAGTGGTCTTCAGGGCGATAGGAGGCAGCCAAGGTGATGTTGGCAGTGGCTTTGACGCCTTATTGAACACAACTGGGAACATTGTGCACCTTCTAATCACTTCTTGGCAAATGATCGGAAATATTGAAGTCGCAAAGCATTTAAACATGAAACAAATCGTAGCCGTCAAGTGCCCAAACTAGCAACTGAAGCGCCAAGTTGAGCAATTAAGGCAACCAGGCATTGAAGAGTCGTTTAATTGAAACGCTTCAAGTTAGGTTTTTAAAAAAAGAAAGTCAAAGTTCATATCATTGGTGGCAGTGAGTCAAAGAGAGCAGGTAAGGAGTTTCTGAAAGCTAGTTAAAATATATAGATATCTTAGTCATGGGTATACATGGGTAAGATTTCATCAAGTTGTAGAGAAAAAATAGATTCAAATAAAAAAAAGGCGTGGTGGTGAAGTGGTAGAGGCAACAAAGGTGGTGAAGTGATAGAGGCAACAAAGGTGGTGAAGTGATAGAGGCAACAAAGATGGTGAAGTGATAGAGGCAACAAAGATGGTGAAGTGATAGAGGCAACAAAGATGGTGAAGTGATAGAGGCAACAAAGATGGTGAAGTGATAGAGGCAACAAAGGTGGTGAAGTGATGGAGGCAACAAAGGTGGTGAAGTGATAGAGGCAACAAAGATGGTGAAGTGATAGAGGCAACAAAGGTGGTGAAGTGATGGAGGCAACAAAGGTGGTGAAGTGATGGAGGCAACAAAGGTGGTGAAGTGATAGAGGCAACAAAGGTGGTGAAGTGATAGAGGCAACAAAGGTGGTGAAGTGATGGAGGCAACAAAGGTGGTGAAGTGATGGAGGCAACAAAGGTGGTGAAGTGATGGAGGTAGAAAAGGGGGAGAAGTAATGACAACCCTGCGTTCGTTAAGAGCCTTGAGGAGGTCTTTCATGAAGAACTTCTTCTCAGTCACTTTGTACCTTTTCTGTTGCACCATTATCTTTCCGTTCATTCATCCATCCATCCATCCATTTATCCGTCCATCCATCCGCTCATTCGTCTATCCATCCATTCCATGCATTCATCCTGAAATACAGTATTCCCATTAAAAATTTGAATAATTTTCAATAAAAAAATAAACCAAGTTATAAAATCTTTAGAGTTAGAATAAAAATATTACATGAGGTCGTTGGGTATTCAATATATATTTATTATCGATTACAATTTAATAAAAATAATATCAAATCTTGAAAACGTAATAGATATTGTATCAAGTGGTTGAGGAATGGGCAGATTTTATGAGAAGGGGTTGAGGAGCGAACGATTGAGAGTCAGACCCATTCTCGAGAGAGGTCCAAGATGCTTTGTCTGACCACACCGGGCAAGATGATGCCGCTCTGCAACTCTGGAGTCAACAACTCCTCCTCTGGAGGGGTTGGTCATGGTTACTCGTGATGGATGGGTGGTTACAAGAGGCTTGCAGTTGGATGGATAACTGGGTGGTTGTGGATGAGTTGTGGTGGTGCATGGGTGGGTGAATGAGTGTGGAGGTGTGTATGAATGGGTGGTGATAGATGAGTGCTTGAGCTAAATAGTGAACGTGTGGCCGGGTTGGAATAATGGTTGCGTGAGTAGCTGTGGTGGTGATAGGGCGGCTGGGTTGGATGGATGAGTGGATATTTTGAAATGTCGGGTTGGTAGTTAAACTGTGAGTGATGGTGATTGGAACGTGAAATAACACAAATTTGGACATATTACACATACAACTATTGAATTTATGAAAATATTGGATAAAATCATTAAAATATATGAAAAATGAAGTATAATGCACCCCAAAACAATGAAAAACACAATGGTGGTTGAACAGCATGAAATCAGCGATTTAGATTAGATTAGAGTAGATTAAATAATAACAACAACAACAATAATAATAGCAAGAACAATAACAAAAATAAGATTTATTTATACAAGTAACTATAGTTACAAAGTAGTTCTAGCAAGCATATTTTGACGAATGAAAATCTAAACTTTGTCTTGTAATTGCGTAAGGAAGGCATAGGACATAAGATTAACAGGAGTGAGACACGTCCAATTCAGGGCCACTCTAGCTCAAACGATTACGCAAAAGAAAAAATAATAATAATAAGTATTTTGGCCATGATAACAGCAACATGAACTATTCACTTTACTCTATTTTTGAGCCGACTTCAGAAATACACGCAACAGAACTAAGCAGTACCAAGTCACTAATACAATGCATGCATACGCTGTGAACATGCATTGTCTATGACACACTATGACACATTATGGCACTGATGGACTGAATTATCTTTAATGTCTACAAAACTTCAACTTTCACCCATTTATTTTCCTAATTAATATTTTATTCCTCGAATACTTTATTCCTCTCAACGATTATTTTGTTTATTACTCTCGCATTGATTATTTTTGTTATTAATCTCGTATTGATTATTTTGTTGATTATTCTTTTAACGATAAAGTTCTTGATAGGGCCCTAATGTCTTGGAACAGTCACATTTGATTCATTCATCTAGCACCTTATAAAAAGCCTAGTTTGATAATCGATTATATTTAGCCAAAAAATCTGTTACATATTTTCACGCCCAAAATGTATTTTCTTTTTACAACCTAGTTCATAACTCGTATCGACCAATCCAATCCGATCCAAATAACTCCTCATTTTCTCATCCGCCAATCCACTCATCCATCCATCCAGCTAATCAACCAACCATCAGACCCCTAACCTCCATGTTCGTTAATCCAGTGCATGAAAAAGTTCATCGTACCAACCTCGGTGATCTAATTTGTGTGCGGTGTGTGTGTGTGTGTGTGTGTGTGTTTGTGTGTGTGTGTAAAGTTGCCACAATTGAAAAATTGAAAAATTATGTTTGTACCCCCTCCCCCCCCCCATTCATCCTCATTAGCACCATTATCATCGACCACTACCAGCATCATCAGCACCTGATGATCGGGTCCTTGGAGCCATAGGACTTGCTGGCAACCCCTGTTCACCGCCTCCTTTTGTATCTTCACAGTGGGAGCATAGTTGCTGCAAAGAAGAAAGCAAAGAATGAACGGAAAAAACTTAATACAATACAAAACAATAACATACCATACAAAATATTTAAATAAAATACAATATAATGCAAGGCGGCCTTTAATAATCAGTCCACTTCACTATACAAATAGTCTTAGTTTCATTGTATTGTATTGAAAAAACCAGTATTAATAAAATGAGGTTAATCCAAATTAATTCTAAAGCCACTGCCTTAAAGTTATGAGAACATTTACGTAATGAAGAGTAAGTCATCAAATGACTTAGTTAACTTGCCATTCAAATCGAGTTTAATTTTGAAGCTTTTAAACTTTCATTAACTTTATCCTTTTATGATAGTGAGATTTTTTCATATAATTGAAAAATTTTGTGAATAAAAAAACAATGATAATATTAAGTACCTATAAGAATAATAATGATGAGGTTAATAATAATAATAATAATAATAATAATAATAATAATAAAATAAAAATAATAATAAGGAAAACAACAACAATAATAATAATAATAATAATAATAAATTGAATTTTTAGATAAAATTAAAACTAATAAATTTATTCATAATTAACAAGCAATAGACTAACGATCCCATTTTGTAGGCACCACAACCGCCCTCCCATGCTCGCACGTATTGAGGGTCAGCTAGCAAGGAGACTGGCTTGAAGCCTGTTGGGAAGTAGGGGCCCACCGGGCCACTGATGACAAACAACAGGGCCTCCATTGACTTGTTGACACCGAGGGAGGGCTGGTGGGTCAGTGTTAGGCTGTCAAGTGGTGTCTGCATTGCTCAAAGAGGTAAAAAGAGCAGGCGAATGGTGAAGAAGATTTGAAAACAAGGAATACACTTTGATGGTATATATGGCATATATATAAACGAAAAATAAATCTTCTTCATGAATTTGCTGGCACAAGCCTGCCAACCTCAGTGCCGATGAGGGTGGGCCTGATGTAAAGTGAGGATTTCTTGTGTTCAGGCACTGACTCCTGATCCACTTCCACAAGCTTTTTGATGCACTTGATCAACTCGTTACCGTCGAAGTTCTGTGAGAGGAGAGTCAACTTGTACTTCTGAACCTATGTTCCTGCCTCCATACATCACCTCCACCCTCTTGGCGCTACTGCCAAAACACCCGTGAAACCAATATGGTGTATACAAGACCCATGCTCCTTACAGGCAGAGCAGCTCGGTCAGCACTGTCGTTCATGCGCTTCATATTCAGCTCAGGTCGGAAGAGTCGAATGCAGTTGTCATAACCTCTGTAAGCTTTCATGCCTTCAAACAACTTGTGGTGGTGAAAGAATGGAAAGTGGTCAGATTGGGCCCAATGAATCCCCTTCTATAGAGTTCTATAAATTAAATGTTGGAAATATAAAAAGTGGTATGACTATGCCTTTGAAAAGTAGCAAAAATAATGAAAAAAATCATAAAAATCGATTTGACTTGAACTAAATAATGAAATTTAATTTATTGAAAATAGACACGTGAAAAAAGTGGATTGGTGCCTTTGAAAGGTAGAAAAATTTTGAAATAACATGATGAATCATGTATAAGCAGTGGTAGATTGAAAATGAGGTTAACAATATAACATAACACAATGTTCCATGTTAATAAAAAAACATTAGTTCAGTAAAGTTTCAATTAAATGATATAAAAATATTACAAAAGTTTTAAAACGAATATAATGCTCAAAATAATTCAAAAAAACATGAATAATTAAAACTAAACTAACAAAAAATAGCTGGAATCTTTAGAGTTAACGACATATAATTTAGTGCCACAAACCTCAGCTGCATAATGGAGTACTTTGGCTGCTGGGTGCAGATGGATGGGCCTGATTGGGTGGATAAAAGGTTTTTCCCAGCCATCCTCTACACTCCATTTGATGGTCAACATGTGGCGAGAAAACGTCTGACCAAAGACAAGTTTTTCTGCATCATACTCAAGAGACTCTTTCGGGCAGGGTTCAATGTCGATGTCAGAAAACTTGAATGGATTTTGAGATTATGGGCTAGGCTATGAGAGGTAAAAAGTTCTTGAAATAATCAAAAAGAAATACTAAAAAGAAGTGATCTTAACACAATAACATGGTAAACAGAAATGAGAAAAACTGACTAAAAAATTATTGATAAGTAGAGAAAAAATTTATTAACAAGGATAATGTAACAGACACTGAGTAGATGAACAAAAAAACGTAATGCGGAATTGCTATATTAACCTTGAATGTTGAAAATGATTTTGACAACCAGTTGACTTTGCAAGAAGATAAAATTCTAGTTGTTAATGTCCTGGTGAGGCAAATCTTCATATTAAGTGCTGTATAGGATAGTTTCGTTAATTTAAATGATCAACATTGAATCGAAAAAAACTATTTTGAAGATTTGACTCAACCTCAACACGATAGTTTTTCTAAGAAGTATTAAGTAGAAAACATTTCAATAAAATAACTAAAAAAGGTGTTGAAAATTGAACCAGTAATTATACAACCTTGCCTATTGACTGTGAAACAACTTAACGAAATAATTAAAGCAACGCTAATTTGGACGTATAAATTGAAAAAAACTTACGAAAAACTCTTCAATTAATTTTGTCCACTATTTCAATCAATTTTTTATAATGTATACCGAAAAGCATTAATTAATACGCTAAAGTCGAAAGTAAGAAAAGTGAAAAGTTACAATTACCAAAACTATTAATGTGTAGAATCGATTTCTTGAAAGAGAGTTGAAAGTCAAAGCTTTAAAATTTTCTTACGAGCAAATGCAAAAAAAACGTGGTAAGACCTAAAAAGTGGGTGCGTGTATTTACTAGACACCATTTATATAAAATCAGCCGTTTCTATTTTTAGAAACCCCTTGACTTGTTGTTTTCAATGATGAATAATTGTACCTAAATTCAAATGTTGCATTGCGAATAAAGCCGAGAACAAAATCGAATTAATTAAGTTTTAAAAATTCCTTACATTCTGTTTGATGGTGTAAAAAATAATATTAAATTTCAGAAAATAAAGAACCACTAAAATTTGCTCATAATCGTTGTGACAACTAATTTTGAATTTTAACAAACTTTTTATCAAATAAATTTTTTGGAACACTCAAAAATTATGTATTAAAAATGATTTATTATTAATTATTCTAATTGTCCAACAAACTTAGAAAACCCCTACAAAAAAAGCCATAAAAGACACAGAGTTTAATATCCTATCTAATCTAATCAAGACATTTATAGAGTGCCTCTTAGCATTTTTAAAAAAGTGGCCCCAGGAAATCGGTTTCACTCGCTGTGGTCTACTAAGGGATTAACCACTCTAGCACGGTTTCTTTTCTTCAATTTGTTTGCCGCTATAAAAAGTTCAACTTGAGCTCGCCAGTTCAAACTTTGCGATAAAACAAGCTAACCATAATGCCGCAAGAACAGACATGAAAATAGTGGAAAATATTGATAAAAAGCTTAAAATTAATGAACGCAAAAAAACGGATTTAAAAAAATAGGAACTTGAAAATAGAGCTTCAATTTGCATGAACTGTCAAATTTTTAGAAACCGCCTTTTTAAAAATTTCAAAGTAAATTTAAATACTCTATATAATTTTCTCCAAAATGTTATTCGACAATATTTTGTCAATTTTTATATTTATATTGCTATAATTAATTTTAAAATTATTTATTGAAAATAGGGTATTTCTTCACCTCCCAACTAATGAGGATAATTACTCAAATAATTTCAATTTCTGATTTCTATCATTCATTCTTCCGCGTCCTTTCAAGGCCCAATAATTTCTTTAAAGCCCCCGAAACAATCAAAATGAGAGTCTTTTAACAGAATATTTTTCGCCTGCATTTCCACCACCATAATCTTTTATTTATCACAAACTTGAAACACACCTCTCATCTTCCTCTAAATCCCTTTCCACCCTAACAACCCTGCATCTTTCTTTTTATCTCTCTTAATTCCCATCACACCCAAAAAAACTAATTTTTCTTGGACGAGGCAGTAACATTTGGTTGGCCACCTTATGCACCTTACTCAAGCGGTCTTTTTTAAAAATGATTTCCATTTTAACTTAAAAAGAAGAAACAGCTGATAGAGTTTCACCATTAAAAAAACTGTGTAAACCATTTACAATTTGTTAGTGTTAAAACCGAAATTTCGTGGTTTACTTATTACTAAAGAATAATTTTATTATATGAAGCTTTCAGATCAACTTACTGAGGTCATTTTGTCGTATATATTGCCAGAACTTTATATAATCTCATCAACTTCTATGTATGCGTTGCCAACGTGATGCCAGTTATTGCCGCTGGGTTTTCATTTCCCAAATTTAACTAATTTCATGAATTTGAAATTTAAAAAAAAATTGATTTATTGTTTAAATTTAATATTTCATTGTGTTTAATATTTTTTCAACTTTTTCTCTCGCAATCTGTTCATTTCGTAGGCTCAA